>JAIRCK010000110.1:0-91093 GCA_020744315.1 Curvularia eragrostidis | reverse complement strand
GGTGGAGGAGGAGCAGCACCACCTGGTGGCGGTGGAGGAGGAGCAGCACCACCTGGAGGAGGTGGAGGAGGAGCAGCACCACCTGGTGGCGGTGGAGGAGGAGCAGCACCACCTGGAGGAGGTGGAGGAGGAGCAGCACCACCTGGTGGCGGTGGAGGAGGAGCAGCACCACCTGGTGGCGGTGGAGGAGGAGCAGCACCACCTGGTGGTGGCGGAGGAGGAGCAGGCCGCCTTCCTGGGCCCCTTCCCGGTCCACGTCCTGGAGGAGGTGGAGGAGGACCGCCGCCTGGAGGTGGAGGGGGAGCGAGATCACCTGGTGGAGGAGGAGGGAGTTGGCGCTCAACCAGAGGTGCAGCGAGGGCACTGTGAATGTATTAGCTATTGTATCAAGAGTTTGTACCCGGAAAGAGTTGTTAAGATTAAGAATGACGAATTGGAAGTCACGTACCCAGCGGCCATGAGGATCAAGAATGCGGATCTCATGATGAATAGTAAAGATGAATGCTCAGTATGTTTATAGTGGACAGAATTGTTTGCCGACTGTGATGGTCATTCTACAGACGTCGAAGCGATGCCCTTTTATACTTGAGATTCTCCATACTCTGCATCGACTTCCGTCATAAATATTCAAGTTGAAATGAGTACGTGTACCTGGATATCGCCACTTTGAGCATGGAGCCGTTACCCCGCGCATCACCATCAGCAACTTGGGCTGTGTAGTGAATGAGTACATGGTATCTGTAACACCTTGGCGAAAGCCAAGAGATGGGCAATTGGTCATGCCCAGAATCCGGAGGACTGTCGCCCTTGCAGGGCTGTGAAGCCAAGACGTTTGGTAAAGGCGTGACTACGCTGGCAGATGCTGCGGACGGCACGTCTTGTCACTCAAGAACCCTATTGGATGTATACTCTCCGGTGCGCAAGCCCTGTGCTCAAGGTTCTGGATGTGTACCGAGGGACTGGGTCGGGGCTCAGTCGTACAAGATGAAACCAGCCCTACAAGTTGCCCAGTAGAAATGGCCATTATGCATGCTAAGTTTGGCTTTGAAGCTCTTTTTTGACGTCAGATACGATAGATGTAGTCTCTCATTGGCTCTTTTAAGACCATAGTACGGCCGAGTCTGACTGCCCGGATAGTACCCATCTTTGCCAAGTATCCGACTAGGGCCGATACGATTTGATCGACAATACAGCCTCAGTGTTTAGCAAGCAGGTTCCTCACATGTCAAAATTTTCAAGCATAATTGGCTAAGGACCCTTTTCTTGTGTACAAAAAAATAGGTGACAAAAGGTTTCTGCACTAGCATTAGAAATGCACTTGTCATGAAACGCAGTACAGCTTCGGGCTTAGACGTCCTCCAAGATTGTGATAATCTTACCTAGATGCGTACAAAGCAACAATTTGTAAAGCATGAGCTTGTAGTGTTACAGTTTACAAGACGTAAGAAAGCGGGTGGGAGCGCAACGTTACACGGGTCATGTCCTTGGCAGGCATATTCAAGGCAGAGCGAGCATAGCCTTGATGCCGAATTACAGGTTTAGCTTTGCCATGCTGGAAGGATCAGCCCTGTTATTCTTTTTCGAGCGGAGGTCAGTAGGTTCATGACCCAGTTATATTAGTATCTATGTATAGTCCCAAGGCGCCAACAAGGTGTACAAGACCGGATTTGTGGGGAATAGACGAGAAGACCTTGTAGTGATGCAACATGTGTAGAGCAGCTGAGACGGCGCAAACCGAACACATCCGTACTGTAGTCGAGAAACTGTAGGTGGCAAGATGACGCGGACCGGCAGAACGAATGCAGACGATCGGCAGTTTTATGTGTTCGGTTGGGTAGATTAAGTGTTGGAGGCATCGAATGGAGGCACCAGTTGGAGGTGTCGGCGGCATGAGAGATGTGATGGGTAATTGCCATTGGATTGAGAAACCAGCAAATCTACACGTGTAGAATGGTGTTGACGCTGCAACGCTTCGTGGCATGCACTGCCGCGCACTAGATGCTTTTGCAGTATGCAGCCGTAGTCTCCATCAGCTCTTGATGAAGCTTGGTAGGATTAAAATTAGTATAGTATGTTCTCAGCCACCGACGTCTGGTGTGGCATACAGCTCAGTCGTCATCTTGAATAACCAATCCAATCTCCTCAGCATTTTTGACCTCAGCCCTGTCATTGCGTGTATCTGCATCTTGCTCGGCGCTATTGTTGGGCACATTTGCATTCGGCGCCAGTTTCTTCTTCGCCTGCTGCTGCTCCGCGTCGGGTGTGCCATCCTTGGCGTTGTTCTCTCCACCTTTGTTGCCCTTTTTTGCTTTCTCTTTCCTTTGCCTTGCCTTCTCTCTTTTTAGCCTATTCTTCTCCGTCTTCTCCTTGTCCTTTTTCTCCAACTCTTCTTTTCGCTTGGCGAACTCCTTCTCGTCCTCCTCCTTTTTCACCTCTTCGTCCATGGCACGCAATCTCTCATACTCGCGCCGCCGACTCGCCTTGTAGACATGAAACTCGCCACTGCCCGCACCAGCGCTTGAGCCTTGGACATTTGCGACAATCTCTGGAGGCAGGGAGGTGGTCTTGGTAAGTGCGCCGGAGCCGGGGATACGAATCTCGCGGTCAGGCTTTGCGAAGAGGGCTTCGACCTGCGCGGCTTGCTCTGTGCGGGGAGTGAGAGCGCGCTTCTTCACCGGACGCTTCGAGCGCGGGTCGGCAGAGGTGGGTATTGCTTCGGGGATGGGTTCAGACATTGTGTTTGTGAGCAAGGGTGCGGCAAAGGGTTGGTTGGATGTGCCTCGCGCCGGCGGCGTTGCGCAGAGGCTCGAGGAGCAGATCAAAGGCGCCTAGTATGTGTAGAGAGGATGCGCGCGCGACGGATGGGTTGATGCGGCGGTGCGAGGGGCAGACTGGAGGCGCCGAGAGGGAAGCGTAGTGCTCTCAAAAAGATTATCAGGCCTTGGGTGATGTGAGGGCGGATGACGCGCTAGGTGCCTGGCTACGGCGGGCTAGACACGCCACTTGCGCCTGCGCAGTCGCCGCCATTATCGGGCTTGCAGCACCACATGAAACACCCACTATCGCCCTGCCTGTGCTTGCGCCCGCTGTAGATATTTTCTTCTTGCCTTTAGCCCGCCGACCCTGCGTCTCCCCACTGCATGCCCATTGCTCCCCCGCTGCCAAATACTATAGTACCAGTATCTAGACATTCCACTCCAACATGGGGAAACCCCGCGTAGGTCCACTTTATGCCCGTCCTCGCCCTCGATGGCTAACCCCTCGGTAGATGATTATCCTGATTCGCCATGCGCAATCCGAGGGAAACAAGAACCGTGATATCCACCAGTTCATACCCGACCACAGGGTGAAGCTGACCCCACATGGGTGGACTCAGGTACGCATTGCTCGTGCCCCGGCATGGCTTGGGACAGTCCACGGCTAACTGCAGGCCATCACAGGCAGAGGAAGCGGGACGCCAGCTCCGCTCCATGCTCAAGCCCGACGACACGCTCCAGTTCTACACCTCGCCCTACCGTCGAACACGCGAGACCACAGAAGGCATTCTTCGCACCCTGACCTCCGACGACCCCACCCCGTCGCCCTTTCCCCGCAACAAGATCACCGTCTTCGAAGAGCCAAGGATACGAGAGCAAGACTTTGGCAACTTCCAGCCATGCTCGGCGGAAATGGAGCGCATGTGGCAGGAACGAGCCGATTATGGCCACTTCTTCTATCGCATACCTGACGGCGAGAGTGCGGCAGATGCTTATGACCGCGTGAGTGGCTTCAACGAGAGTCTGTGGAGATCTTTTGGAGACGACAATTTCCCTAGCGTTTGTGTTTTGGTTACGCATGGGCTCATGTCCAGGGTGTTTCTCATGAAATGGTGAGAGCTTCATTTTGTCAAGACCAAGAAAGAAACCCATATTAACATGTCCAAGGTACCATTGGTCTGTCGAGTACTTTGAGGATCTTCGGAACGTTAACCACTGCGAGTTCATAATAATGAAACGGAGCGAGAACAACGGCCGGTACATCCTCCAGAACGAGCTGCGAACATGGTCCGAACTCAAACGCCGGGCTGCCAAAGAAAAAGAGGAACAACCAAAGAGTGCTACAACCGCCACACCAAGCAGAAACACGTCATTGAGTAATCTAAACCAGGTCGGGTCGAATTCTTCTCCCACTGTGCCCATTCGTCGTTGGGGAGGTTGTGTGAATGGATGCAATCATGACAAGATCAACTACCCTCGTCGTCCAATGCGAAAGAACACCATGGAGTATCTTGGACAGGCTGCCCAGCAGGCTTCTTCGCCTGCCACTCAACAGATGGAGACATTGGAAAGCGAGCAAGAAGGCCATCCGGTTGCAGCGCAAGAGGCTGATCACGCTCCAATCATCAATGAGCCATCACCGGCTAAGCTGTCGCGAAAGCAAAACAGTAAGGGTGCCTCTATCCCAGCCATGCCACCAACACCAGCATCACCAAATGATGCTTCCAATGATGCCTCAAGCAGTGAGGCAGAAGAGGCGGCGCCACGATTAAGCAACCACGCACAGCCGCGAACTGCCGCTCTTCTGCGCCACCTTCAGCCTACTCAGGCCGGCGAAGGCTTTTCCGATGACTCGGACTACTTCCCTGGTATGCAGCATCTTCACCATAGTACTGGGCACCGCAAGTTTTTGCGAGCCAGTTCAACCCAGCGGAAGCAGTCCAAAGACCGCAAGATGCAGCGCAAGCAAACGGAGCAAGGCTGGTTGGAAGAATCAGGCTTGGGAAAAGATGTCAAGACCGACAGGTTGGGCGATGGTGACGCGACGAGCGATGACGCTGCTTTTACGAGGCCGAAAGAAGGAGAGCCCATTTTGAGAGAAGCATTGAAAGGTAACATGATTGTTGAAAATAGTGAAGAGGAGAGAGCGGCAAAGGATACCCAGGGTGATTCTGACAAGAAGATTGGCGAGACGGAAATCGACAAGATGCAGGAGGCGGAGAGGAAAGGGCTCGACGAAGTATATTGATCTTATTGAACCCTCTGTAGCTGTTCGACTGGGTTGTGTACGATTCCCTGCCAATTATGATACGTACTGTATGATAGTCAGATACGTACTGTATGTTAGATAAGGATTGTCGAGAGCAGTTGTGTAGCCTCTTTGCACAGCATGATTGACGTTTTGCTTGTGAGAGTCTTCTTGGTGCGCATTTGCTCTTTCATTCTTTCTCGCTGACCTCATCCACCTTGAGTGCATGAGAGACTTCGCGGAGAACCCTTGTTCCTTCTTAATCCTCATTCGTCCTTCGACTCTTCTTCGTCAACTCTTCTCCGTCGACCCTGCTTCCCCCTCGCTTTGTTTTTCTTTGCAACAGGCTCTTCATATCCTTCAAGGATGGTCATTCACCCTTGTGATTGATTCTAGAGGCGTGGTTAATGTGAGACCGGCTATCACTCTTATCCCGGAGGCAGCATCCAAAATGTCTGATCCCATATCGACACAGTTTCAGGCACAGCCGAGATTGATATTCTGCCGCCGCATGAGAATCTCTATGCCATACGGGCCATATATCATTTCGTCTTTGTCCATTTCGGCCCATAAGTCTTCAAGAAAGAACTCAGTAACTGTTGCTCGCGGCCTGTTCTCAGGTGAAACATTCATTTGCCTTGTCATCATGTCGCGGTGTTTTTGCTTACGGCAGACCTGCAGGAGAAAAGTTTCTTGTCAGTGACCCAGAAGCGCATACACCGGCTGTCGGCCAACTTACTGAACCTGCAATGCGCGCAGCCCAGGTCATTGTAGTGTGGATGCGTGATGCAGGGTCGAGGTGCGACGCCAATTCCCACACGTCATCGAGGATTCCATCTGCCGTCTTCATTAAGGAAATAGAAGGCCGCTCCGTGCCGTGGAACATAGTGTGAAGGAAGATGAGAAGGACTTGTTGGTGGATCTCGCCAGCGATCCGCTCCGTAGCGTCATCCATGGTCGACGACGAGGGAACGTGCTTCCAGGCTCTGATTTTTCTTTCAAAATCTTGTTTCTCTTCAGATTTTCGCTCAGGATCTTGCATGTGCATATGTTGCCGTGCTGACTCTGCTATAGGCATGATGAGACCCAGCAGCTCATGGCTTGACCCCATTAGTATGCCATGAATTTCTGTCCCCTGGTTGAGAGATAAGAGCGCTTCTGGTGACATAAAAGAGTCATATGGAAAATCTCGACTGATGGGGAAATCTGTATTAATAGTAAGGGTTGTGGTGATGACCAGGAAGGCATAGACTTCAGTGAGCAAATCCAACAAGGGTCCACGCAAGTGGCTGTTGTAGCGGGCTCTAAGCTCCAGCAAGACGGTCCGACTTGCGCGGAGATGATGGTATATGTTTCCGTTCATCTCCCTGGTTATAATCTGCAAGTCGGCGACCCGGTCGTTAGCGTAAGACATCAGTACACCGAAGCAGATACAGACAAAACAAAACAAAGCGATATAAAATGGAACCCACCTCGAACCAGCAGAGAGACAGCATCACTGCCAAAAGGCTAACAAGATTCTCAGTACTGGATTCTTTCCAACCAAGGAGCCAATGCTTGACGCTGCGCAGTGTCACTGCGTAGTACGATCGTGCATCATGTTCAAATCGCTTATCTTTGTAGGCACACAGATGAGCTCCACTCAGCGCCAATAGGCATGCGACAACGCGCGTGTCTTGGTACGCCAGAGGCAAAAGGTAGCTTACGAATGGGCTGAGAGGTAACATGCGCCCCGTTATTTCGGTCGATGTTACTCTAATGTAATGATCGAAAATACGCTTCTCGCTCTCTTTCCGCAGCCCAGGTATGCTACTCGAAAAGGCCGGATGTATATTCATTGTACTAAGGAGGGGAAGCAAACGTCGCATTTGTTTTTTGTCGGCTGTAACCAATCGCTGCACTGAGGTGCTGCTACCGCTGCTGCCGCCTACGCCATTACTACCACCTTCTTCCTTGCTCAATTCCACAAGGAGATTATGTGGGGCTTTGCGCTGCACGTTCTCTGACATCTTCTCCGGTCTGGTGTGCTGGGTGGCAGGTGACGGCCAAGTACATATCAGATGGTTGCGCCGACATCCAACACATGTCGGGTGCTCTTCGTCACATTTCTTACGACGAGCTCGGCACGTAAGACAGCCAGTCTTGGACTTCAGGCGCTGCGAGGCATGGATAGGCGGTGACATGGTTTGATAAAAGGGCAGACAGAAACGTCAAGCTGCGTTTCTGAGTTAGCTTCCAGACGATATCGGCTGAACAGTAATAGGGCATGCAGTACAAACTCAACGCCCGTCCCCTGAAGGCGGGCGTAGTTTCGGAAGCGGACACGTGATGCTTATCGAGAAGCACGGTTCTCTTAGTGCTTATGCATTGTAAACTAAGTTAGTGCATTTCCTAAATCAGCAATCTATCTATGTACAAAATTATATATGCAAGACTGAAGTTTTGGAAAGTGCAGCACAATGATCCAGTGTACTATGCATGGGTTGGATGAAAGTTTGCAATCTCATACCATCCGAACAGAGCACCATGGCCCAACGAGAAGGCTACAGTGCCTGGAGGCAGAACTTCCAGTTCAAGCATGACTATTGGAATCAACAACTTTTGTTGATGGACAAGTGCTTGTACTCACACTCACACCACTAGCGGCTGTCTAACGTGGCAAAAGAATATACTCTTCCTATCAGGATTCTAACAGTAAATCAAGAAACATACGACCAACAAAGCCCTCGGCAGATGTCCCCACCCAAAGCGAAGAGCAAAAAAAAGCTGTTATGACCTAACCAGGGGTCGCTGTTTCAATGTTAGTAATGTGATTCGAAGCGAATCAAGCTAGTCGGGACTGAACTTACAACCTGGAATCTCTTGATATCGGAACTGAATCGTAGTCAAGCGCCTTGCCATTGGGCCATTAGGCCGTCTAACCTGATGGATGGTGGGCTCGGAAATTGAACTGCTTTCATTCTCTGGCTTTGAATTCACAATCATGCAAGAAAACAAAATAGTGTTAGGTCTTCTCTTAATTTTTTTAACATATTTCGTGGGGATAGTGTGTATAGCGTGAAAGAGTTTTGCGCGTGTAGTGGGGGTGGTTCGGAGGGGCTCGGCGACTTGGGGACTTAGAACAGCGCGATGTTGAATAGAAGTGTGATTTTCAAGAGGGAAAATGGTTGGTAAGTAGAGCCATGATCACCACCATTGCATTTCGATATGCGCGAGGCGGAAATAGAAGACTTTTTTTTTCATTAGGCTGGTCATAAACTATCGTAGCAATCCGTCTCAAGACTGCTCACAAAGCGCTTAAGCCCGCGCAGCAGGCTGTGAAAGAGTGCTTCCTCCATCGGGGTACAAGACCTGTTCATTGTAAAAGACACCGCCTGGTCCGGCAAGCATGAGTACAGTCGCAGCCATGTCGGTGTCCGCTCCAGGGCGACCGGCTGGGTTTGACATGCCTGACTCAATGCGGCTCTTGTTGTCTTCATCCGAAGAGCCAGTGGTCATCTGGGTATGAGGTGTTAGTGCAAAAAGGACAAAAAGAAGGGTACTGGAAAATAGGATGCATTTGCTTACCTCACTAGGGAAAACACCAGGTGCAATGGTGTTGACGCGCACCTTGGTGCCCATGAAGATCGTCGCGAGCATACGGCTCAGGTGTGTAGCTGCTGCCTTGCTAGATGCGTATGCAAATTGGCCGCTACTGCTACCCTTCATGTACCCCGAGATACTGCTGACATTGATAACCTGTGAGCTGTATCCAGGCGTGACGTTACCACCCTTGGCCAGCAGAGGAAGGAAGGTCATGCTCATCCAGTAGATGCTTCCAACATTGGTCTTCATTGTATCGGCCCACTGCTCAGGCTGCGACTTGAGGAAATGGTCCGAGATGGCTTGTGGGTCTTCCATGTTGGGCTGTCCGTTGGTCGAAAACTTTGTGTTCTCGTCGCGCGCAATACCGGCGTTGTTGACAAGAAGTTGGATTCCCTTGGGCTCCTTCTGGCACATTTCGTCGTAGAGCCGCTTCACGTCATCTTTTTCACTGTGAGGGGGTCAGCTCTCATACATTGTTTGTTAGGCAGACACAGAAATTCTTTACCTAACGTCGGCTTTGAGGGGGATGATCTGGCCTGGGCCAGTGTTGTAAATCTCAGTCGTCTTTTTCAGTACCTCCTCACGTCTCGATGTAATATACACCTTCGCACCGTTGGCGACCAGCGCCTGTGTGATCATGAGGCCGATTCCAGTACCGCCTCCAGTAACGAGGGCAGTGACGTGCGAGACGTCAAAGAGCTTAGAGCCCTTGAGGTCTTCATTGCTAGCCTTTCCCATGTTTCTGACAATCTGGTATGAAGTTCTTGGTAGGAGTTGCCCTGTTCGTGATAATGGCGTAATGGATTTGGTAGCTGTTGGAAGAGTTCGTGAAAAGAGTCGAAGCATGTTGGCATGTAGTTGCAATGATTGCTGGCTTTATTTCATTTGGAGGTGTTTGAACGATGTCACAGCCAACATGATGACGTTGAGACGACGCATGGCCCACTGCATTAGGCGCTTGCAGAACGGCAGAACGGCAGGAGTGCATACTATGCGCTCATACTATTTTTGGTATTTCACTGAGTCTCATCATAGATAGAGCGTGAACCGTCGTTATCCACCATCTCTGACAACTCGATAAACAGATGGTTCCGAGAATGCGAGAGCACGGCACGTAGCCAAATCCGGTGTAGGTCGTACTCCAGCGTCATAGCGCATGGCATTATAACAAGTTCAATGTAGCACCCATGAATCTAACCATGTGAATACACCGATTTCTTTTTATACACTATCGTATCTCAAAGATGTGGTGTTGAAGAAAGTAGATGAATGACGTCATGTCCTCTCAAGCTGCGTCCGGATTATCTCCGGTTCGCCATCTTTCCCCGCAAGAATGAGATTCAATCTTACAAACCACTATCTTGTCAGTCATACAACAAAAGCGCATTGCCAAACATCTCACGGCATCACGCAATTGGGGTTTTAGTCAGCCTTTACAACTCTGATTGGACCATGGGTATTACTAACCCCAGCCTCGGATATAGGCTATGGCATCATCGCCACAGAGCTGCCGAATGAGGGGAAGCATCGGCATGGTTTGTCGTTTGACATTTCTAACCATATAGGTCTATATAACAGCACCAGAGGCTACCTTTGATCAGATCACAACTCCAAAGCATTCATCATCTCAACTAACCATTCATCGAGTAATTACCTAGTTTAGTCCCAAAGGAATATATCATATCACTTATACTATTCACACCAAGGAAACACTTAGTAGTATCGCGAATACAAAATGACAACCGCCGCTTCGCTACCCACGCCAGCACACCAACTCTCCAATCCAAATCCTACCCTGAACGACACTACCTCACGCGACGTCAACTTCCAGGGTCTACCGATCCCACGAGGCCCTGTCAAAGCACAGCTTTCCTTCTACAAAGCGCCTGAAGATGGTTCGCCACCACACAACTACGTCGAGCCTCTGCCAGGCGTCCCACAACGGAATTGGGGGGACAACTGGGCCGAAGTCACACTAGAAGACTTGCGAGGAAAGGAACAAAATTTCACCCTTGACAACAACGCCTTCGACACATTCCAAAACATAAAGAGCGGTCTAGACAGAGAAGGCTTCGAGGACGATGAGGCGATAAAACGGGTATACTACCCCGAAGTAGAAGAGCTACTATTGAAGAACGTGCAAGGCGCAGAGCGCGTACTGCTCTTTGACCATACCATCCGGCGGCCCACTGGCAATCGCAACCCGGTACAGCGCGTGCACATTGACCAAACACCCTTCTCCGCCGCTGAGCGCGTCAAGCTCCATCTGCCAGACGAAGCCGAGAAGCTACTGCAAGGCCGCTACCGCATCATCAACGTTTGGCGCCCGCTGAATGGCCCTGTTATGGCCAACCCCCTCGCAGTCGCTGACAGCCAGACCGTAAGAGACGGCGACTTGATACCAATTGAGCACCGGTATCCGAACCGTAATGGACAAACAGCTGCTGTTGCGTACAACCCGGGTCAGAAGTGGTACTACTGGTCTGGCATGACGAATGAAGATAGGTTGTTGCTCAAGTGCTTTGACAGCGACGAGAATGTCGGCCAGTGGGGCCGTGTTCCTCATACTGCCTTTGTGGACCCTAGGACGCCTGAAGGTGCGGTGGGTAGGGAGAGTATTGAGGTTAGGGCGTTGGTTTTTGGCTGAGCTTCCCTCGGGTTTGCAGGTTAGAGCATCACGATTCGATGTATGGTGGAATCATTTCCTGTATCTTTTTTAACTTTTACTATTTTTAACCTTAGCGTTTTGCGAATCGAGTTATATTTTCTTAGATATCTCATTTAGGTCATTCACTCATGGCTACAAGCAACCACTTTCTCAGACACTTCATAGCCTCAATACACCATGTCGCAGTTTACAGTCTATGATGAGTAAAACAGATGTGTTCTCCAGACCAAGAAGAAACAAACCAACCCAGTTCGTCTGAAAGCTAATAATTCCATGTTTGAAAGTCAAAATGAAAAGAAGACACCAGCGCCTATACCCCCTTTTACACGCATAGTACGCCCAGCTCAAAGTCACCATATCATTTCAAAACGTAAAAAAGACAAGAATCAATGATTATCATTTATTCTAATAATTCGTCTACTACATGAAACGCAACCATTACAGGTGGGGTATCTACATGCGAAGCAATGGAGAAAACGCACCGAGCGAAACCAAAAATAAAGCAACGATACCTCCTTGACATCTTGAACTCAACCGCATGACATCTTTTTTGCAAAACCATCCTCATTATTAAACGCTACGTTCTTAAAGCTTAAGGTGCAGGTACAGGGGGACTATCAGTACAGATCCCTGTTGGTGGGATCGTTCTTTGGTGGTGGTGGGGCTGCGGTCTCGGCAGGTGCCTCAGTCACATTGACAGCGGGGAGCTGAGGCGGAGCAGAGGGCAGAGGGCCTTGGGGCGGCGGGCTGGGAGGGGCAGACACGGGACTGGGGCTGGAGTGTGTGCCGTCCTGTGCAGAATGTACGGGTTGCGGTGGCGTGGGCATCGCGTTACCCGTCTGTTGCGCAGGAGGTGGACCCATTGGTGGAACTGGAGAGTGAGAGACTACGCTTCCGTCCTTTGAAATATCTCCTTGCTGGGGGTACACGTAGCCCTGGGGTGGGACGAAGCTGCCATTTGGTGCCTGAACCCAGCCAGGAGGTGGGGGACCGTAGTAGTAGACTTGACCAGGCACAGCAGGCCCTACAGCACCAGGGGTTTGAGCCATCGCTGGATACAACGGCTGGCCAGGTGGAACTATACCGACAGTGGTCTTGCTGTACTGGCCTAGCAACTCTTCTGGGTACTTGTGTCGGAAACCCCACTTCCACCAAGCCTTGAACGCCGCTCCCCCGCTCATGCTCTTCCACTTCTCAGTCAACAGCTTCTGATCTTCTGCGCTGCGACGATCCTGCATGCGCGTAAAACAGAGTACCCAGAGCGAGATGAATACCCAGGATACGGTACCGAATCGCATGGCGCTCTTGCCCATCATCAGGCGGCGGAACCAGAACCAAGACTCGATGAAGCCGAGGAGGAAAAGGCCCGGAATGATAGTGGCAATGATGATGATGATGGTGAGATAGGGCGTTCCGCAGTAATACGAGTAGCACTCGTCGTCGTCGGAGTACCGGGAACCACCCGAGCCGGAGCCGGTTGGATAAGCGCGGGAAATAGGGGGTGTGCTGCACGAGGCGATATAGTATCTGTAGTAGTAGTCCGATGTGGTTTGGAAAGGTGCAGCACCGGCGCTGAGGTACCAAGTCTCATACTGGTAAATCGTGGAGGAGTATCCTTCACTTGTTGTGCCTGTCTCGACTGATGTCGGGGATATTTGCGCAGTGACCAGGGTTGGAATGGAAACAGAGGCAGAGGTTGTCACGGTAACTATAGCCCTAGTCAGCTTATCATGTTCACAGTATGAAAAGGGCAGTTTGACACATACATGGCGTAGGACACGAAGCAGGTGCGGTCATTGTGACTGGCATGCTGTAGGTCCTCCTTGTGACAGTTGTTGTCGTTGTTGGAGTCGAATAATAGTCGTATGTGGTTTCAGGAACGAGATCGGATTCTGCCACAATACCAGTAGTGTAGTAGGCTTCTACCATTTCGATATTGTAGTAATAGTTGTGACTAGTGGTGAGGAGGTAAGGAGAGGCGGTAGGCGTGACATTGTCCTTGACTGTGCGGGTTTCGGTGTAGGTGTCAGTGACGACGCTGTTGGAGTAATATCTGTATGTATACAGGCTTTCGGTGATTGATTCTGCATAACGGGCGGTAACAGTCCAGAAGGCCGAAGTGGAGGAGGTAGTGCGAGTGGAGGTAGAGCGAGCGGTAGCAAAGCGAGTGGGGGTGGCAGTCGCGGTAGCAGCGAAGTCGCTATCAGACTGAAACTGTGCGCTCGCAACCGCGGCGCTGGCGATCGCCATGAGGGCGTATCGAGCAGCTATCATGTTGCAAGGTTTGAAGACAAACGAGGGAAAGTCGCGAAACGCGAGAATTAGATATTAGAAAGTACCGTTAGGTTGACGTCGTAACGTTAGGGCAACGGCCTCATTTTAAGTAGAACGAGGCACGGCACCAGTCGACATGGCAAGTTCACCGGTCGAGCAAAGGGTTCAGTCATATCTCGTTTCCCCTAAGCGATCGGAGCAGCCTTGCGCTTGGTGCAGGGTCCGTCTCCTTGACCCAATCACGATGCGATCGCAATGGCATTTGGCAAATCCTGCGGGAGGTCTAGACGGTTAGTGGCATTGTGTTGTCTATGTTTGGGTCCCTGCGCAGCATCTCTGCCTAGCGGCATGCAGGGGTTAGCGGGAGGCCTGAGGAAGACATGGTGCTTGCACTGCCCGTATGTCTATTGGAAAAGATGACCTCGAGCATGACTGAGCGCTTTGGTCCAATCAGGTAATCCACGATACACTGCATGAATACGATGGACTCCTTGGCAATGACGTGGTGAGGTCGATGGTGGCTCTACGCTGTTGCAGACGCATGGGTGAAGATGGGACCGCGTTTTGGTGGCGTTTTTGTGAACAACCACGCGACATTGCGACGTCTTGGCGACACTGAAAATTCATCCCCGGTACTTGCGCTTCTCGCCGCTCTCTAGCTCCTCCACCTTGCAAATTAGCATGCTAAGCCGAAAGCACAAAGCTTCGCCCTCGAAACCGGCAGGTGCCTGGCTTAGTGGGCAGTGTCAGTGATAGTCGTACGACCGCTGGAGAGCGTTTCTGGCCTGCTTCCAACTCTTCTGCACATGCCTGGCTGCTAGAGGACATATTGTCTGAATACTCGAGAGAACCCTACACCACTTTCGGCTTCTGTGTCAGCGCCGGTGGAGGAAGAGTCACCACATGCACGCCGAGAAAACGTCTGCACCAGCAGGGTTACATCATGCACCAGCGCATGCAATATTGCAGGATTTCAGCCTCCAGAGGTGGATGTACCAAAATAGAGTTGATGTTCTCGAAAGCGTCCACCTCAAGCTTGGTATGGTGGACATTCTCTAGGGCTCTCCGCTCCATCGCTCTTCTGATGGTCATACCTGCATACGAGCATACCCTTAATGTGGCTGTCTATGCAGTATGACACGACGGCGAGTCCGTACCTTAAGAAATGTATTATGCGTTGGCTTGGGTTTTGCACGGCCGCACCCAGTCGCAATGAGCTTTTTTCGAGTTGACAAGTCCCCAACCTTGAGAAGCAATAATGGTGTTGGTGAGCAGATGAGTGGTTTCAGGACCTGGAAACCGAGTCATAGAATGGGAACCATCCCAAGGAGCAAGTGTGCATTCTGAATCAGTGGTGACAAGGCGTCCAACACTCGTGACACGCCTGTGCCTTCATTGACCAACCACATGTTTGCTTGGCTAAAATGCGGGAGTCATTAATAGCATTATTCTGGATGTAAGGTCTTTCCCTTAGGATTATGAAGGTTAAGGTCTTAGTTCAAAATCCTAGAACTGTGAAAGCGTTGTTACCTATGTGAGAAAGTAAGTGTAAAGGTGTGAATTGCTATAGAGCAGCTGATCTGCTTCATAAAGTATGTACACGCTAGTCCCGATTAGTTATTGCAGTACTAGAGTAAAAGTTTGTTCGGGCAAATACAGGCCCACCACAAGCGCCTTGCGCGAACAAACTTCTGTTAGGTCACTGTATATCTAGCACCAAGGCCCATACGCATTGATTCTTCTAATAGTCCTCTTCAGTAACATAGGCGTGAGTTAATTATATGTAAGCGTGAACGTAGTTGGTAGGATACTTAAATGTATCGTCACTTGCCATCCAATATCAATTCTAGACCAAAAAATATCGTCTTTAGCAGTGGCAAAGGCAGGGTCTTGGTGCAAATGTTTGCAAGTTTAGATACAGAGAAAACGTGCTTAACATTAAAATCGCTAGCCGCAAATCGCTCTCGAACGAAGTAAAACTGAAGAGCGATATATTGTGAGCGTACATTAACTCTTTTCTCTTTGACAAGAGCGATGGCAGCTTGATTGTATGTAGCAGGAGCTGAGAGTGTAGCTGCTAGAGAAGAATGTGAGATGCTATCTACAGTGCGTCTCACATTCACACGCGAAGAGCTAGTGGTGTTGCATTCGCCCAGTGCTGCGGGACTGACAGCAGCATCTTCGTTCACAGCTGGAAGCCTAGTGATGTTGCTTTCGTTTATTGCTGGAGACCTGGTATTTTTACGTTCGTCCGGCGCTATAGTGGCATACTTTGCTTGCAGCTGGAGGCCTAGTACCGTCACTTCTCGTCTGGTTCTGCTGAAGATTGTTATTGTTCTTCTCCTAGAGCCTGTTTTGTAGAGTAACAGAAATTGCGGTAGTAGATGGGGTGTGTAGTGGAGACGGCCTATGAGGAAGTATAGCAGTCCCAACGTTGTAAGACACCTGTAATGTCTGTCCATCTGTATTGCCTTTGCTATTGTTATTCTGATGAAGGCATTTGAATGAAGGCTCTGTTGCGGCGGCAGCTATCAGTTCTCCGGAGTTGCTTGGTGAGGAATTGCGCTGGCCGTGGTCTAGTTGACTTTTATCGGCTACACCACATGTGCTTGGCTTTACTGTTATCCCATTTTTGTCGTGCGAGCGAGGTGCTATCTTCACTTTACTGCTGCACAGAAGCATGTTTTGTGCTACTAGATCTAGGATTTCGTTGCGAGACCTATTGATGTAAAGTCCCGATTCCATCCTCGCTCCGAGTATCTGGCTTTTGATATGGTGGCAGACAGCCCCCGCATCAGGATATCGATCATATGCCTTAATTTTGGGGGCAATTTTCGTAGTCAACCATGGTAGTGTGTCAAGTGTGAACAACATTCTCGTCGGTAGATGCTCATGCATGGCCTGGCTTTTTCGTTTCGTCATGATGAGCTCGTGTGACCGTGCTGGAGGATGCTTTGAGTATGTATGGGCATTATCGTCAACTTGATGGATAGCTTGGGTAAGGCAGCAGGGTCGAGATCGAAGTTGAAGGTCGCCATGGCGAAGGGCTTTTCTAAGCGTCGGATAGGCCTTCTTGCGTGGTAGTTGTTGTAGCCTTATTACTAGTGAAGGTAAAGGCGGCCGAGAGGTGGTCGTGATGCAGGGTATGTCTGACCTGTTTGGCAGCCGTGGATACAACTCGTGCGTGCGCGTCACAGTGACGATTAGCTGTAGGCAGTGGGTAGGATGATGATTAGGAAAGAGTGTAATGCACGGCAATGTATTGTACAAAAGTGTGGTGGTTAAGCGCTGGGCTTATAACCTGCGAGAAAGTAAGTGTAAAGATGTTAATTGCTATGAAGCAGCTCATCTGTGGTGTTGGTGAAGGTAAGAGAAAAACAAACCTTGTATACACAGCAGTCATAACCCTTCCCTTGCTTCCTGGCTTCCTCCCACCATCTCCTTCCCCCCTGCCTTCTTGGTCACTCTCAAAACACCCTCCCGACTACAAACGCCTCGAATACACACTTCTCCAGCAGCTCTCTCTGCAGCACGCCCCCAAACCCATGACACGCGATACCCTCTACTAGCTTCTCCTTAAGCACCTCCCACCGCGCGACATCCAGCACGCCGAAACCCTCAAGCCGCCGCACGTATTCCCATGCCTGCACGGGCGTCACTTCGTCGTCGGCTAGCGGCACTTGCGATGACAGCTTGAGTAACTGTGAGAGGCTGGCGCGGGGTACGTGCCACGGGGAAGAGGAGCCGAGGCGCTGGCCTGCGGGGGAGGGGTGCGTGTGTAGGAGACAGGCAGAGAGGGTGAGAGCATGGCCGGTCGTTGTTGTTGCTACTGTTGAGGGTAGGGAGGATGAAATCTGCGAGGGAGAGGTGTCGACGTCGATATGGGAGAGGCAGGGAGACTCGAGAGTGAGAACGAATTCCATACCGAGGGTTTCCGGGTCTAGCGCGCCTAGGCGGCTGGGTGATGGGGTGGTGTTGGGTGAAGCAAGGTGAGATATCGCGGAGCCAGAGGAGGGGGGTGAGATGGGCTGCGAGAAGTTCACGGTTGAGTTGGTCCCGGGTGCTTTTGGCTGCTGGATGTAAATGTGTTTTCGCCGGTTCTTCTTTTTGGTGCCGAGCTCTTCTTGCGATATGGCAAGCGTCAGAATGTCGTCTGGTGCTCCGTCTGAGAAGGAAGCTGACAAAGTACCAGAGCTGGTTGAGGATGAATGGACTGCGTTGTAAGCGCCATGACGCTCTCTTGCGGCTTCTGCTGGTATCGGAATCCCTTGTTGTGTCAGGAGCCTTTTTAGGACATTGTTTTCAGCATAAAGTGCTCTCGTTTCTGACTCAAGACGTGCTTCATTGGCGCGAAGGCGCACAACTTCGCTTTCTAAAGACGCGACGTATGCCTCTTTTCGTTCACGGTGGGTTCTGAGAGTCACGTTAGGTTGGGAAGACACACAGACAGAACAAACTTCATGTCATCGCCAACAGACATAACCCCAGCAGATATGGGAGAAGTAGAAAGGAGAGAAATCTATGCGACATACTTTTGTGCTCGGCGAACCTGCTCTCTTCGTCTTTGTGTCGGGTTTTGAGTCTCGGTCGAATCTGCCTGACGTGTGAGACAAGGAAGTCTGGCGCTAACTCCGCATCCTCTTTTTTGTCTTGCAATACTGAAACGGAATACATCCTACCTACCCTCTGTAGAGGACGTCTTGTCGCCTCTAAAAGACTTGAACGTAAACTTCCTCATCTTTCACTACTCAAGCTGCGAATTACCCAGCGATAAAATAGAACAAATAAGAGGAAAAAAAGTCAAAGCCAGAAAATTCCGTACGCAGTCTTCAATACCACGTATCGTCGTGACTAATCCGTCGGTTCCTCAACGAGGACGTTGCTAGCTGAGATCAGCAAGCGGAACAACGGATGCTTAGTAGGCTGCTCGATGTGCTGAGCTAGGGTACTAATTAGTACTCTTTCACAAATGCCAAGGCGCAGCATAAGGTTTCCAGCACTTAATCTACACCCCGTCTTACTAATTACCAATCAGCATCAGCGGGGCGCCCGTCAAAAGCTGAAAAAGCAGAGGTTCAAACGGAGGGCTGTGCAGATTCAGCCTGGCTGTGCGGATTCAGCTTAGCTGCACCGCTTGCTGCCATGTCTGAAAATACCCACGCTTAACCGCATCAAGTAATCGTTGTTTCCATAATCAGGTTACCTTTTGGGGCAGTGATCGACGCACGACAAGTCGTTCATGTGCCTTGATACCAGTACCGTGTTTCGCCTCTTAGCCGTGGACCTGATGCGGTTCGCGCGTATCCACCCAAGGTCTTGTTCATGCCTCAGGATTGGCCGTTGCCTCCAGCATTGAGGCTTGCAGTGTATTGCAATGTGGTTGAGTCTCAAGCCTCATACGCAAAAGAGGCGAGCGCTATTCCAGTTGAGGAAATGGTGATAGGTCATCTGCTGGGACAATGGTGGGTAACACAAAGTCCATCGGATAGGAGATGGGTTGCAGAGGCACAAGGCACACATGTATAAAGAGAAGCTGAGACCCGAGGTGATTGTTCGATAGATAAGTCTTTGCGATTCTGAACATCAATATCTTCATATTCTTCAACAACATACTCCCAAGCGCATATTTCGATTCCGTTGTACTTTTGCTGCTTGAACATACGCCAGCGCATATCGAACATGATATATACTACTGCTCTTCTTTCTTTGCTCCCTTTGGTGGCAGTGGCGGCTCCGCACCAATATGGTCGTGGTATGGACCGAAATCAGGAAAAGCAGCAGCAAGATGGAATGAGCTGTATGCCTCAGGGCCCCAACAAGGCCGTCAAGACTGGAAAAGCGATATATCTTATCACCAACGACGCTGAAAACGCGGTCATCGCACTACCCATTGGAGCCGACGGCAAGTTATCTGCGGGAAAGATGGCAAAGACAGGCGGCGCGGGCTCTGCAACTGTCGATGCAAACGGGAAGCCAGCGGGGCCTGATGCGCTAGCATCACAGTCTGCATTGACGGTTGTTGGCAATGTAAGTTTGCTCCTGGAGGTACGATGCAAGGAGCTAACACGTTTCGCAGAACCTCTTCGCTGTCAATGCAGGCTCCAACACACTCACCATGATGGCCATCTCAAACGAGGATCCTACAGCGTTGACTTGCATGGGCAAACCTGCCAAGGTCCCCGGCGAGTTCCCCGTTACTGTTGCTGCATCAGCAAAGAACAAACTCGCCTGTGTTGGAACTACGGGCGCGGTAGCTGGTATCTCTTGCGCGAGCTTCTCCGGCAGAGGCTTGGGCCAAATGGATGACCTGCGCGCTTTTGACCTTGGGCAAACCACTCCACCAGTGGGGCCACTGAACACTGTATCGCAGAGCTTCTTCTCGGCAGACGAAACGGCACTGTACACTACCGTCAAGGGCGATCCTCACGTAAACAAGACTGGATTTCTTTCCACGTTCCCCGTCCAAATAGGACAAGACGGCGCCAACAGAGTTTCTACAAAAGGGGTACAAAGCTCACCCAATGGCACGGCTGTGCTGTTCGGTTCTGCAGTCATAGCCAAAGATCCTTCGTCGCTTTTCGTCACAGATGCCTCGTTCGGTGCGGTTGTCTTGAAGGTAGATTCAGCGGGGCAGGCGTCTGTCAAAGGCTCGGGTGCCATTCAAGGCCAGAAGGCAACATGCTGGGCTGCCATCTCGGAATCGACAAACAGCGCCTATGTGACTGACGTTGCCGTGAACCGTATGGTGGAAATGAGCCTGAACGACGCAAGTATCATCAAGGAGCTCGATTTGTCTGCAAACGGGGACAGTGGTCTCATTGATCTCCGTGCTGCAGGCGACTTTGTTTACGCACTGAGCCCGGGCAATGGAAGTACCACTGCAAAGATCACGGTACTGGACGTTTCTGGAGGACAGGGGTCAATGAAGCAGGTGCAGCATTTCGATGTGGGAGGCATGGGTGTGGGAAAGAACGCGCAGGGTATGGCTGTCATGTTGTAAATGATACCGGACAGTTGAAAAGGGGTGATTGTCGGCTATAGATTTCTTTTCTTGTTCTTTCGAATATCAAATGCAGAGCTAGGCGCTAGTGAGCTTTCAACGCACAAGGGTTCTTCCGAGTATTCCGAGTGCAAGACTGTGTGCTGCGCCACGTTACGCGTTAATCATTCTACTAGCAGGTGTCAGTTATTGACGCCTGCTCAAATTTCAGGCCGATTTTTTTATTTCTCAATCTTTGCGTGCCTGGCAAAAGCGTGCTTGCATTATTCTTACAGGTTTCAAGTCTCCGGCTCTGACAGGTTTGTCTCTGATACGCGTTCGACGGTACGGGTAGTTGGCATGGGCATTCTCCGGATACTTGTCTCGAGGACCGGGAATCGCTCGTCTGGCCTCTTGTTCATGACAGCTATGCATGTTGTGAGCGTACCATGCATGGTGTTTGCTGTCAGGTGCAGTCGGCATAGTTATCAAAGCGAAATGCTGGTCGACGCCCATTGTAGTGCAACGCCAAAGCTTGACGGTATAAGCATTCATCGACCCTGGTTCTTTCGGGAGACGATGGTGCGGCGCCACAACAGTCTAGGTGGGTGGCGCTATCTGGCAAGTGGCTGGCGGCATGGTGCACAAGGCACAGGATAAGTTGCAGTCCGACACTGATGGTCTCACCAGGTGAAGCTGGATGTGCCGCATGGTGGCGCCGAGATGCATGGCGACAGAAATGCCGGGTACAGATAGGGCTAGAGGGGCGGGTGGATGGCGCAGGCCCAAAGACGCTCGAGATGGGTTTGTGAGATTGCAGAGAGCGGTAGTACCGGATTGGGCTTAGTGGCAGACATGGGCGAATGCAAGCAAGATCAGCAGCGTCGTATGCGCAAAAGACGGCATCTGCTGCTACAGTTGCAGGCGCGCAGAGTGCGCCATGCACTGTCACCGTCTTTAGTGCACGAGGGAAAAAGACAAAGGGGTACCGCAAGCTCGTGTACTGGCCAGCTACGCGTGGTGTTCAGGTGGCCACCGGGGGAATACGACAAAAGTGGCGCACCACCGGGAAGCCGGCCGCCGGTGGCCGGCCTTGCAGCGCAGCGCAGTGCAACCCGGAGCGTCGCGGCTGTCGCATGCTCGCACTGGAGAGGGTCGTGATGGCTGTTGGCACAGAGGAGGTTGGATAGCAGTAAGAGGAGGCACAGTGTGGCCTGTCGCCATGCTCGCAACGCCACAGCTGGTAGGCAAATCTGGGGAAGCAGCGGTGCCAAGCAACAGCTCAAAAAGCTTAGCCCGGGACGGGTGGGTCGATTGCACTCCACATGCTTGCTTGTTAGATTCCAAAAGTTTTCAAACTGGGGCTGTGCAAAGGACAGGGCTAGGCCTGATTTAGCAGAGAGCAGGCCTTCGATACGTGATGTGCCCATCTGAGGCACCAATGATAACTTGACTTTTGACAAAGTACGGCTGTTTTGAACCCATCCGAAGTCTGATACGATAGGAAGGGTAAAGCAGCTGCCCCGCTACAGGGGTGTGCATACTTTTGGACTCTATCCACTATCGCTACCGTCATTACGTCCTCTTACGTCGCCCCCGCGGCCCGGCCAGCGTGTCAGCCACAGCCATTAGTTGAGCTGATTGGAACAGTACCTGCAGCCGCATGCCGTCAGGCCAGACACGCGTCGCCAGCTGACGAAAACACCGGCTCTCCCCAAAGCCTGCCGTCCGTGTCCTTGTTCCCCACTGCTGCCCGCCTACAAGTACGCTTTCGCGCTCTTGCCCCGGGAGCCTGGAAAGATTCCTCAACACTCGCTTTTTGAGCTACTTGCACACCTACATTCGCTACCCACGCCCGCCATCATGGTCATGTGGAAGAGCGTGCTCCAGGCGGCCGTAGCCGCCCTCGCTGCCACCGCCGCCGACGCTGCCAGCTACGACGACATTCCCGAGATTGAGGTCTATGGCCAACACTTCTTCTACACCAACAATGGCTCGCAATTGTAAGAACCAGCTCGTCTCTCATCTCTATGCCTTGTCGCACTGACATGTCTTCGCAGCTTCATGAAGGGTGTTGCCTACCAGCAAAACTACAACCCCAACGGCTCTACCAGCGCCAACACCACTTACACCGATCCCCTCGCAGACGGCGATGCCTGTCGACGGGACATTCCCTATCTCAAGCAACTCTTCACCAATGTCATCCGCGTCTATGCAATTGACCCCACAAAGAACCACGACGACTGCATGGCACAGCTCGCCAGCGCTGACATCTACGTCGTCTCGGACCTGGGTGAGCCTTCTACTTCGATCCGCTCCAACGACCCAGAGTGGGATGTTACCCTCTACCAGCGCTACACGAGCGTCATTGACTCGCTGAGCAAGTACAAGAACGTCATTGGTTTCTTTGCTGGCAACGAGAACGTCAGTTCCGACAACCAGACTGCTGCTGCTGCTTTTGTCAAGGCTGCTGTCCGTGACACAAAGACCTATATTCAAAACCAGAACTATCGCAAGACGCTAGGTGTGGGCTACGCCACCGCCGACGTGCCTTCGCGCGACGACCTTGCCCACTACTTTGCTTGCCAGCCCGGCGATACGGGCAACAAGACCTCCATCGATTTCTGGGGTTACAACGTATACTCTTGGTGCGGTGACAGCAACTACGCCTCTTCTTCGTACGATGAGCGTGTCAAGTTCTTCTCCGACTATCCTGTTCCCGTCTTCTTCGCCGAGTATGGATGTATTGAGGGTCTGCCGGGCGGTCCCACCAGCCGTCCCTTTACCGAAGTTCCAGTCCTCTACGGCAACATGACCAGCGTCTTCTCTGGCGGTATTGTCTACGAGTGGTTCATGGGTGCCAACAACTACGGCCTCGTCTCGCTCACAAACAACGACGCCAGCGTCTCGCCTTATCCTGACTTTACTTCGCTGAAGAGCCAGTTGGCCTCAGTTACCCCCTCGGCCACCCAGCGTTCCAACTACAAGCCTAGCAACACGCCCCCTGCCTGCCCTTCAGTCAGCGGCACATGGCTGGCAGAGGCTTCGCCATTGCCCCCTACTGTCAACCCACAGCTCTGCGCCTGCATGGTAGACAGCCTGCAGTGCACCTACACATCCAACGACCAGAACGCGTACCAGGACGACTTCAACTACATCTGCGGTCAGAACTCCAAGTACTGTGATGGTATTTCTCGCAACGCTACTACCGGTTCCTACGGCGCCTACTCTGGCTGCGACCCCAAGGACCAACTCGCCTTTGTCGCAAACCAGTACTACCTCGGCCAAAACAAGCGTGCCGATGCTTGCAGCTTCTCCGGCCGGGCAAAGACACAGCAGGCCGCCACCGCTACGGGCTGCTCCTCCCTTCTCAGCGCTGCCGGCACAAACGGCCAAGGTACCGTCCCAACTGCCACGGGCAAGGGCACCGCAGGCGTCAGTGGTGGTGCGGCAAAGAGCTCTGGCTCCAAGGGTGCTGCTCCTAGCGTCAATGCTCCAGGCTTCTTTGCCCACGGTCAATTGGTCATGGGTATCTACAGCGCTCTGTTTGCCATCAGTCTCTTTGGCATGCTTGCGCTGTAGATATAACAAAAGGGAAAATGGAGAGGTTGGAGATTGAACATCCCCTTTTCTCCTCTACTGGATTCTCAGGATGGAGAAGAGATTTGACTACTCTCGCTCTTCAATTTACATAATTTCTTTTTTTTCGGCTAGAAACTCTAATAGTCTTGTGGTAGTCTCTCTTCAATTAACATTTTGAACAAAATCTTGTTTTGATAACGTTTTATCTTGCCTGTTACGATGTGTACGATGACTAAAGAGTGATTGAACAGCCCAACAAAAAAGAGATAGCTAGCAAAACATTCTACTAATACATTCTATAAAGGAAAGCGAACAACTAAACAGTATATGCAAAACACCCTCTTTCCTCACAAGAAAAGCACCAAGGCATTTCAAGACATTCGTACACTCACATCACCGTACTGCTAAGCAATACACACATAAACCTTGAGTCAAAACACTTTTTTTTTCACTCCCGACGACGTTTTTCCATTTTTCTTATATATAAAAAAAGACTTGACTACACAATCCCCACCACCTACACATACAAGTTTGCCGCCCCCCTTTACCCGCCCCCTTTTGCGCCAATGCTACGCTACCTTTTATGCTCCATAAGAAGAAGAAGAAAAGGAGAAGAAGAAGCCGCTACAACCCATCCACTCATAGAAAAGAGGGTAGGAGACCATGTGTATATACATACATACAGGCAACATGTCTGACTAATTGCGAGAACAAGAAAGTTTGAAGAAAGAAAAAAAGGGAGAACAAAGAAGATTAATCAATTAATTAATCAATCATAGAAAAAAAAAGATGGAAAAGAAGGGTGAAATTACGGCTGCTAATATGTGCTTTGGTTGTTTGCTTGGGTGCACCTCCCCAACCAACACGTGCTATATATTTCGCTGCGTAAGAGCCGCCACCCCCCATTTCCGTCTCTAAAACTAAGGGCGCACACGTTGCTATGTAAATTCTCTCTCTTTTTTATAGCAAACATGTGCTGTAAAAAACAGCCTGTGGTTGTTCTCCTTCTTCATCTGCATCATCTTCTTCTTGTTGTTGTGCTCAAATGCTTTGGAGTTCTTTCATCCTCCTTAATACATGTTGGGTGGTCCTGGCCGGCCGGGCTGTTGTCGCGGAGGCCCGTTGAACTGGCCCTCAAACATCATTCTTGGATCATCGCCGCGCATGCCTGGCATCGGGGGTCCACCGTATCCTGGCGGTGGGAAGTAGCCCGGTGGCCCTTGCATGCCGTTGCTGCCGGGTCCGCCTGGAAAGCCTAGTCCACGAATGTTGCCGCCAGGAGGGAATCCAGGAGGGTGTCCAAGTGGTGTGTTGCCTGCCGAGAAACTCGGTCCTCCAGGACCCATTTGAGGAGGGGCAGGACCACCAAGACCAGGAGGTTGACGCATAGGACCCCCAAAACCTGGTGGTGGAGCAATGTTGGGTCGCTCTTGGGGTGTCGGCGGCATGCCGGGCTGGCCTCGGCCGCCCATGTATTGCATGTCGGGTGTGGGTTGCGAGGGAATGCCCATGTTGGTGGGCATGCGAGGATCACCTCCTGTGTTACGGCGTTGAAGACCCATGAGAGCATCATCGGGCCCGGGAAATCCCATGGGCATACGAGGATTCTTTGCGCGCATGGCCTCTTGTTGTTGCTGCATTTGCTGCAATTGTCGCAGCTCCATTTGCTCGCGGCGATCAGCAGCATCTCGTCGCAACATTTCGCTTTCGTTAAACATGCGAGGGTCTTCCATGAACCCTGGAGGAGGACCGCCACGGCCCTTGGGTTGGTGCTGAGCTTGTGGCTGAGGTTGAGGTTGAGGTTGCTGTCTTTGTTGGTCAAAGAAGGGCATATTCGGGTTTTCCTGAGTTGGGCGAGGGAGGTTGTGGCCCTGTGCTTGTGGTGGCGTACTGCGGGACGGTTGTTGCATGAGATTCAGCAAGAAATC
This sequence comes from Curvularia eragrostidis, assembly GCA_020744315.1. NCBI lineage: Eukaryota > Fungi > Ascomycota > Dothideomycetes > Pleosporales > Pleosporaceae > Curvularia > Curvularia eragrostidis. Next base: position 65,073 of record JAIRCK010000110.1, on the reverse strand, counting down.
ACGTTCACGCTGCTTGGTGGCTTGGTCGCGCTGTGATTCTTCCCTTGCTCGGCTGTTCAAGAGAGCAGTGAGGTTGGCATCTTGAGCAATGGTCCGTGGTGGCGGCGGTGGCTGATGAGGGAAAAGGTCTTCAGGGTGACCGGAACCAGGGCGGACAAGTCTAAACTGATCAGGGTGAGCGTTATCTGGTGACATGCTATTGAAGCGCGACTGCTGCGAAGCACGAGACTCCGGTACAGCAGGACGAGGAGCTAGGATGTTCTCTAGGATGCTCTGCTGTTCAAGAGTTCGTGGTGGCGGTGGCCTGCCGTGTTGCAGGTCTGGTGGAGGAGATTGTTGATGGAAGTCTAACGAGATACCACCACCGTGCCTCATACCATTGGGCGGTGTAGGCATGTTTGTTGGTAGTTGAGGAGCTGGCGATGGACCCATGCTGACCTGGCCGAGCATCTGAAGAATACGTTGGAAGCCTTCCTTGTCGGCATTTGCTTCAGGAGGTGCAGGGGATTCGGAGTGTGATGCTGGAAACTGATTCGGGGCTGCTTGCTGCTCTTCAGGTTTGGCGAACATGGTCATGAATCTCGACTTCTTGTCTGGTCTTGGTTTTGCGGAAATAGTTTCTGCAGGGGGCATCTCTGCAGATTTGTCTCTGCCCCAGTTTCCGAAAAGAATACCCTGAGTAGGTTCGCTGGGAGAAGATGTGTGCAAAGGCGCGGTCAGCATGGGAGCAGCAGCAATAGCGTTGGCAGTAGGTATCTCCGTAGGAGCCTCCCTCGACTCTTCCTTGTCACCGCCTGGCGTGTCCTTAGCCCGCATCTGCTCTTTCCAGCGCTGGAAGTCTTCTTGTGTACGAGGCTTGAACTCCTTCTTCTCCACTTTGGCGTCCATCCACTCGGGATCATCCTCACCACGGTTCCCACCACCCCGGGCCCAATCGCGGCCACTGTCTCGCTCTCGATCTCGTTCGCGCTCGCGCCAACCACCTTGAACACCAGTCTTTGTACCCTCGTCTCTTCCTTCATCACGGCGACCCCATCGTGGCTCGTTTCGGTCACGGGTGTTCCGACGCGGGGCCATTTCAGCCTCCGGATCACCCTCATGCTTGTCGCGGTTGCGGTCACCATTGCGGCCGAACCGCTCAAAGTCCTCTTGACCAAGGCTCTTGCGACCCTTGACGTTAGTCCAGCCCTCGCCTTCGTCCCGCTGGGCGCGGCGTCCATTAGTATAGCCCTTGTCTCGGGTTCGATCAGTCTCACGGTCCCGCGTCCATCGGTCGTTCTTCGGGAAGCGATCTCCAACGTTGTCTCCGTCTGTAGAAGTGAAGCCTGTACGCTCCTTTGCGTCGCCTGCTGCTTTGGCTGGGGTACGGGCCGAGAGGAAGGCTAGCTTTGGCGGACCGAGCACAGTCTCTTCGCCGGGTTCTACAAAAAGCGCGTTAATAGCGGCCTTGATGCCCTGGGCATCAGAAGACTTACGCATGCTCTGGCGCCGACCAAACTGACCCATGGGGTTGTGCAATGGTCGCTGCTCGCTTGTCGCAGCGCCTTCTCCCTCCCGTGCACCTCGAGTGCGACGCATGGTGCCATTGTTGTTATTGTTGTTGTTTGTGTGGCCGTTGTTGGCATTTTGATCGGCAGGCACGTCCATCCATTGCGAGATTGACGGCAGGCCATCGGGCTTCTTCACCAGCGGGGATTCCTTCAGGGCCAGCAATTGAGCCTCCGAGTAGGACGGCCCCCGCATTCTCGCGGCCGACAGCTGCGTAGACATGCAGAAGAAAGCGGGGCAGGTCAGATGTGACCTACGGGAGCTCGAGATTGGAGTCTGAGTTGCAATTCGTGTGGTCTGGAGTATCGGGCGATGGGGATAAAGGGCAGCTTCAGGGCGGTTGGGTGGTGGTTTGGTGTCGACTCGCTTGCAATTGAAAGTAACGAGCTATGTGTGTGTGCAGGCGTGGGTGATGGGTTGTGGTCAGGCGGAGGAGCTGACAGACGTGATGGTGAGAGCCAGGGTTGTGTGGCGTTCGGTCAAAGCGCGCGTGCGTGTCGCAAGGCTGGAGAGCGAAGTGAATGAGCACTTGGTGGGATGCAACGTGGTAGGGGAGTAGCGCACTCCCTGGGCTGCAGTAGCGGCGACTGAAGCGGAGTATGATCAGCTGCGGAGCGCTCACTTGCTGTTGGGGCCGGATGTGGTTGTGGCATAAAAAACCCCTGATGGCTCTAAGGTTACTTTGCGGCGAATGGTAAGCGTGGGTATGCGAATAATAGCGTGTGTTTGTTATGGAAGTGTGTCTTAGGTCGCCAGTGGTGCGGGCCTCTATGAGAGAGGGAGCCCTGCCAAGAACGGCTGCGGGAACACAGAAGGTGCGTCATTCGAGGGTTCACCGCATGTGATGGCGCATAGTACAGTACAGAAAACATCAAGCAGCCGCGGGCCTGCGTAAGCCCAAAACAATTATATATAGATATCATGCACGTCAGACTTTGACAAGGCCGGCAATCGTCGGGCCCAAGCTATCGCTACTCCATGCTGCCACCTTCTCCTGGTCGCACGTCTCATAGACACGTGCCGCCAACGTCCTCAGCGAGCTCTGTCGCGCATCGTGGCCGTCGAGCATCATCTGGATCCAAGCAATCAGGCCGCATCGCGTGATGAGCGTTGTGCTTCCCCCTACGTGTGTCGCTCGTAAGAGGAGCTTCACAATCTTGTCCTTGGCTGACGCCGAACATGACCGAGATCCATAGTGGCTTAGCAATTGCTCAAATATGTTGCTCCTTCTGAACAGCTCCATATCCGCTGGGGTTCGCAGACTGTCCATCAGGTAATCTAGGTACCAATCTACTTCCTTGTGGTAGGTCGTGTCGTCGTCTGGCTGGCTGGCTACGATACGGTGCCAGAAGAAACGCAGAAGAGAGCTGACATCCCACGCTGGCGCGGCGGTGAGGAACTTGTTGATTGTGCTGAAGAGCGAGTGAGTTGGATCGGCTAGAATCCCTGTACAACGTGCGGCCAGCACGCCGCCAACATAAGGGAAGGCCTCTGTGCCAGAAGCATCGATAGACTCCAGGAGCTCACCGAGAAGGAGATAGAGTTGCTGTGAGTCAAAGTCTATGCTGTTTCCAGTCTCCCCTTGGTTGCTGAATTTGATCGTTGCTGTAAGCTGCCGGATGTTGTTGATGGCCTGTTTGCGGATTTCACCGTGTTCGGAGCAGAGGCACAATATTAGCTCTCCAATGTCTCCATCTTCAACCGCTTCACCCAGCTCCTTCTTCCTCCATCGTGTCAGGCCTGCATGCTTTTCATCTTCAACAGGCGGTGCCTCCAGGTTGACCGCAAACCTCGTCCTACTTTGCTGTTCAGCTTCCTGTGCCCGCGCCGATAGAGGCACAGGCGATGTCGACGATCGTTCCGAACCACTGAAGTCTGCGCCAGTCGCCAGCTTCAATGACTCTTTGGCTTTTTCCTTGCCCATCTTCCACAAGAAAGCATCTTTGAGCACTTCTTTGTAGGCTGCATTGGCCGATCCAACTAGGGCATCACGTACATGGCCCAGCATCTTCTCGTCTTCGCCAATAAGTTTGAGAAGATAGAGGAGTCGCGATAACCATTGTGCAAGTGCATCGGCCGCATTGTTTGTTGCCGTCTGTCCTCCTTTGAACGGCCACTGCTCCACTAGAGTCATCAGCAGGTTGCTAAACGGTCCTATGTCGCTTGCAGACTGCCCAGTGCGCGTGCACAAGGCGTCCAAATCATCAAAGTACTTGATGGGCACCTTGGTGAAGCGCGCACAGCAATCATCAAGGAACTCAAGAACTTCCGCCGAGGGTGTGCTCGATCCTGGTGTCGATCCCAGACTCGCAATGAGTGCGTCAAGCGCGTCGGGCGAAGTCTTGGTTTGCAGCATTTCCTGGTCTTGCAGGATGTCACTCAGCAGAGATCGAATTCCTGCATAGAGCTCGCTCTCCTTTGAGGTCACCAGCAATCTCAAAAGTGTGACAAACGGTGAGTATGAAAGGGTTTCTGCGGCCGTTAGTCAAGAACATCAACCAGCATCACAAGGGAGGCGAAGACTTACTCTGCTTCTGCCACCAACGCATCGCTGGCGACAGTCTTGCCATTTGTATCCAATGCTCAAGCTCCATGATGCGGAACACCTTGTCCTCGGGCGATGCGGTGGACTTCTCAGCCTCTACCAATGCGTTACAGAGCGGGAGCGATACATCAAACTTCTCTTGAAGCGCAACCTGGGGTGTCACTTCGTAGTAAAGCCGCAGTAGCCTTGTGATTGACTCCCGTTTCATGTCCTTCAGGCCAGGCTTCTTGAGCGCCAAAAATACCGTTCGTATAGCGGGGCAACGTCGGCTGACTTCTGATATCAAACGCTTGGACGCCTGCTCCCACTGTTTAGATGATTTTATGGCGCTGGCATTGCTGAGTTCTTGGAGGACGTTTCGCAGCTTCTGGAGTGCTACAATCAAGACGCGTATCGCGAATAGCTGTACAAGGTCTGAGCTATGATTGAGACATTTAGTCAGGACTTGCTGATTTAAAGGCTGCGGCAGGATGCTGTTCATTAGCACAGGCACCGGAGGAGGATGGTCGCGGTAGTTCTTTTTTGCGCCAAAATATTTCGGAACCGGCAGTTGGATGGTTTGGTACATGAACGCGGAATAGCCTATCCATGTTGATGTAAGCTTGGGGTCGTAGCTGAAGTCGCGTCGTTTAACGAAGTAGTCTGCAATCAGCTCAGGGCAGGCTCGGAATATGTCCACAACAAGCTCCTGATGTAGGGTATTTGCGTATGGCCGTTGACTTTGGATGAATTCAGACAAGATGACGTTGCGCACTTTCGTGATCTTGCTATAGCTGTCAACTGAATCCAGGCCCAGTTCATTACTATACTCAGGGGCATCATCCTGCTCGCCCTCGTCATCGTCAAATGAGGATGGGTAAAAGCCCTGTGTAGGCAGCATGACGCCATATGCAGGGTCAGTACACACTAGACGCAAGAAGTCATGAGCGAGCTGGTCGGGTGCCTTTTGCCCTTCAGAAATCGATCCCTCTTCCGGTTCGTAATTGTACAGGCTAGCTATTCGCGAAAGTGTCTTTCCGTTCAAAATCTTGCTCTTGGTGTGTCGCGCAATCGCCTTGTCCTGGAACACATGGCTTCGAAAGACATCAAGTATTTCGAATATCAGAAACGGCGGGTCTGTACGAATATGGTCGAATACGGTTCGTACGACATTGGTGTTGGAGAGTATCTCGCTCTTCGCGCGTTCGTCCTGGTATCGCAAGTGCGTCAAGAGGTATCTGATTGCCGTGGTCCGGATACTTGGTTTCTTGACGTGGTCGGCCGCCGATTGCTCTCTGCTCAGGTTGATGTTTCTGCCCAATATCTTAGGCTCTAGTGTGAAATCCCGTTTTGCATAGACGGCCCTCGCATGTGCGCCTTCATTGAACTTTGTAAGTTCGGTAAGCAGGCGGAGCGCGGGCGCAATGACGTTCTCTTCTTTGGATGCGGCTGAGGTACTGCGCACGAAACGGCGAGCGATGGACGGCTGCAAGAGTGTTTTTGCCAAAAGCGTGCCATATTCTAGGAAATCGCCGTGGCTGGCAAAAACCTTGAACAACAGCGCTAGCACAGCTGTGACCTGAGACACAATGGCGCTATTGTTGGTCTCAACGGCATAGTCCCATGCTTGGGTGAGATTCTGCAAAAAGGCCTTGTCCTTTTCATCTCGTCCTTTTCCCTTTTGTGTGTCCAGGTACTCGCGGAGGATCGCTCGTTTGCGGGGCAAATCGTGTTCGTCGGCCGGGTAAAGGATAGAATCAAGGAAACGCTTAAACAAGCTCAGGCCTATTGAAATGAGTGTCCGTTTGCATACAAGAGCTGCGGTTGTACCTACCGCTTCGAAAGTTGCTCTGTGAGCTTTGGTCGAAGAACAGAGCATTCTGCAGGTCGCGCGCAGCCGTGACTTCCTCGACACTGCCATTTGGCCGCGGTGAATTGCGCTCATAGTTGGTGTCAGTTCGCTGGCGCTTGTTCTCGCGATCAAAATTTGCGCCTCGGGCATGGGCGTCGTAGGCAGTTCTCTTCCCCATGGCTCATGTTACGTCGCGTTGGACGCTTCGAAAAGTAAAAGTTGGAGAGCATCTGAATTTCGGCGGGCCTTTGCAGGGATCACAACTAGCGCATAACCCGAGGCCTGCATCACTAGCCACATACATAGACTTGTCCATACACGGACAAACATCACTTACTCCGCCACGAGCATTGATCAAGGGTTCTTGTTGATAAATATTTATTCTGTATTCTTATTGGCCGTGCAGCCGGCTTAAACTAAGGCTACATCTTTCTATTTGCTCCATTATAAGGACTATATCTAGGCTGCAATCCAGAAAAAAAAAGTGACCGCAGCTGATTCTGGATTAGTATATACCCTTCCATCCGGGCTTGCTGAATCTTGCATAATAGAGTGCGATGTTGTTTGGCTGGAAATTGCCACTGTACGGAAAAAGGTCGGAACCGCAAAAGACTCCGAACATATGCTGATGCCGCCATGCAATGCGAAGTAACAAGGAGGAAAAGGGGAACACGCTGAAAAAAAGGTCATGATGGTATGCTAGCAGCATCTGAACAAAGGAAAACCAGATAACGCCATTTGGGAACTAAATTTTGTTGTCGCTAAACAAAGATGTCCGGGGTATCATGCAGCGACGTAGCAAGGAAAAGGAGGAGTATGTAGGCAACGCGAGAAGAACGATGTAACAGCATTGTTGATTTTTTGTCTCTCAAGCGTTATCGTTTCAATGGCTTCTGGAACTTTGAGCCAGAGCTGATGGAATTATTCTTCTCGCGAATCTGTATCGTTGGAGGCGGGTCCTGGTTGTTCTTGGCTGACAAGGCTGCAGAGATGGCGAGTGTGACGAGCGTGAGAATCTCGGCGCAGGCAGCACCAATAGCCGTGTAGAAGGCGACTCCCTGTATGGTGGATTAGCCAACGTTATATGCAGGACTTGGCAAGAATGTAGTGTTACCTGTTCCTCGCAGACGGCGCGATACTGGTATCTCCCGTTGGTCAACAAGTTCTTGTTTGTGCACGAGTATCGGCCCAAGCTAGCCTTGCTCGCCTTGTTGAGCAGGTAGAAGACTACCAGCGCTGTGATCCATGTGATGACGCCAAAGCTCCCAGCGACGACGCGGTAGACGTCTCGTGAGCGGAAGGGTCGGCGAAAGGAGCGCTTGAAGGACAGGGTGAGGATGGCGACTGAGGCGAGGAAGTTTGCGGCCGCAATGGAGAAGAGGACGATGCTGGGGGCGAGGTTCGTATGGGCGGGCCAGACCATAGGCAGTTCTCCCTTGCGCAGGTCGATGTAGCGATTGCCTCGGTATATCTCGAATGTGTGCATCAACATACAGACGACGGCGCCGCTAAGGACGATGATGAGCAGGCGGAGGCATGAGCGCACCCGACTGAGCCAATGCGCCCGCGACGAAATGGCGAGCTCGAGAGGCATTGGCAGCCTCGAGAAGCGGTATGCAGCAGAGTCCTTGGCTTTTGCGTATACGAAGGCGCCCGTCGAGCGGGCGGCGGAGTTGTAGGGCTTGGGCGGATGCGGCGAGGGAGTCGGTAGCGTGGTGACGTCCTGGTTGGAGCTGACAAGACACGTCGTTGTGGTTGAGATGGTAGAGTTGAGCAACGCGACGTAAGCCCTGGCCATGGTCCTGGGACAGTTCGCTATGCCGAGCACTCGACTGCCAGCGCGAACTCAGAGGAGCCTCGAGGTGCTGGTGTAGCCGTCGAGGGTTGCCGCTGGGGATCGAGGGGGAGCGTCGCAGCTGGCCCAGAGCACATGTGAGGTGGCGGTAGTAGCAGCAGCAGCGACAGCGGCAGCGGCAGCGGCAGGAGAGGGAGGAGGTGGAGGAGGAGGAGGTGCTGTGGGCGCAGCGGGATGGATGAATTGGCCGCAACAATGTCAAGGGGGGGTGGGCGCAATCCAGTAACCGGTCTAGCAAGGCTGGGGTCCAAGCTTGATGAGCGAGCTGCCTGGCTGATCGACCTGACGTCGAGACTCTGCATGCGCCAGACGCGCTCGCCTTGCAGCAGCGTGTTTTTTTTTTTCTTTAATTTTGGACTGGCGGGAGTTACAGTACACGCCGTGCAGAGCGTGCAAGTGCCGTCTTGTTTCTGCCTTGCCCCATGGAGATAGCTTGACTGCATCGTGGGGTTTGCTGCCCCCAAAGCACCGCCACGCAGCCTGTCCTGTCACTGGCAAGGCGCAACGTGCACTGCCCAACAGAGCGTCTAGAAGACACGGGTAGCTATACGCCAACGCCCTTTTTCGCTATTGGCCCCGTGTTTCCAGACTGGCGCGGGTTAAATCTCCGCCAGGGTGTCGTCTACACGTCCATCTGCAACAGTCGAAACGCCGCAGCACCACCAGCAGCACCCACTACCTCGTCACCGTGGTAAGGCCGCCGTCAGGATGCGCGGACAAAAAACATAGTCAACCCGGCATATGCAGCAGATGCACCAACGCAAGGCGTCATGCTGATATCACGCACTCGTCCGGGATCCATCTGGTTCAACACAAGACGCGCGTCCGTCAAGATGAGCATCCAATAGCAGGCCGCAGCTTGTCAGGGGTGTGCTGCGGCCCGCTTAGCGCTGGCGCAGTAAGGTTCACCGCCACACTTCCGCCGCGGGTACATCGCGCATTGTCAGAGTTGGAGATACGATCCCACGTGTGCTGTGCATACATAAGCTGCTGGGCGACCGCTGGGTGCTCGGTTCGATTGTACTATGAGTGTTCCAAGTGAGAGTACGTACACCACCCAGGGTATCACGTTTCAGATCTCGGTTCGATTCACTCGCTGTGCCATCTGCCTTGGCGCCTCCAACGCTCCCCAGCACCGCCACAAATCCCCGCGGCAACAATCAAGCTCAGTCTTGTCAAGCGAAGCAATTTTGACGGATCCGCGCCATCGACAGCCAACTTTCACGCTCCTCGCCCTGCCATCGCCAAAACAGTTAGACGAACATGCGGGCCCCATCCGGAAGATATTGAAATCGCTTCTAGCGCCGCCGTCACATTGTGTAGATCAGCCTGCCTATTCGCTGTCTCTGCGAACTACGCACGTGCGGACGACTTTTTCTCTGTCATCTAGAGGTAGGTTTCCGGCAGAGAGCGCTCTCTAGCTGTCATCCGTCTTGGTCTCGTTTGGCCGCACTTGCTCCACACACGCTCCGAACATTCCTTCAAATCCTGCCGCAGTGCTCACCAAATCCTGTTTTTCTGTCCTCCACGTCTCCGCCATGCCTATTTCGTCCGCGCTCTGCATTACGGCGTCTAGCATCGCAACCGTCTCTTTCACTTGCGTCTCGACCTTTTCGACATATTCGCTACCAGACTTCTTTTCCTCTTCCAAGCATCGGCTCCACACTAAGCACAGGCCCATTATGATGCCACCTCGATGACCAGGTATCCGTGGCCAAGCGTTGAGCATCACACTTTGCAATGCTTCCAGAGCCGAACCAACTAATCCTTGGTGGCTAAGCGCAAACGGCTCCTGTAGTATTGCCGAGATCAAAGGCACAATATCCGGAAGATGTTTGACCGTGTCAATCCCCATATGGTTCAGCACAATAGGCACCTGTGACATGATGAACGTGGCAAGCTCAGGGTACATAGAGGGTGTAGGGAAATGCCCAAGAGGCGACAGAATGCCTTCTCGGAGGACCTTGTCCAGGAATAGCTCTTTACTGTCGTCGCCGCTTTCGTACCAGAGGAGTAAAGCAAGCAGAATCACGGCAGGGAAGACCGCTTTGAACAATGTCACGGATTCCCTTTCCGGTGTGATCGAAGGAAGGTAGGTGAACATGGGCAGCAGGGCTTCAGCGAAGATGTTGTGATATCCGCTTCGTAGGAGGAAGCTTGTCGAGTTCGACCTTTGCGCAGTAGCCTTTTGGGAGCTACTGGTACTAAGTGGCTGTCTTAGAGCTCCCAGTATCAAACTGAGCATGTGGCAGCCTTTTTCCTTCCATCCCACATCAATATCATCCATCATCTTAAGAACGGGAGGCATCAAGAACTGCCACTTGGCCTCGATTGTTTTCCTGTCCAGCACACGAATCGACCATGCTAACAGGTCGAGCACGTACTGGTTCCCGGCGTCTTTCCAGGGCGCTGGTTGCCGCGAGGCTTCCAATGCGTTCGAGGTAGGTTTATTCTGCGGAAAGAAGGGTGGGATGGTAAGCTGGAGAAAGTGTGAAGCCAGGCGAAGGGGAAGCTCACTTTCGTTCTGTTCGCTTCTCGAAGCCTCGACCGCCTTGATAGCGCCCGCCGCGTCAGTGTTGTCGGGATTGCGCAGCTGCCAGGCCATGACGACGTCCAACGCCTCCTTCATCCAAGGCCCAGGTTTGGTGTTGAGTGCCTTGGCAAGATCGGTTCCCTTGATGAGCGGCCTGAAGGTGTCGACCTCAAGGAGGTCGAGTTCGGTGATGCGACTGAGGAAGTTGGCATACGAACGGAACAGGTCTAGATATGATTAGCAAGATGTAAATCGAAAAAGTTCAAGTGGAATGACCTACCAGCTTTTGAAACCCGTCCAAGCACAATCTCGTAAACAAGGTTGAATAAGACCTGCGTCCGCCAAGTAGATCCCCACCGGCGGATAGCCATACCCAGAGTATCTCTAGCAGTGGGATCGCTCTCTGGATTGACAGTGTCAGGCCGTCGAAGCCCCTTGACGCACTGAGCGACAAGCTTGCGAATCTCCTCACTGTTACTCAGTGAAGAAGCAATGACATCGCAAACCTTATTTGGGGCTTTGAACCCTTCTCTAGCAACAAGGTAGGCGACAAAGTATGGCCTCTGCAAAGGCTTCTGATGGGGCACAGTGGGCGCATCAACCCAGGGCATCATGGTTGCGCAGATCCAAGCGAGGTACTTGTCATCGTCATTTCTCAAGAGGGTGTCTGGGACAACAGTAGGCACGTCATCACTTTTGGTCACCACCGATTCGACTACTTCATATGCTGGCTTGAAGTAGTCTGTTTCGGGCTCTGCAGGTAACTCGCGTGTTGGATCTGTAAAGACAGTTCGATATAGACCAAACCGGTCGATGAGTTCCAGGGCCATTCGAGGCCTGGGTCCCTTCAGCATCTTCTCGAGCTCAATACCAACACGTTCTCGACTGATCTTGATCTTCAAGACATCCTGAATCTCTGGATTGCCCATGGCTTTCGCGGTCTCGGGCTCGATGGTGTAATCGAGACGGCTGGCAAAGCGAATCAATCGCAATACTCGCAGCGGATCGTCCTTGAATGTCTGGTAGGGCTCCAGGGGCGTTCGGATGATCTTAGCAGCCATGTCATCATGTCCGCGCCCCGTAAAGTCCTCGACTTGGCAAGTGTGGAGGTTGAAGAACATGGCATTGACGGTAGCATCGCGGCGCATAGCGTCTTCTTCGGCGGTACCAAATTCCATCTGGGGGTTGCGGGAAACTTCGTTGTAGGTTTCTTTTCGGAGATTGACCAGGTCCAGGTCAATGCCCATGATTTTCGTGGTAGCTGTCTCTAGATTCTTTGATTTTTCCGGATTTGCCTCAATCTTATGCAACCCTGGTGCAATCTTCTTCGTCTTGTCGCGTGCACTCAGTCCGTCGCTCTTGTCGATAAGACCATGCTTTTCTGCATTTCCTGGAACCTCAAGGTACTCCTGCATCTTCAGGCCAAAGTGCTCTCCCGTCATCTTGTTGATGGCAACATCGATGTCGTGGCTGCCTACATTGAGCAGCTTGTCACGCACCCATCCTCCTGTCCATCGTAGAACAATTTTTTCTTTTGCAAGTTCAGCAGGTACCTGCACTGCACTAACATCTCCATTTGAGGGCGTTTCGTCAATGTAGGTGGCTACATCCAGTAGCAGCTGTCGTAATTTGGATTCGACCTCCGTCAACTCCAACTGCGGTGACTTGGCGTCCCCTGCAGAAGCCATGGTTCCGTACGGCTGGATGAACTGTGGTGACGGCGCAGCGATTTTGCGTCGTTTGGGGCTCGGTGGTTGCAATTCAGGCGAGGAGCTTGCTCTGGACATACGAGGTGTTGGCGTGATGGAAATCTGTAGAGTTCTGCAAATGGAGTATCCTGTCCAGGGAGGGCGTGCAGGTGATAGAGGAAAGTCACGTTTGTACAGCAAAGAAGAGGTGGGTGATGGGCAGATGCGGCAGGCTCGACTTATCAACGACATCCATGTGAGTCAGAATGGATCGGTCGATAGTCGTCAGCCTGGTAAGCACAATAAGGAGCGACAAAGAAGAACGGAAGAGGATTCGAGAATCAGTTGGCAGTGGGCGCACAGGGTGGCAGTGTTAGCATGGAGGGACAGACGCAAGGGTTTCTGGAGATGCCGCAATTCGTCCAGTCAGAAAGCGCAGCGGCCGCAACGGCGATGCAGCATCACTCAACGTCGTCACACGCGCCGCTGCCAACCAGAAAGCGAATTCGGCCCCTAACGACTCGCCGTCGCTCAAGCCGGTCGACGACAATCAGGATACATGCCGGCAGCCTCAGAAGCCCCGTGTGCACTCAGAACCCCGCGGGCGCATCGCCCTAGCCTCTCATGACGCCGCCTCAGGATGCCACGCCGAAACCCCCAAAGTACCCAGCCGACCCGGAGGCGTCCATGATACTGCCCAAACACCGCGCGTCGCCTGCATCCTCGCTCTCGAGCCTCCCCTACCGCCGCTCCAACCCCAGCCTGTCCAAGCTCTTCGAGTCGACCACCACCATATCCACGTCGCGCCCCAATTCAGGCACCGCAACCCCCACCCAGACGCACCCCCAGGGCTCAGTATTCTCGCCAGGATCGCGGCTAAGTGGGACAGGCACGCCGAGCAGCCTGCCGCCGGGCGTGTCAGATGAGTACCGGACGCTGATCCAGCGGGCCTTTGTGCCATGTGTTGCTGTCCTTGCGGATGCGCAGACGGAGGAGCTGATGCAGTCAAAGGGGCTTGAAGGGGGCCTCCTACAGTTGTTACGCCCGTTTGGCGAGGCAGTGCCAGGCAAGGTGACTATAAGAGATAGCAATGGAGCCAGCAAGAGCTGGGAGGACTTTGGTGTGCGCTTCATAAGTGTCGACGATGCATATCCAGATCTGCATGTCCAGACCGGCGGGCTGAAGACACCAGGCTCCACGCGGCAACCACGACGTTCGGGAGGCGATGTTTCGCAGATTGAAGAGCTGGTGGATCGCCATCTGCAGTATTCCGAGTTCAACAGGCAAGATGCTGTGTCCGACTACCTGAACCAGGGTGAGGCGCCAGCACCACCAATAGATAGCACCTCGTCGCCCTTCTACACACTGTATCTGCGGAGATTACTTTCAGGACTGCCGGTTGTACCGCATGAGACCTTCTCGCACCCCGTGGCCGGCATAATAGCAATCAGCTCGCGTAACCCACATCCGATAGAAGAGCTACGGAGACTGTACAACCGCCAGCACGACGGTGACCTCCGGTTCCCGCAATGGGTAGAAAACGACTTTTTACGCTACTACGTTCTAATACATGACGAAGAGACCGCGGACATTGCAAAGTCGAATCAGACGTTTGATTCCATGAAGCGACACTTTGGACTCCATTGTCATTTGTTACGACTCAAGAGCCAGCAATGCATAGCATCAGACGATGATAGCGTGCGCTTACCGACTTGTGAATGGATGTCTGCTTCGGAAGAGCTAGCAGAGATCCAAAGAAGAGGTAAGCTCGAGGCAGCTGTCACGACTGCTTGACATGATCATGTACTGAACGCTCGCCGCAGAAACGACAGACGACATCACCGATCCAACCCCCTACTTTCCCGAGTCTGACATTAGCAGCCTGCGCACATTCATCCGCGAACTAGTGACACAGTCGATAATACCCAATATGGAGCGCAGCGTAGCCACGTGGAACGAGCAGATCCTGTCTCGACGACGAGGACTTTCAGGCCGCTTCATGTCGCTCTCCAAACGCTGGACACCGTTTGGCGGTTCACGCACCAGCGGCTCCTCGTCCACGGCATCTGGAAACTCAAACTACGACAGTCTGCAAGGCTTCTACCGCCCTGACGCACCCGAAGCTATTATGCGACGACTGGCCGACTACTGCTTCATGCTGCGAGACTGGAAGCTGGCACTGAGCACATACGACATTTTGCGCACCGATTTCCAAAACGACAAGGCATGGCGACACTACGCGGGCGCTGCGGAAATGGCTGCCCTCTCTGCTCTCATGTCGCCCACACCGCTGTCAGCCAAATCGCGCGCCGAAAACATCGACGGCTGGATCGAAGCGGCTTCGTACTCGTACACCGACCGCCAGCGCAGCGCTGCACCCTACTACGCACTGCGTACGCTCGCCCTCTCCCTAGAGCTGCTCCGCCTTCGCGGCTCGTCCGCCGCCGACGACGCCGCCCGCTGGGCAACCCGCATCCTGGAAACGGGCCTCGTAGGCTCCATCGGGCACGCCCTCGTCACCGAGCGCATCTCCGCCTGCCACGCCATCCGCACGGGAACCGGTGCCTACAAGCTGGGCTCGCGCCGCCGCAAAGCAGCCTTTTGGTCCGTCCTCGCCAGCGAGCACTGGTACCGCCTCGAGAAGTCGCAGCAGGCGGAGCGCGCCCTCGATACCGCGCTCAGACTGTACAACACCACGGCCGAGAAGGCCGACGGCGGCGTCGTACGACTGCCGTTTGACGATATGCAGCGCTTTGTGGATGACTTGCGCCAGCAGATTCTCGGCTTGCGTCTTACGAATCAGGGATTCGGTGAGCATGGCGAGCATGGCCATGGTGGCGACGGCGATGACAACAGCGATGAGCGCAGGCGCAGCATGCAGAGTCCTGAGGTGGAAGAGGTGGCTGAGACGCTGGATGCGAGTCCCAGATTGCATAGGAAGAGTCTGATTGGGGCCAAGGCGCCGCCGCCGCTAAGTGAGCTCGTTGGGGGCCCGCTGGGTCCAGCGTTGGAGAGGTCTCAGGGAGAGGTGGATGCGAAGGGGGAAGGGTTTGAGTAGATTCTTTTATTTTTTTTTGTACAGACAGAGACAGATATGAGATAGATATGTGTAATGGTTACGACATTTTTCTCACGAACAAGGGCAAAAAGCGATGACACATTTTGATATCAACCGGCAACAGTCCGTTGATGCATAGGTCACAAACACATGTCCAGTCAAACGAGGTAAATATGTACTGTTATTTTCAAAAGCGACCTCTCAGAGCAGTGCCAAGAAGAGCGCATGCTTTACATTATTCATTCATTTCGTCGAGTCGAAATCGAAGTCTGTCTCTCTCACTCTCAAAAAGAGGATGGGGCACACAATTATTCCTCCCAAACTCCAATAGCCAGGAGACACAGAGAGAGACGCACGGCAGGCCCAAGCACTTTGGCACCTCCGTCAGTCAATCCCGTCATGGACTGGCATATGCAATGATGGGATAACACAGACCGGCCCGTACTGATGCTGGTATGCTATGCAAGAAAGCGAGATCCGAAGAAGGAAAAAGAAAAAGAAAAGAAGGAAAGACAAATGCAAACCGGCCAAGGGATAAGGCGCCCGTCGTATGCTGTAAGGGTATCATCGTCTCGTCATCATCAACAATCATAAATCAACCACCCCAACTCTGTGCGTGTCTCTTCTGCTTCACACGATAAAGTCATAACAGGGGGTTGTGTTCTTTGGCATTGCAGGACTCTTCAGTGTCTGTGATTCCGCAGGCACGGTCCTGGAATCAGTTGTGGGTGGCGTTGTGGTCCTCGGCGCGGGAGTGGGCTCCCGAGACGAGTCTGAGGAGGAAGCATCACAAGTGCGGAGACCACGAAGTTTGATGGTGAGCTTCACGGGCCTGGGTGGCTCGGGTGCAGGCATCTGGATAGCCGACTGCTGCGAGGCAGCGAATCCGTTTGACTCGTCGGACGAGCTGTCGGTACCCTCTGGTGTAGAGTCGGAATCGAAGAGAGGCAAGGGAGAGCGACGCTTTCGTGACCGCTGGGGCTGATCGTCGTAGTCGCTGTCAACGCTAGGACTCGGACGCTTCTTGGTAATAGCCTTTGGCACGACAGTGACGTTTGGGATGCCCGTGTGGGGGCCGGCGATATTGCGGACAGAAGAGTAGTGCTCCCAGGTCTAAATGTACACTACGTCAGTATGAGACGGACAAGGTAGTAGGAGCTTCCAACGTACGTGATAGGCAATGTGCAGCGTTTGGCGGTTGTCGTCTGCGGCAGGATCGTCATTTGAAGCAGAAGATGTGCGTGGAGAGAAGAGGTAGGAATAGTCTGCTTGCCACAGGCGGACATTGACATTGAGGGCAGAGGCAAAAGCTGAGACTTCCATGTTGTCTGCCCATTCGCCAGGCTGGCCCATTTTTTCTACGTGATGCTCAAACTGCTGTTGCAGCTGCTCTTCGGTGTAGTAGCTTGTGTCGAGGCGCTTGGTGGCGGCGGTGGCAGCAGTCGTCTTGCGCTTGGGATTTCTGCGGACATTGTTGACGGCCATGTACTGGCGATAAAAGTCTGCACTGTCCTTCATGTGCTCTATGGTGGCGGTACGCAGGACCTCGTGCATGTCTTGGTGGCCGTAGAGCTGGTCGGACAGGGCGTTGAATAGACAGTTGCCTTGAGCACGGTTAGAAAGCAAGCGAGGGGAGATTTAGAAATGCAAGCTCACCATCGCCGCGGATCTTGCTGGCGTACAGGGCATTTGCGTCTAGGATGGGAAATTCAGGCGAGTTGGCCCGGAGTTTTCGGGTAGCCATGTTGACGGTAGCAGCAAGGGTGTGTGTGCAAGACAGGAGAAGTCGGTGTATTGCAGAGAGTAAGGCACAGGTGGGGTGAGGCGGTCATGGATAAAAGGAGAGCTTGAGAGCAGCGACAGGAGGCGATTGCAAACGGGAGGGATTGGGCCGGCCACGCCACGGTGAATGGTGAAGGGTCGTGGCCGGTGAAGGGGAAGCAGGAGAGGAACAATATCCTGTGTGACGCGCTCGAACTTGTGAAGCTCTGGTAAAGGGACACGGGCAGCAGGGATGGCTCCGCTTGGCGAGTCTCAGGAACAACGAACGCAAGCCTGACTCGGGACCGGCGCGCGCTCACAATGCAATGCCCTGGGGAAGACAAACGGGCGGCAGCCAACCAACTCTTGTACTTGTACTCTTGGGGGCGAGCCCACAGCGAGGCCAGCGAACTCTTCGGGCGGAAAAATCTTCGGCCTGCATACCTCGGACTCGAGCAATGATGTCAGGCACCACAGAGCCTCCCCTAGCTAGCCGCTGGGGCAGGGCCCGACTGATTTTCGTCGTGTGCAGTGGGCGGTGAGGCGGCCTGCAAAAAAGCAGCGTCCGCTGGAGCGAGGATGGTGTTTTGTTTGGGCCTCTCCGGGACGGCAGGCTGTGTGGAGTGGAGGAGAGGAGTCAGGACGAGGTGGTTTGCAAAAAAAAGTCTCAAGACAGGCCGTCTGGTGAAGGCAGAGACAGCAAAGTAAACAAAAGGCACGCGTGCTGTCTCGTGTGGGCAGGCAGCCAGCCAATAGGCGAGCGGGGAAAGGCGAGGGCATGACCCCGCCAACCACCACGATGCCCGACTGCTATCACGACCGCAGTGCCCGCCCGCCCAGACGTGGTGCCATGTGACCCCACCCAACACCTCCTCTGAATCCTGTCCCGGCGAACACAGCCATCATGGCCGCAGCCAACGTCGTTGTTGTGGGGTAAGCATTGTGACTCTTCTCATGACTCCTCCCGCTCTCCCTTGCTGCCATTGGACTGGCAATTTTCATGTGCCGACCCGTGTCCCCTCCCCACCATGTGCCGAAGCTGCAGGCCCGAGTGTTTTCCAGTAGTCCGTAGTTGGTGATATATGCTAACACGACTATCCCAGCGCTGGCGTGATTGGTCTCAGTACCGCGCTCGTGCTGTCAAAGCACAAGAACCTCAGCATCACGGTGGTAGCCAAGCACATGCCCGGCGACTATGACATAGAATACGCTTCTCCGTGGTAAGTTTTTGTAGCTTTGAACAGAGGAAAAAATAAGAGAATTGACTTTACGCGCTGTCAGGGCTGGCGCCAACTACTTCCCCGTCGGCAAGCCGGGCTCCAACCTGCAGCGGTTCGAGAAAGCGACTTGGGCTGAGCTCGACCGACTCTGTCGCCACGTCCCAGAAGCCGGCATCCACTTCCAAAACACCAGAATCTATGGACGGAAAAAGGATGCCGGCACCGCGACTGGCCAGTGGTTTGAGGAACTGACCAAAGAAGATGCATGGTTCAAGGACGTGGTCCCCAACGTATGTCGCTTTTCGTCCACCGTCCTGCTGTCTTGCATCCTGTGATTGATTCCTGTTAGTTTCGTGTCCTGGGCAAAGACGAGCTCCCAGAGGACTGTGATACCGGCACAGAGTTCACCTCTGTCTGCATCAACACGGCTGTCTACCTGCCCTGGATCGTTGGCCAGTGTGTCAAGGCGGGTGTCGTGTTCAAGCGTGGCATTCTCTCCCACATCTCCGAAGCTGCCAGCTTCCATCCTTCTGGCCATGCCGACGTCGTCGTAAACTGCACCGGTCTTCTTGCTGCTAAGCTCGGCGGCGTCATGGATGCCAACGTGTACCCGGGACGAGGCCAGATTGTGCTAGTCAGGAACGAGCCGGGTGTCATGTTGACTGTCAGTGGCACTGATGACGGCGGTGACGAAGCTACCTACATTATGCAACGAGCTGTCGGTGGAGGCACGATTCTCGGTGGATGTCTGCAGCACGGCTCGTGGGAGAGCCAGCCTGATCCTAACCTTGCCCAGCGCATCATGCAGCGCTCCATTGACCTGTGTCCAGCACTAGCACCCAAGACGGGAAAGGTAACTGAACTCAGTGTCATCAGGCATGGCGTGGGTCTGCGGCCCATGAGGACCGGTGGTCCTAGAGTCGAGAAGGAGATGATTGATGGTAAATGGGTTGTTCACAGCTACGGACACGCAGGTTATGGTTACCAAAGCGGTTGGGGCAGTGCATGGGAAGCTGAGCAACTGGTGCTGGCTGCTTTAAAACAAGACAAGACAAGAGCTAAACTCTGAACTAGACATTAGACAAAGAATATCAATTGGCTATTCACGAAAGACTACCTCTCGTTACATGCGCCGTCATAGCTGTGCCCGCTCACTGAGGCTCTTTGTTCGCTACCAACGCTGATTTGATGTCATCGACCGCAGGCTTCAGGCTCTTCGAAGGTAGACTCCAATCATGCCGCTTCAGACCCTCTTCATGCGTAAGAAACCACAGTGTTTCTGCTGCCGCGACGCGAATCTACTCGCTGTATTAGCACCATGTTGCAGCAAAAAAATATCATGAAAACAACCGACTCACTTTTGGAAACGGATGCAAAAGCATGCTGGTGACTTTAGTGAGCGTGTCGACGCGCGTGACTGGAATCGTGCCCAGTCCACGGTAAATGTCCAAAGCCAGATGCAGCTTTTGGACATGCGTCGACTTGAAATGGCACTTCTGCGTATATGACAGCAGACTTCGGAAGCTTTCGAGCATTGTTAGCATGTATCCTTCTTGTCTTTCTTCTTTCCTTTCCCAGTGAAATTCTCAGGCACTTACTTGAAGCTCGTCGACGTCAAACGCTGCATGACGTGCATGTCGAACAAAAACGCCACCACCTCGAGTAGCGGAAGCAGTATCCTGTCATTATCAATATGAGTTTTCAGTAGTCCCAGGAAGCATTTGGCAAAATCCACAAGGCTGTACTGCGCGGCAGCGTCCTCGTCAGGTAGCGTGTCGACGAAACTCAGCAATGCCATCCGCGAGTTCTGCACTACAGACTCCGAACCCATACCCGCAGAGCTCAGGAACCCTAAACAGACAGCTTCCTTGATCGCAGCGTCTGTTGACGACTGCGATAGAGTGATTGCGTTGAAAAAGTATGCTTTTGATGAGACTCCATCGTCGAGTGCGCCAGGGTCGATTGTATTCTGCAGTACTTGACTCGCTTTCACTCGCATCTTGTCCAGCTTTTCCAGTGACAATCGCAAGACATCGGCATAAATTTCTTGGCCGACCGTTTCGTGCTTTGTCGTTAGTAGGCCTGATGTCCAGGCCAAGTGGACGGTATTCAGGGCTTCCAGGCGTACCAGTGCCCCTACATCTCCTCTTTCTGTGATAGTGTAGTCGTTGAGAGCAATGTGCAGAGCATTTCCAATCTGCGTCTCTGAATCTGAAGCAAGATGATACAGTTCCGAGGATTTGCTGCTGAGCAAATCGCCTAACGCTCGTAATGCCACGATACGAGCCTCAATGGCCACGGCTGCAGTGCATCGGAACGTAAGTACCTTCACAATGCGTCTCTGAAGTTCCTCTCTCTCAGCGTTAGCCGGAAGGTGACTCAAGTTGGCATACGCAGCTCCAAGCGCGACGGCATGCCCTGAGCATCGCAGTCCATTGTACGACGCCTCATTTTCCAGTTTCGTCAGCCACGATGATACAAATTCGATTGTGTTAGCATCGGGTATCTTAGAGAGCAGCAGAACGACGGCCGGGGAAGTGCCAGCAATTCCCTCCAAGACCGGTTGTTCATGACGAGCAAGGCACAAGTCGAAGAGACGGCAAACTTCTTCTGTAGGTATCCCGGACGGACTGACGCCACCCAAACACTCAGTCGTGAACGTGGCCATCGCTCCAATGAAAGCGCATATGGAAGATGCCGTGAATTGAGGCCGTAGCGCTGGTGACGTAAACGCCTTCTCTTCCAGCTTCAGATCGCTTGATAAGAGTGTCCAAAGACCTGAGAGAGACGCATACAATGTCTCCTTTTCCATGCTGCTGCCCGAAGCCCTCGCAGTATTCACAAGAGCTGCAAGCGCAGACACTAGTCCCTGGCGTTCCTCTACCTGTCTGGGCCGCAGTGCTGTAAGCGCACTACGCACCTGTTCCGACATTCTTTGTACCACATTTATGGAGCGACCTCGAGATAGAGATCCCGCAGCTTCTGCTGCAAATAAACGTGAGTCGGAGTCTAAAGACCCTGTCCCTCGCCAATTCAAGAGGCCTTCAAACAGCGCCTCCCAGTAGAGCGCATGCAAGTCTCCCGCTTTGGTCGCTACATCGCACATTGCTCGCTGCCGGAGGCCGACTGCATGGAAATCCACCATTTGCACGAGCGGTATACCTTCTTCAATCGTGTTTGGATGTCGGCCAATGAGTTCTTGTAGAGCAGCAGATGATCCCCTCCTGATGTTGCCCGCCGGGTCAAGACAAGCGGCAACTACTAGCTCAATTGCAAGAACCTGGGGTACATTCACTGCTTTGAGATGCTCTGAAGCTCGGACTGACGCCGTATCTACCAGAAGGAGGTCGGCCGTGGCATAGCGTCTCGCGAGGGCCCAGATGCCAAAGCAAGCCGCATCGCGTACGTTTGTACCGATGGATCCGCCAGTGGGAGATCGTTGCTCGAATCCAAGAGAGAGTAGAAGAGCATTCAGGACGTCTGGTAAATGGTTTGTCTGGACTGCTTTGCGATAGAGTAGCTGTGAAAGCGTCAATGTTAGCCCGTGCCATCGCAGTGGATTCACACTGCTCAGGTTGCGTGTG
Source organism: Curvularia eragrostidis (assembly GCA_020744315.1). Classification (NCBI taxonomy): domain Eukaryota; kingdom Fungi; phylum Ascomycota; class Dothideomycetes; order Pleosporales; family Pleosporaceae; genus Curvularia; species Curvularia eragrostidis. The sequence goes on along the minus strand of JAIRCK010000110.1, from coordinate 43,450 downwards.
GAGCCCTGCCAGTAGACGTTCTCGGTGAGGGAGCCAAGAATTGCCTCAACAACCTCATCGGCCATATCTGCATCAAGCTTCAATGTGATGATACTGAGCGCTTTGCTTGCTCCGTATCTGACCGGAGTGTCTCCGTCTGCAAGTGCTTCCAGAAGAAATTCGATAACTTCTTCCAAAACTGTCGTGGGATCAAGTCCGGGTATGACGGTAGTCGTCTGCAGACAATGCAGCACAATGTTACGGAGGCTTTTGACGACAAGCTTACGGGCCACGGCCGATGATTTGATGAAAGCTAGGCTCTCTTGGTCCAGTACCTTTCTGCAAGATTGATAGGTTGCAGCAAGGAACGGACCGAGCTCTTCGTTGGTAGCGGATGCGAGCAGTCCAGATATGAATGACAATACACCGAGGCACTGATGTATGTTGAATCCCTCCTCGTTTACTTCTGAGAAGAATGAAAGAGACCATGAAACCATGGAGTCTAGTAAACCCATCTTCTGCATGTCCGGACGAACGCAAATCCGCACCAGCAATTTTGCGGCAGCATTCTTCTCCTTAGTTGGAGCTTGGAGTTGTGACATACATATGGAGAGGACACGGAGAGTTATTCCAGGCAATTTGGCAGGCAGCTTTAGCCCAGGCGTAATTGGGACTTCCGCAGAAGGCTGTAGTCCAGACATGGATTCCAAAGGAAAGGGCGCCAACAGCAGCTGGGAGAGCCATAGAAGTAGAACGTAGCGGCGAACCCAGGGCTGGTCATCTTGCCGTTGAGCTGTCTCAGAGCTGTCGCTGCTGTGTCTACTAGCCTCGAGTTCCTTTAAAATTGGCTCGAGATAACGCGGCTCATTGTTAAAGAATCCTTGGATGACCTTTTCACCTCGGACTTTGCAAAATATATTCAATATATGACATATGGCATGCGCGACCGGCACAAAGCCATCCTTGGGTTTCTCTTTGGAGCTTGTCGATATTGCTTCCAAATAAGTAGTGACCAGTGGCGGGATGAAAGTCTTGAGGTGAGTATCCAAAAGCTGGGGATCCTCTTGGAAGGGCTCGATCTAGCAATGGTCAGCCCAAAACTGACTGAACACTTTGCTGAAGCCATACCAAGCTGCAAGCTTTCTGCATGTCCGTCCTCCTGACATTATGGCGGACATGGTCTAGTGCAGAGCCTTGCTGGCGTTTTCGCAGTAGTCGCGGAAGGAGCCTCTCAAGGTCAGAGAGCAGCAGTGCAGATGCTCTCTGCAATTTTAGATCTTCGTCCTCACCGGCGCTCATCTTTGGTCATGATAGAGTCCTGCTGGCTGGTTGTGGGCAGTGGTGGGTGCCTTGTCGCTTGAGTCAGTTTCCTCAAGATGGAAGTGCACGACGCGTGAACCCGAGTCAGCCCCGCGACGCGCTTTCCCGACTTCTCTCTCCATTGATAATCACGACTGCGACAACCGCGGGGATTACACAACACAATGGCCGGGGAACAATACAAAGATTATCTTGCCGCAAGAGTTCTTGCTGAGCATAAGCCTGTCACCTACAGGCTGCTCAGCAGAGCGCTCAAAACCAATGCCAACACCGCTAAACGGTTGGTACTGTTACAGCAAGAGATGGACATTAGCTCACCACAGACAGGATGCTCTTTGAGTTCCACAAGACCCAGAACGCACGCAAGCCGAAATCTGTTCACGCTACTTACCTCGTCACCGGTACGCCCCGAAAGACCGCACATACCAATGGCTCCAAACAGCGAAAGGGCGATGACACCGACATGCGCAGCTCTCCGTTCATGAGTTCTATGCCTGAGCCAGATGAGGACGAAGACTCGGATTATACGAGCGGGTCTGACGATGAGAACACGCCGGCACCAAGGGGTGTGAAGGAGACTCAAATCTTGCTAGTCCGGGAAGAGGACTTGGAGGGTATGTTTTGCTGAGATCGTTAGAGAGACTTGCTAACTGCTACCCCCAGCGACTCGCGCAGAGCTTGAAGAGGGGTCATCGGCTCATATTTACAGTTTAGAGCCTGGCCCGCTTGAGGTACACTCGACTCAAACTTGGAGTGGACAATGCTAACGACACTAGGTTTTCGGAGTCCTATCTCTTTGCAATCACGAGGCTTTGGCTGAACACGCAAAGGAGAATCCTTTGGAGCGATGGAAGACGTATGGCTCGATTCAAAATCAGTATATCAAGGTACGAGTTTTGTCTTTTGCTGTGTATACAGTCAAGCTGATAGCCCACCAGAGAAGGACGCCTCAACATGCTCCCCCCACCACAGGCACTTCTTTGAACCTTTCAACAAGGCCGGCGCCTAAGCCCACGGAGAAGCCAGTCGCCAAGAGTGCAGCGACTTCGGGTGTGAAGGAGGAAGCAGCACCTGCACAGAAAGGAAGCACGTCTGAGGGAAACGCATCGGGACGCTCAACGCCACAGCCTTCAGCAAGCTCAAGTACGCTCAAGCGGTCCGATTCAAAGTCGGGCGCGAAGAAGGACAAGGCAACGAGTGATATATTCAAGTCGTTTGCTAAGGCCAAGCCAAAGGCTAAGGAGTCTACACCTGCTCCTGTAGAAGATGGTAAGTCAACATCGTATCGACGTCTGTACTGTATAGCTTACACACCCAGAACCAATGCAAGGCATGTCTGAAGATGAAGGTGATCCGGACGATGAACCAGAAGTCAAGATCGATGAAGAAAAGCAAGAAGCAGCCCGCAAAGCACGCGAAGAACGAGCTGAGCGATTGCGAAAGATGATGGAAGACGATGGTGAGTCAGACCTAGTGGATACTTGTTACCTTTCTAACTGGTACAGATGAAGAAATGACCGACGCGCCAGCCGCAGCAGAATCACAGCCTGAGACGACTGCAGCGGCCGAAGCTGCAGCAGACACCCCAGAGCCAACTGAGAGCGAGACCGCGGTGACTGTCACGAACGGCCGGAGGCGTGGCCGAAGACGAGTAATGAAGAAGAAGAAGGTCAAGGACGAGGAGGGCTATCTTGGTGAGTGGGTTTTGCACAGTCCAGTGGCTCTACTAACTCCTTACAGTTACCAAAGAAGAGGCTGTATGGGAGTCGTTCTCTGAAGAAGAGCCTGCGCCGAAGAAAGCCAAGCCTGTGCCTGCGAAACCAGCAAGTTCAGCCAAGGGCAAGAGTGCTGGCATGAAGGGGCAGGGCAGCATTGCTAGTTTCTTCAAGAAAGCTTGAGACGTGTGTTGCATGGCATGTCTTGTTCGAAATATTTGTAACTTTTCGGCACTGTGGCCACGCGGAATTAAAATTTTCATGTTGAGTATTGTGCAATTGCGTGTGTCCAGTGACGACGATGTCACAACATGTGGCTGTAGTTATTCAAAGTCACAATGAGATCCACAATGTATTACATTGTGATTTTTGGTTGTGTCTAGGGAAATATCCCAGATTTCTCTCGCAACGAGTCTTTTGGGAGTACTGTTTTCCGCGAAGCGACGTTGCCCAAATCGCCGACATGTGCTACGCAAGGGAGATTTGCGTACTAGTGTTGAAATGTTACGCAGGGCTATGTAACGTCGGTTGGCAAAGGTTGGGTAATCGCTCGGGTAGCTACCTAGTAGATGTGGAACCATACAGTCCACCAGTGTTTCACCCGTAGCCTCTGATATACCCATTCGGGCATTGAGATTCGGCCTGAGCTTAGCTTTTTTGTTAAAGTAAGAATCACAGCATATCGGGCTAACTACTGACATGCATAGAACACAAGCACACGGTCAGGAGTCTATGTAGTGTGTTACCGCAATGGTTTCTGAACATGTGCAAGACCACTGTACTCTTTCTAGCATCTCACCTGAGAGTCATCCCGAGCTTGAAGACGTGGATTACTTCAACGGCAATAGACCAGCCCATTTGCCCTCGCCTACAGAAATTTGAGCCAAACGCATTACTTCGAAGAACACTAGGTTCCCATATCACAAAGTCCGACTCACTCAATATCGTTGCAAAGTACATGTCAGATATCACTGCGTCCACAGCACACTGTCTCCGAGCTCATTAAAGCTTACCGGACGTACTTTTTTCCCAAAGTGTACGAAATGGTGTGAAGCTACCTCTATCCATATACAGCATCCCCCGTCTATTCAGACAGCGTTACCTGGTGAAATTGCTCTACTCACGTATGCGTAACGCGCGCGGATTAAGCTAATATAACGCTATAAGGCTAACCTATTGGCGCACATATGCTTCAAGAGACTAGAAATTTGGCCTTGTCAAGGCACCGTATATGTACCGTTACGTTCGCTAGTCACTCCCTGTTGATCATGGCTGTCAATATGCAAGTAGTGTGTACTTTCTTGTGACTTTTTGTGTAAGTAAAACTGTGTTTTTACTTTTTACGTAGGTAAAACAAAACTATACTAAAGTAATGTAACTGTATCTCGCGGCGTCTGCAACCTCACCATCCATGATACCGTCGACGTAGGCTTCGCTGATCAAGCTAAACTGCCCCTTGTCCTGCGGTCTAAGTACAAAGGGAACTTGGCTTCCTTCAATTATTACAATCGCATCACCCGGTTTTACGCGTTGAGAACTCAGGCCGAGATGACCTCTTGAGGTCACGAAAGGGAGTCGTCCCAAGCTCTTTCCCATGATTTCCGATGCCAATCGAGGTTGATTCAAGATATTGTTCACGTGTCTACTGTTGCTTGGCTGACTGGCTATGAAACGTTCTGCGTCGATCTTGAAGCGGCCCTTTCCAATAAGCTGAAGTCCCCGACTTAAAAGGACAACGGCATCAGGAAATATATCATTCCCGATCCGTTTATACTCCCCATCTACGTCGTTTCCGACGTCGCCGATTGAAGTTCGTGTGCTTGCGCGTAACCGGTTGTCAAATCCCCTGTAATCTTTCCTTGAATGATAACTCAGGCGCAGAATCTCGAGCAGCCAGTCCACTGGCCAAGACCACGTGTGGGAAAGCGGTACCCCTCCGCTGTGATTTCGATTGGGAAAATAGCCAACCTTATGAATCTTGTCGTAGATATAAGCTTTGAGTGATATGCGCCTTACAATGCCATTGTCATTGAGCACCTTGATTGGAGAAGTCGCACTTGTTCGATCTCCTGAGGAAGTGAACTTTGGATACACGGTCATATGGTCGTTCCGTACATCTTGCAACATATCAGTTACCGATCGGGACCAATCCGGAACCCAAGATGGGAGGTCCGATGACCCTGAACCTTGACACATTGAGAGTAAGGATATATGACCCTGTTGTAATAGTGCTGCCATTGCAGTAGCATATGTTTGTTCATAGGGAATACCATAGTTTGGGACGACACCATAGCTTTTCAGCTCCTCTCGATCTGCAGCCAGGCCTAGTAGGGCAAAGATTTTGTCCTCTGGTTTTGTTGATTCGAGGTTATGAGGTCCATGTCGGTTCGGGGTTATGCTGCCAACGCAAGTTGCGCGAAGGAGGGCTGCCAACGGGAATCTTTCTTGACGATATACGGTTGGCATGGTAAGCAGAACGATAGGGCGATGATGAAACAGATTCCGGATGATATCCCGCTGGTACTGCTCCAGAGATCCTAGATTTCTCCGAAACATGATAACATAAATTCTCCACAGCGCAGCATACATGTGCATGAAGGCGTTGCAACGTTCCCTTGAGAGCTTTTGTGATCCACAAATGAAATGTGTGTCCTTTGAAAGAGTAATTTCTTGCAAGACCCACATTCGTGACCACCACGGTCTGGTAAAGAAATGTTTCAACTCAGTGATTGGTAAAACGCTGCTCTTACTGCTCCGGCCATTAACGACATCGAAAAGTTCTTCCACATCCTTGCGGGGCATTATAGACAGGGATCCATCTGCTTTTTTAATGGTCAGGTGGGAGGAGATTGAGCGACGTGCCTCATTCGACCCAAAAGCCATTTCACGCCATATTTCGCAGCATCCTTCGGTACTATCTTCGATACCACAACGTCTCGCCATTTCTCCAATGGTGTTGATGCAATGGATCGCTATGTCGCTGCTTTTGTCTGCGGGCCCTAACCACGTAAAGACGTGACGAGCCCGCCGATAAATATCTGCCATTAAATCAACCTGAAAGTTTTTTTCTTTGTTACAGGCTTGGTTGATACAAATGGCATCAACCCAGAGGTGCAGGAGCTCGCCACGAGGCGTTGCAGAAGACTTTATTCTGACTAGTGTTTTGCGATTTTCTCGAAACTGCCATAGCGCTTCTTTGAGATTTCGAGTCACAGCGATGGTCATACCATTGCAAAGTATGTCCACAGTGTCTTTTGGGTCTCCCCATGTATAAGAAAGTGCGATGTACGCCGGAAGATCGTCGATCCTGTATGTTCGGATATCGAGACAGACAATCTCATCACCATGGCCGAATTTAAGATCGAGTAACCGTATGTGTCGATCGTCCAGACTGTCCGAGTATTCAAATCTCGCTCTTGCAAAGACTGTCAGTTGTCGTGCTCTACTCTAAGTGACTATTGTGAGGATTGCTTTATTATCTGTGAGATGGGATTAGGAGAATTTTGTGTCGAGTAGGTGTTGTAAACAAAAGTGGAAAGGAGCAATTACTCGTGCAAGCGTTGACCGAACGAAGATGGGGTTAGAGTTGCGGTATCCATGGTGTTCGCTTCCGAGGTTTCAAATTCAGGGCCTGAACTTCAATGCAGAGAACTGGTTTGGTGCTATTTGTACTTGAAGCAGGATTCGGAGGTCGTCTTGTTAGTCAAAAAAGTTGAAGCCATGGGCTTAAGACAAGATATTGATGCTTGGATGTTGGGCGCATGTAGCGAATTAATGTGTGCCCTCATCAGCATCTAGGCAACAATCCTTCCTGAATAAAGATAGGTGAGGGCATAGTCGAGAGCTGGTGGTGGCGTTGGAGACCGGTGAGCTTAATCGGAGGAAGATTCAGCCTTGGAAGGACGCGCTGGAAGCATCTTTTTGATATAGATGATTGATTGCTGGCTGATCTTGACCAAGTCTAGAGACAAATAAGTGTAGTCGACTACCTATTGCTGAAGCAGAACTGATATTACTGGTACTTGAGGACGTCGTTGTAGATGCAAGCACCGGAACTTACCCCAGACGCTGACTGTGAGGCTGAGAGCAGAGCTCCGTCACGTGCACGCTAGCAGCGGGATGCGGCATGTTTATCGACAATCTGCTATTGCCATGCTAACAATCTGATGCAGGCAACATGGGAGATTTTTTTACCCTATAAAGAATGATTTTTACTTCTTTTCAAACAAGGATCTTCCCGCCCACAAAGGAACAGTACATACCCATTGAGTTTAGACCAGCACGGCGGCTGACCTCATTCAATCTGCACGATTGCGCAGGTACCCAGATGTCGATGATGACGACATCACTTTAGAAAACATATCAATTGCTCACCACTTTGAGATCTTGTGCGTTATATAAGCTTAGGAATCCCTCAATTCACGTCTATAACTTTTAAGAACGTATCAACTCACCCTTGTACTCTCCTCACCCCACCAATCCAGCAAACATAGCTTCACGCACAGCATCGCAGCGCCTCTCGCGTGTCCTACGCACCATGTCTTCCACAGCGCCATCTGCATCGGCACTGCCACCCGCACCATGGAAAGCGCTCTTCAGCGAGCACATTTCGAAGATGAAGTCGCCCGAGTTTGTGCTGGGGACGCTGGACAAGGCGCCGCAGGGCTCGCCAACGCCGTACGTGCCCCGCGTGCGATACTGCATCCATCGGGGCTTCTGGGCCGAGCTACCGGAAAACAAGCACAATGATGCGGAGCGGAACCCGCACGTGTATGAGAGTGACTGCCCGACCTTCACGACTGACGTGCGCATGGAGAAGGTGGGCCAGATTTTTGCGTCGAGCGCGGGGCATGCGGAGAGCAGTGAGCAGGTGCAGGGAAGCGGGGGTGGAGGCCCGGTTGAGGCTGTTTACTGGAATGCGGATACTGGGACGCAGTGGCGGATCAAAGGGAGGGCATTTGTCATTGCGGATGATATCGAGGGCAGCGAGGAGAGCAGTGGTGTTCGGACGGTCAAGAGCGAGTTGGGAAAGAGGATGAGGATTGTAGATGAAGGCAAGCAGGGGGAGTTTAGCTGGCAGAGAGAGATCAGGGGCTTCTTTGGCAACCAAAGTCCTGGAATCAAGGGTAAGTTGCTTCGACGATGGTGGTGTGCAGCTACCGTTCCGTTTTCTGACACGACTATAGGTTCTTTCAAGAATCCACCACCTGGCCAACCCACGTCCAAGCCGTATGACGACAAGAATCTTGCACTGGGCTCCAAGGTGGACGACTTGGACGACAGCGTAGCACGCAAGAACTTTCGTGTTGTAGTCATTGTTCCTGACTCTGTGGAGCAGACTGACCTTAGCAACCCGGAAAAGGCGCGGAGATACCGATACACTTTTGACGAGAGCAACCGGGCGAATGCCGGATGGCGGACTGAGGAGTTGTGGCCTTAGTTTCGGCTGTGACAGTAAGCCTGTCAAGGAGTAATTGTGTTGTCATGGCGAGCAAGGGTCACGAGAAGATATAAGATTCTAAACTCTAATATTATATATAGAACACATTGGCATTGTCCAGACGTTCCGTAGGCTTGATGCTAACCAAATGTACCACTACCTGACCCGGTATCCACCTATTATCAGATAGTCGAATATGTGACTAGTTAACAGAGCCTTGGAAGGTTGCTTGTCATATGATAATATAACCTTGAGTTGACCATAAGTACAGTTATAACCCCTTTTGATCGGTTGTACCCATTGGGTGTAGTGCTTCCAAGGCTGGTACTACCACTATGACTCGTATACTCTGATAGCGCTGATGGCTGCCGTGGCATACTAGGTAGTAGTATAAGCGCTGGATGGATGGTCTTTTGGTCACGTGACTCAGACGGCTCCATGCTGAGTCTGTCCGATTGAGTCTGACAAAAGACGGAAAGGCACAGGAAAAGTCGAGAGCTAATCACTGTCAGCATACCGAGTCAAAGGGAATCTCTTCTTTTTTGTCACTCTATCCTCTTGTTGTCTGCTCGTTTAGGGAGTGTAATCTGCGGTGTAGCGAGAGGACGGCACTTGCCGAAGGATCAAGGATAACACCCATGCAGCCGTTCCCACGTTGTGGTTAGGTCGGCGACCTGATCCAAGGCCCCTGTCTGGTCGCCTCACCCTGTCGCATCGAGAGGGCAGAGTTTGTTGGGCCTGTCAGGAATGGACTGGTTGCCCGTTTGCAGATGTAAATCATTGCATTCGACGGCATGTACAGACAATGGCTAGTCCGCGGCGGCAACGTTTGGGGCAACGGTTGCAAGGCTGCACGGCCCAGGTAGGCGAGTGAATAGTAATCAGACAAGCGCTTGGTTCAGGCGTGCGACTGTGCATGGATGGAGGAGAGGCCACGAATAGCGGTTGGTGTGCTGTGCTGTACAGTACAGCACAGAAATTCAACCGGCCCAGTCAGATGAGCAGACCACGGCCGCCTTCCTGTTCTGGGCAGCATTTCACGTGACCCGTCTCGAACTGGACTGTGCGCGCCCGCAGGTCGTCGTGATTAAACTGTCCCCAGCCATGCTCCGCGCAGGTCCGGAAGTGTCGACGAGAGAGACAGCGCCCTTGACCGGTGGCGACGCAAGCACATACAGGCGGCTACGGCGCGCGAAGCGACAATACATATGTGTATACAAGTACATGCTGGCTAAAGCACGCCATGAGTTGTTTTGTTTCGGGTGAGGCGTTGCGGCACGGGTACGAACGAGGACGCGGTGGATGCGCTGATTGGGATAATTAGCCGCCGGACCGCGGGCACATGCGCGCTGTTGCCAAGCGCCATGGGGAAATGGGGGGAGGGGGAAAAAGACGGCGGAGGCGTCTTCTTTGTTGGTTGTTGGTTGCCCATTGGGCGTGGCCAAACGTTGCGGCAGACGAGACTTTGGCTTCGGCCTCACCCTCACCTTCACCCTCACCCTCGTCCCTCGTCCGCAGTCCGCAGTCCGCGTGCTCTCGCGTGCCACGTCTACCATGTCGCCGGCTGGGGCGAGGCAATTGATTCATGTAATGTCGCCGCATGTCTGCATCAAGGCCGGGCGTCTCGTTCGATCATCGCCCAGGGTGCGCTCGTTTCTGAACCGCTCCCTTGGGAACGACCATCCTATTCAAGCCCGCGCGGCCAGCGACATGTAATCCTGACGGCGCCTCCCCTCGTCCTGTCCGTTCTCTCATGCACTGCACCACCCTCGACTTGCGTGTCACCACAATCAAGACCGCGTCTGGCCCCGTTGATCCCAACCACGCTCAGAACTAGTCCCCTGCCCATCAGGCCCTCTCTTCCCCATAACTAACGGCCGATCCTTTGGCCCGCCCGCATCGTCGTTTGCACTAATTGTCCCGCGCCCGCTGCCTGCCGCACTCGCAACTCTCTCACACAAGTCCTCCGACGCCGTCCGCCCTCTGCCACACGACCTCGTTACTCGACTTGCGAGTCGGTGCCTGCATCCACATCACGGCCGTCGCTGGCGCAGCCGCATGCGACAGCCCGCCGCTATTGTCCCTGCCACCCGCATTGCTCCGCTTAGCTGCCGGATCTCCGCGCCCTTGATCCGCCGATCCAACCACCATGTCTGATATCGACAAGTCGTTTGCCTTCCTCCACGACAACATCCCACAATGGCTGCACCAGATCGCGGCGGCCGAGGAGAGGGTCACAGCAATGCAAGATGACATAGCCAGAGTGCCCATATCACAGTCGCCCTTCGGCAACAAGGACTCGGATTCGGCCGCTTCGATACGCCCAGCCAAACTCGATGCCATCGCAGAGGATGCCACGCCCTCCAATGCCACTCCTGCCGAACCCAACGGAAGCCGCAAACGAAAGTCTCTCTCCGTCTCGTCGGGTCACGAGCCCGACTCGTCCCGCCATCGCCCGCGAATCATGGTCGTTACCAACTACGATGGAGACATGCAAAAGTCGTTTGAACTGCTTGTTCGCGCCTTTGGCACAGGGCGCAACCTACTGCGCAAGGCCAAGATGGAGGCAAGGATGAACGACATGGCTACAATGGCGTCCTCGAGCGAGGACGAAGAAGATGACGATGACGACCAAGAAGTCAGCCTATCCAAAGTAAACTACCGCGCACGCATGTCGGCACTGCGCGCACGATCCGCGGCGAGACGAAGCGGCCGACTAGGCGTCAGTAACGGCGTCGAGCCACCGGCCGAGCTATTCGATTCAACAGACAAGATACTAGAACAGGCACAAGAACTCTGCGAAAAGGCAGCGCACCTGACCCTGCGCGACGGTGACTGCAGGAAAGAACTGGCAACTGTACGGCAAAGCTTCGAGGCCTTGCTGGAGACGGCCAAAACTGAAGTTGACAAATGCAATGCGCGCAAGCTGCAGGATCCGCCCGAATTACAAGCCCATGAAACCTCGGACACATCGGTGTCCTCACTAGAACCTGAGACACCTTCCCACAAAGATACGCAACAACCCTCTCTACCACTGCCTGACCAGCACGCTAAGACCAACCCTCCCCAACAAGGCGCCGCCCCTGGACCACTAAAGATTGTCGACATCGAGGTTGACGACAATGATGAATCTGACGACGACTTTGTCCTACCTCCAGTCCGGCTGACGTCACGGTTGAATCGATAAAGATCTTACGTCACTCTTTCCTAGTCACATTCGTTATTTGCAGTGCGTTCAAGCGAGTCTCATTTCATTCACTGTCTTTCTCCATCTGGCGTTTCAGGATACTCTGGGAACAAACACCAGACAAAACTTCTATGACATCCTACCGGGAATGGAAATAGGGGTCATCTATATACCCCACGGCATTCTCATTATGCGCTCAGCGCTGATCGATATCCCGCACTTCTTTCGCCCCTGTACGTAGTAAATGTCAATGTTGCATTGGTATCTACGAATAGGCTTCTTGGAAACGTCCTTTTGTCGTCATGATAAACTATATTCTACTTACTACCACGTGTGTGTTTGGTATCTGCTGATCAACGGTCATTGCCGTCCGTTTATACATAGTTTTAATTAATACAGTCGTTGCATTGTTCTTCATATCTCGCCTCTGGTGCTTCACTTAGTCCATTCCACTGCTCTCGTTTGCCAAGGCCAAAGCGGGAAGGTGTGTGTCTTTGCTTTGGGGAAGGAGCACTAGGGTAGGCAGCGCACGTGAGCTTCTTCTTCCAGGTGCTCCTTCCCCATGGCTTCGACCTTTGCTCGCGTGTCCTGTACCCTCACCTCACTCAGTTGTATGTTCGACAGTTAGATAGCACAACTATTACGTCTGAATACGCCTCACACGTGTCGCATCGGACACGATGGTGGACTTATTTGACTGTTCCCAAGGAGTTGACGAGCAACGTCAGGCTTTTGAAATGACTCATCCTGGATACGAAAGTACGAAAGAAACCACGGTATCCTTGGAAAACTCAGTAAGTCATTCTATCTTGATCAGCGGTGCAGATTAGTTAACTTGACCTTTCAGTCACATGTTTCACTGTCTGAGCGCAGCCCTACAAGCACTGCATCTGGATTCGACCGAGACGAAGACAACGATGTTGACAAGTCACATCCAACGCCTCCAACTTCCTCGGCTCCTGCCTCTCTCTACAGTTTTCGTGACCGAAAGACGAGCAAGCTGGTCTACGACACAAAATATCATCCCATGGACGATGCCATTCGGCCCACGCAAGCTGCAAAACGTCGATCACTTCATGGAGAAGAGCAGGTCTGTTTCAGTTCAGATGACCCAAGCGAGGCTTCCACTACTATCCATACCAACGAGTCAGATGACGGACATAGCGAGGCTGAATATGAGTCGAGGCCGGCCATGAGGTGCAAGAAGCGTAAGCTCGCTCAGTCACGCTCACTAGTGGTTGGACCAACTCGTCGATCCTCCCGCAAAGTCTCAGACCCGAAAGTCTCGTACAATATGAACGTCCATCCTCAAGATGAATTTTTGATCATGTCGAGCGATGAGGAGATTGTGCCTAAGAAGAAACCCAAAAGATCCAAACACGAGCAGTCTGTAAACAAGCCAAGGTCGGATGCCAGTGTTGCAGCGTCAAGATCTGTAAAACGGAAACACGTAGACTATGTCAAAAACTCTACGTGTGATGAATTGGAATCTGATAGTGGGTGTATTTTGCTGAGCATAGAGGCCGATACAAGCAGTATGAATATCCCGAACCCTTCATACTCCAGTCTCTACACGACTGCACGCTAACCGCATGCCAGCTCATATCGCCATTGAAAGCCCGCCTTCATCTCCAGTTGCAGGTAATCTGCGAAACGGTACACATGATAAGGGAAATATGTATATCCATTCTGTGTCATCCGGAAAGAGTTGCTTTGATCACGACAAATACGCATTGCCAGCTCTACCAGGACAGCCTTTCAGTATCTTCACTGAGAAATTCTCGGATCAGGTAGCTCACGAGGCACACGCTGCTTCGCCACTAAACTACGAACACGATGACAAGGAAAACGTGAATGACAACAACTACGTCGACATGGATCCGCTGTCTCCAACATATGCAGGTGTCTCTGTCATTCCCGAAACGCAGTACAGGCAGTCGAGCGAAGATCGCGAGTTGGCATCTCACCGCGCTCTTGTCAGTCATGCCTTGTATGATGACCCTCTTCCACAAACATACGGTCTCGATGGAGCCCACTGCAACGGTCGAGGAGATTCGGATGCATTCCTCGAAGGCATAAGCATCCTCGCATCTGGAGCGCATCTGCCTGTAGAGAAGAGCACAAACTGAACCCGTCCAAATCGAAGCTCAGGCCTTGTTATACGCAAGCAGTTATCGTGTACTAGGACCGACGGAGCGAGAGTCGACTCGAGCCAAATTCAGCAGTCTCAGAGCATCAGAGTAGACGCTGAAAATGATGTTGAATTCACCCACGATAACGTTTAGCCATCCGCCCCTCTTGCTCTTATTTCATGAAAATGTACGTACGAGAGTCATCTCATATTTAGCAAGCATGGGGAACGGCTCCATGGTTAGGATTTCGAGAATAACCCGATGACATATCACCTGCTCAGGTTTTCCAAAACTTTTCGTGTTCTGTAATCCCTACTATGACACATAGACGTCTCCAGCCAAGAAAAAGCCAAGCAAAAACCCACGATCCTCTCAAATCCAGGCAAAAAGGCAGTTTAGATAAAATATAATCCATGTCTATATCATCCTTTCCCCCCTTTCCGCTCTCCGTCCCGCACCTCGGGCATATTTTCGCAAGAAGCCAGGTAGCCGAAGATCATAGTAAAGTAGAAATAAGGGGGCCCCAAAACACTATTATAGACGAAAAGGGGAGTTTGTTTCTCAAAACGTCACAGAACGTTGTTCTCCACCAGCCGCCTCAGTAGGTATTAACTTCCCCCCATCCCTTGTCCCTACCTGCCCATCCTCCACCTTGCTGCTACCTCGGACACCAGACACACACATCTACACAGAAAAAAAAACACTTTGACCAATTTTGTCCCCGAACGCATGTTCGTTTGAAACACAGACGCCTTCATATTCCGCGTTCCCGTTGCTTCTCCACTTTCCATACACCCCACCCACCCCTCACCCTTGCTTTCCCTTGCCCCTTTCGCCACTTTTTCTGTGTGTGTATCATGTCAAAACTTTCCATTTGATTTCTTGGCACATGGAAATTAAGCTTTTTTTTTCTTATGTCTTGTGTCTGGGGCTGTCATTATGCACCTGTCAGAGGCTTATTTCTTTGTTTCTTATTTCCGGCTGAGTGATTGACTGGATTTATGTACATGCATATTCTGAGCGTGGGCTGATGATTAACTAGGGGTATATAGATGTGCGTGTGTGTGTGGGGGGAGGGGTGGAAATGAATGGAACAGGGGAGATAGAGTAAGACACTGCAAGTGGAGTAAGTAGATACTTTCCGATGGAGAAGGGGAGGAGGACGGAATTGTTTCAGCGTGAGATTCGGAGGAGCGCGATTTTCCCTTTCTTTCTTTGGCTGTTGGGGGATGGGAAAGGTGGGTGTGCCAGGTGTGGGAGGGCAGATGCGTGGGAATCTGGATACTTGCAGGCTGTGTAGGTGGGCGATGCTGGTTTGTTTTTTTCAGCTGGTGATGCTGTGATGAGATTTTGCTTCTCAGCTGGTAATGATGTCTTATTCCTCAATTGGTGACGCTGCGTTGCTGCTTAACTGGTGATGCTATATTGTCTCTCGATTGATGGCGCCGTTTTATTTCTCAGCTGATATCATGTTGATCTTCAGTTGGTAGTGCTATGTTGCTCCTCAGCTGATGATGTTTTGTTGCTTCTCAGCTGCTTAACCCCCCTCTTCCTCCACCACTTCCTTAGTCTAGTTGCATGTAGCGAATGCTCGAACCACACATGTGTGGCTTGTGTATGTCTCTCTTGCACAGCCATTGGCTGGGGGCTATGCTTGATACAACCGCGCAAACAAGCTTTTCGGATTACTTTTTCCAATCTTTCTTTTGGGACCGGGGCCTTTCCTTTTTCTTTCCACGTCACTTCAGTGCTGTTTTTGCGAATCCACTCTTCCGCAAGCCACCAGATGGGGATCAGCTACGAGGACGTTTGGTACGTATTAAGGGTTAGCCTTGCTCGACGCACGCCACATGACTGCACAGACCACTATCCTGCAGTCGACAATGGTGGTAGTGCTGATAATGATGATGATGCTTGACGATGCTTGTTGGAGTGACACGGCGTCCCAACGTCCTTACCAAGCTGACGAGACGTTTCTTATGGCGTCGCTACTCTACCAATAACATAGCGCGTCTGCTGCACGTCGACTGCGTGCACGATACTCCGCCTCTCTCACGCCATGTTAGTATGCAAGTCAGAATTGGAAGCCTGACTGTCGGTTTTTTCCGTCTAGGCAGCGCTCCATTGCCCCGCCTATGTTTGCAGGTCTACCAGCAGTAAACTCGAAGAGAAGGACTCGGCCACCAGGTGCACCCGGTACAGGCTTAGCCGCATCGAAGGTGCAGGATTTGTAGAGGTGCAATCATGCAGGCGTGATCGTCATCGTCGTTTAGGTGTACAGGCGGCGAGTGATCTCCAGTACACGTGGTCATCAAATAGTGTGGTGATCAGCCTTTAGCGGCATCCAGTACGTTCTTTTTCTTCTCCCATCGTATACTACTGACCCCGCATGGATTGATAACGGGCTGCGGTATCTGCGATGTTGATGAAGAGGCGAAAGCCAGGGCAAGGCTGGCTGAAAGTCGATCGTCTTGGTCTAGTTCGGAGATATTATACGAATACGAACAGTGGCTGAAGGGGAAGCCGAAGAAAAGCCAACCGCCTTTGGACTCTTCCCGTTGTTGCATGTCACTTAATAGGTGTAGTTGCGCAGCCGGTAGAGAGTAGTCTGCCACCAACAGCGCCTCGTAGTCTTCGCTCGCTCCAGAACAGGCGAGAGGCGCCAATCGTTGCCTTGGTGGGCGGCGCATGGTTCCTATTCGGGCAACGACTGGCCTCTTTCGGTATGATGGTTAAGCGAAAAGGCTTTGCCCGAAGTCCAGATTGCTTTCGACTTGATTCCCGATACCTCTTCACGATGGAGCCGACTCTGCTATGCGGCACGGCGCACTTGGACGTGTCGATGTTGTACAGCATTCTGCCTGATTGTGTGCGACACTGCCAGCTTCTGGACAGGAATAGTGGCATGCGGCTGATAGTACTGCACCGCCTTGCAGACGTATGACTACCAGCGGATGGCTTGGGCCGCAGCGGCAGCGGCAGCAGCAGCAGCAAGATGACCATCTCTCACATCATCAGGTGTACAGGCGCATCGCAAGGTTTCCGCTGCCGTCATCGGGGCGGCCGTTCCATCAAGCAGCGTGTCACGCTTGTTTCTCGTCGCCCGCACAAGTGTTTCCGCTGACAAGGCCGCCAATTGGAGCGACTGCAGCAACCACGCCATGTACCCAGTCTTCTGCGCCCCTCTTGCATATGCCCTGCATACACAAGCATATGCTTAAACTCACCTGCCGACAAACTAGGCTTATTCCCATCTGCTGTCGAGGCCTCAGGAATGCCATGCCCGCCCCGTCTCATTCGACCGGCAAAGGGGCTAGGCCCTCAGATGCCTGCGCCCCGCGGCCTTTTCCAATTTGCTCGAAATAGAGTACCCTGGAGTCATTTGCGAAGCCGATGCCAAAGGGCCAGTGTCGGCAAAACTGCCATCTCCACTGCTCGTAGTTTGCTTTTCTGTCGCGTTTAATACGTTGAGACCCACAGCGTTTGAAGCAAGACAAGATGCCGTGTTGGGTGGGCGACATGGAACGCCCTTCTCACACTTCGGCGCACACAGTCCGTCACCCTGGTCTGCTCACCCCCGGCTGCGGTTCGCCAACGTCAGACCAGATTTGCTGACTTTCTTAGCCGTCAAATAGCCTTACCGGGCGTCGTCTAGACTCAATGTGGGTTCTCAACAGGGTTGTTCCCTTCGCCGTGCATCAGACAGGTACCGCCGCTCTGTCCCTCTATAGCAGCAAACGCACCACGCGCCGCACCTCGCACGCGCCGCCAAGTCATGCACCCATCCTCCACACTGCCACCTTTTCTTTAGCGACGCTCATGGAGACGGGTGGTGTGTGGGCTCGGGGCCTGGAAACAGGTTCCCACCCGCTGCTCCGCCGTCCAGATCGTCTGGGCTGTACCTAGCGTTCAGCGCTGTTGGTCTGATCCTCAGCTATAAGGAGCACGTTTGCAAGTCTCACGAGTCTTTTTTATCACAGGCCTCATCCTTTGCCTTATCTCGCAAATTACCTCTCCCCTAATTGTACACATCAATTGCGAGCCAGGCCATAGCTTTATTGTGCACACTATACGACGTCTCATCATCAGGACCGCCCCAGGGAGTAGTGTGGTCTAGTTCTCCCGTCCCGGCTCGACTGGCAATACAGTAAAATTACTCGGCCCCTTCTCGTATAACACGGCTACATACATATCCTTATTTTCCCGCTTTCCAGCGAACCAGTAATCGGATAAGCCTGGGCCGTCACGCGCCAAACTCTCTTTTACTCGAGGCGTTGCTCGCTATATATAGCGATTTCACCTTCACCTTCCCCTTTCGAAACGCGCTTTTGAAAAAAGAACTCCTCAGGAGTCGTCCATCAGCGCCTCTTCCGCCCCCAGTCAGCTCAGTATCGGTCGACACAATCTCGCCAGTCATCATCATGGTCAAGTTCGGTGCTCTAGCCGTTGGGCTTCTCAGCCTCGCGGCTGAAGTCTGCGCACAACGAACCGTCAAGGTTATGCCCTTCGGCGCCTCCATCGTCTCAGTAAGTCTCACCTCCAATTCTGCAAATACCCTCGTTTGCTAACCTCATCATCAGCGATGCTGGCGTGCCAACCTCCAAGCTTCGCTCCGGAATGCAGGCATCACCAACTTTGACTTTGTCGGCAGTCAAACCAGCTCGTGCAGCGGCACCAACGTGGACCAAAACCATGAGGGCCATCCTGGATCTCAGGCAACCACCTTCGCAGCCTACGGCAACCTGACTGGTTGGCTTGACCAGAACCCTCCGGACGTCGTCCTCATGCTCATCGGCACCAATGACATCCTGATTGGCCAAAAGCCCCAAGTCGAGATCATGGCCGCCTACGACATCCTCATCTACAACATGCGCCGTAAGAACCCCAAAATGCAAATCATCTTCTCCAACCTGCCGCCCCTGGACCCTGCTCGCTTTCCTGCCCGCGCCGTCCAAGGCATCAAGGACCTGAACGCTGCCACTGCCAAATACGCCCCGACCAAGAACACCACCGAAAGCCCCGTCTACTATGTCGACAACTTTGCCGGCTTCGATCCCGTCAAGGACACTGAAGACGGTGAGCACCCCAATCTGAGCACTGGAGTGCAGAAAATGGCCGCCAAATTCTTTGAGCCGACCAGGACAGCCATCAGGGCTGTTAGCGGAGTCAAGGCGAGGAAGGTTACCCCTGCTAGGTTCAGGAAGTCACAATAGAGAGAGAGATGGATTTCTCTCTCTTGTCCCCTGGATGGGCTTTGCTTTTTGTGTATTTATCTAATAGAGCCCTCCAAAGTTTATAGATGTTACGAAGTTGACGAATTCATGACCATATATTTCCATTACCCTTTGTCTCATTACTCTTCTGTCTCGTTCTCTTTCTCTACGTACATTCCAAGATGTTTCCTCCCTTGTCTTTTACCGGTATTATTATTACTTCCCCCTCTTCTCGATTAAAGTGCTTAGTGCTGCCCCCGCGGGGTATATCTTACACAACGTGCTGCTAGAAAAGAAAGAGAACTGATCCTGCATATCAATGACAGCAGCAGCCGCCACCTAGACTGAAGACTACACTTGCAATTCGGAGCCAAAGCCTAAACCGCCATTCATGTGGGTGTCGAAGCGGTGAAACGAGTAGGCAGAAGTCTTTCTCCAACTCAAAAAACCCCTAGGCTATTTTCCTAGCTCTTGGTCCCGCTTCCAGATGCTTGCTTGCCAGTCTGAGCGCCGGCGGTAATGGCGCGTTCTACGGCGGCGGCGCGGCGCGCGGCCCGCATGGATATGTTAGCCGCGAGTAGAAACAGTATGTACTTCTTTGGCATGATAGGGGGCGAGAAAAAAGAAGGAAAGAGAAGGGGCGGGGAGGGGTGATTGTTTATATGATTTGCTTTGTAGACATACTATGATTCCTCGCGATTGCTTGTTCTTCTTGAGCTTGGCGTCTTTGGCTTCGGCGGCGGCTTTTGCTGAGGCTTCCTGGGTCAACGGGTTAGGATATAGTGTTGTCTGGAGGTTTCTCAGTGTTTCTTACTGCATCTCTGGCGCGCTGCTGGTTGGACATGGCGATTGCATCGGCGGCCGCCGAGTCCTTGTCGTTGCATACGTAGGTGGTATCGTAGCCCGCACGCCCCATTTTGCTTGGATTGATTGGGGTCGTAGTTGGAATATTAAGGTAGACTAGGGCTGTACTGGTGCTCGGAAACGGCCAAGAGAGTTCCAATTATGTATGAGCAGAATTTTGGACTGGTTCTGTGGTTTTTTGATCCAAGGTCAAGCGAAATTATGGCGGGCGCTGGGAGTGAAAGGAGGGCTGTGGGTGATGAAAATGAGTGATGGTGAATCGAGACTACCGAAGTAGGAGCTGGGATATGAGAATCAAAAAGATGGATAGAAATGTAGACTTGCAGCTGCTGGAAAGGTAGTTCAAAGGTGTAATGACAATCGCATGGACAATTGGAAAGTGAGCGTTGGAAATGTTCCAGAGACGGGCAATATCGCAATTAGCTGACAGTGTACAGACGCAACAGAGACATGAGAATCACGAGTGACAATTTGAGACGTAGTAACATTGGAAGTATAAACCAATGGAGTATAAACACCTGTTCTTGCTCATCCGCTAGATCCAACTCTTATTTGGTTGTTATGATCTTGAGCTTCTTGGGGCTGTGAGTGAAGAGGTTGGCATAGGCCTTGGGAACAAACTTCCTCTTGTTGGGCTCCTGGACAAAGTACTCGTAGCCCTGCTTGTTAGCAAAGTTGATGGCATCCTCCTTGGTCTTGAACTGTATCCGATGTCCGTTCATAAAGTCAGCGGATGATTGCCAGCCCATGAGCGGGTTCTCCCATCGGTGGCCCTTGGGCAGAACGTCCCAGTCCATGAGCCAGTGCGATGCGTTCCAGTCACCAGACTGTGTGGCTGTCTTGGAGGGCTTGTAGATGCTGGGGACTGTCAGTATGGCGTTTGGATATTAGGTGAGCGGGGCCGACGTACCGGACAGTACGCGCCTGGAGATCGGTTGGGGCACCCGAGAGGACAGCGGCAGGCACGCTATCACCGGGCTCGCTTCCGTCCATGACACGCTTGGGAATGGGAGAGAAGTTGCTGGCGAGATGTTAGCCCAGTCCTTGTCGCTCCGAGTTCCTGGGTGACGCACGAGACACGGTAGTCGACCGCGACGTTGTAGTCAGGGCGGTGCCTCATTCCTTCGGCAGCACCCTCCTCCCGGATCTGCGTAGAGGAGCTGGTGAGCTTGACGGCGGGCGCATCCTCGGAGCTCGTCTTGTGTCCGTGTGGAGTGGGCTCGTTGGTCGAGTACGCGCGGTATGAAGGGGCGACGGCCCTCGTCGCTGAGGGCCGCAGGGCGGGCGCAAGCAGCCGTGATCCAATTGACCTGGGTAGGGCAGACATGGTGGTTGTGGTGTCGATGTGGCGGGCACGACGGTCGGTGATGTCGACGAGATGAAGCTGGGGTGGCTGCTTGGCGAAAAGCGCCCCGGCATAATCCGTCGTGCAGCTTTCTTCTCGAACCTCACCACCGACCGCACGACCTCCATCTCCACTCCATCGTCTTGCCCGCCCTGGTACGCCGCGCGAACCCCGACAACTACTCAGCGAGAGATCAATTGATGCTAATTGAGCGGCAGCCGTCAAGATGAGCTTCATCACCAAGCGCGGTCTCTCGACCCTCATCCCCCCCAAGGTCCGGCTTTCTCTGCACCCCTCCTCCCGCGCATCGCACTGACAATGCTCTACAGATTGCCTCTCCCAATGTAAGAGCTTCCCCCTAGGATACGGCCACGATGCTCCGAAGACCCGCAAGCGCAATTGCCCCGTATTTTAGAACACCGCAACCCGCATCCACCATTACGACTACCTGAGCAGATCGCATCGCATGCCCGGAGCTTAGTTTGTCGGTGCCTGGAACAGAGCTGATACATCTAATAGGCCATCGGCTCTTCCCCCAATGCCGTCCGCATGCAGAAGGTCGTCAACTTCTACGAGAAGCTGCCCCGTGGCCCAGCTCCCGAGCCCGAGGCCAAGGGTCTTCTCGGACGCTACCAGAAGAAGTACATGGGCAAGAACCCCTCAGGAAGGCGTAAGTATATCTGGCGACCTCCGGAGAGAGATCAGCTCCCACACCAAACCATGGCATATCGAACATGAGACTGACCAAGCCCAGCGCTCGTCCACGTGATTGGCTTCTTGATTGCGCTTGGCTACGCCCAGAACTACTACTTCCATCTCCGTAAGTCTGATTAGCTGCATGGATGAGACAATGTGACTCACAGTTCGCAGGCCACCACAAGAACAACGAGCACTAAGTGGCTCGAGTGAAATGTGCTGGATAACCATGAGCGAATAGACGGCACTTGTATATGTAAAGTGTAGATGGAATCAAGCAATCTGCGAAGATGTTCCCCTTGATCGTGCGCCTCACTATGTCTTCTTTTTTCAGCCCGAGTTTCAGCACACAACAGGTCGCACCAGCTCAGACAATATACTTGGGCTGCGATGACTAGATACTTTTTATGACAGGACACCAGATGGCCTCTGTTATCAAAAGTCTGCCATGTGTCCCATTGCACAGTCATAGTACATGCATTTGACGTGGTAAAGGCCTCTCACGTGGCTATCACGGCATGTGCTCGTGATCGTACATAGTCAGCTACTGGTGCTTCTGCGATGCTCCCTCTTGCCCCCTGTCAATACCACATGCGTGAAATTGTTGATGCGGCACTCGGCGGCGTGATAGGCGTAAACGCTCGTCATAACTGGTGCCTCATACGTACAAAGAAGGCCCCAGCCCGTGCCAAGACTAACGTCTCTCATCATCGTGGCTACTATCCGCCTCAACCTCCTATACAACCATCTACACCCGCAAGACGCCCCGCCACCAAAGGG
Source organism: Curvularia eragrostidis (assembly GCA_020744315.1). NCBI lineage: Eukaryota > Fungi > Ascomycota > Dothideomycetes > Pleosporales > Pleosporaceae > Curvularia > Curvularia eragrostidis. Next base: position 20,779 of record JAIRCK010000110.1, on the reverse strand, counting down.
CTCCTTCTACCCAATCTCTCCCACCCGGCCACGACCCACGCCGTTCGGAAAATCAGCGCGACTTTTGCACGAGTTCGCGACTGCCCGCCAGCCCGCTCAGCCCGCCAGCTCCACCTTGAAACCCTCGAAACCGTCGAAACCGTCCGCACCACCTGCCACGTGAAGCCACAAACTTGCAGACAGCGACTCTGCGGAAGCGCCCACTCCAAATCCGTGGCGACTCTTAGCATCTGACACTAGGTGATTATCTCCAACTTTTCTTAGCTCCGAGGCCGCATATGGGGGATCGCGGGCATCCGGTTAGGGTCGACTCGCAACAGGTGGCGCCACGCACGCCAAAGTCTATCTTCCAATCTGAGCACAAACATTATTCTGACATTGATTCTTGCGCCACGGCAGTTCCGGAAACTGTTATGGCAGAGCAGGTTGCCAACGATGTGGTAAAGGAAGCACAGTCGGTGGGACGTCCTGCGCCCATCGACGACTCTGCGTCAACTACCAACAGCCCCGCCGTTAACGGCGATCCGCCCTCGGGCACACCGACCACGAAACTGACTCCACCGGAAGCGACCTCCACCAATCCCACTGCGAACGGCATAAACACAGCCTCAGCTGGTGGCGCACACATGTTGCAGAAGACCGAAGGACAAGCGGCAGTTGTAAGTAAAGACAATTAGGGATATGGAGGTGGCATTGACAGTGGCAGGCCGACGACAAGCAGCCAGGCGCGTCACAGCATGAGATTAAACAACCCCACCTTGGATCCAGCGAACTCTCGGTAGCCGACTCACAGGCTGTGGCCGACACGAGCGGCGGCTCTGATACAGACATCAGTCGCCCTAGTAGCGTTGACCAGTCAAAGCGGGATGGAAGCCATGTGCGGACCGGCTCAACAGCGAAGAAGCAGCCATTCAAGTCGGTATCTGTGACAAAGAGCTTTTTGGCGAAAACGGTTCCGTCAACTCCTGCTGCGCGACCTGGCGACAAAGCGACTCCTACTGCACCACTCAAGACTTCCAATGTGCTTTCGGCAAAACCCCGCCTCGTTGCCAAATCGGGTGGCAGCAATACCCCACGTACGCTCGGACAGGCCAATGGCGCGGGCGCAGGCCCAGATGCGAGCAAAGTCTGGAATAAGAACCAGCCAGTACCTCCACCTCCACCGAAGCAGTTCACCGACGAGGAACTGAAGCAGCAATACGGCATCCACCTTGCCACGCGCTTACAGGCCGATGAGGCGGGCAAAGAAGCCAAGTGGGCTGACATTGACGACGATGAGGACGACTGGGCTCCGGAAACTGTGCAATGGATGGACGGAACAAAGTCTTCGGTTGCAGTACAACCAGAAACCCCAGCACCGCCCGCGGAGGAGCCAAAGACGATTCTCAAGCCCGAGACACCCGCCGAGACACCTAAACCTTCCACATCTCCAGCTCCAACTGCGAATGCCTCTAAAACCAGCGTCACCGGTGGAAACAAGACGATTTTGAAGCCTGGAGCACATGCACAGCCTACTGGAAAGTCGAGTCTAGTCCTCAAAGGTCAGCCAGAAAAGCCAACACTAGTAGCCAAGCCATCCGCGACTGAAAAGAAGTCACCATGGGCGCCACTCCCTCCTATTGAGAAGGTGTCACCTGTGCAAATTAATCCTCCTGCACCCCCGCCTCAGCGTTACTCCCAGCGAGAATCTCATGCCTACGATAGCATGCCACCGCCACCCACTAAGGAGATCGCGCCTGACGACTTTAATCGCTCATGGCGAAATGACAACGGCGGACGAGACGCTCGAGATGGAAGAGAGCTCTTCAATTCACAGAGCGGCCGGTATGAGCCTGTTCACAACGATGTGCGGAGAGGTGGTCCACGCGACAGTGGCTTCCGACAGCAACCTTCTGTTTTGCAGAGGCCTGCGCAAGAAGGCCCGGCAGAGCCGTCAGCTGCGTTCCAGACTTCGAGAGCAAGTGCGGACGGCCCTGCATGGGGCAGGCGAAGAAATTCCTCCAACGTCAGTGGTGGTATGCCTAGACGTATGTCGATAGATCCGCGAGCACCAGACATGCCCACTGGCCCAATGCACATGGAGCGTCGTGAATCGCATTCTATCAATGGCTATGACCATGCAGAGTCTGTGGCTTCTCGAAATTCGCCTTTCCAACAAATGAGATCTCCGAACGTTGCTCATGCACATCCTGCATCGCCTTATGGCTCGGTCGCTTCATCTGCTGTCCAGGATACGCCGACGACAGTACCGGTACCACCTGCGGAGAATCCTGTTGAGGTGCAGAAACGCCTCATGGCCGAGAAGATTGAACGTGCTCGCCTGAAGAAGCAACAAGACCAGGAAGCAGAGAGGCGAGCAGAGGCAGAGAGGAAAGAGCGCCTTGCTAAGAAGCTTGCTGCTATGGGCCTACCTGAGTCGAAGCCCAAGGCCAAGGACCAGTCTCCCTCGAGGCCTGAGAAGCCTTCACAGAAAGAAAAGTCTACTTCTGCTCCTGTGCAGTCGCCACCGAAGCCACCTGTCCCGACTGCGGATGGCGAAGTTACTCAGTATGGTATGATGAAGGTACACCAGCCTCACCCCGTCAAGAAATCACCTCAGACGGAGCACGCCCGACCGGGGCACCAAGTAGCCTCTGCACCAGCCCCACCATCTGCAGCGCCTGCACCTTCATCGGAACAGCAATCTGGGCAGTCGTTTGACTCCTTTGCTCGTGAAAGTGATAAGCCAAGGCTGTCCGTTCACTCAGAGGCCACCGCAAACCCATCAGACAGCCCCGCTCCTTCTGGGCCTAGGCCGCAGGGTCCACCAGCGGGTTGGTCGCCTGCAACAGCAGCACCTCAACCTCGACCTTGGACCTCGCAAGTTTGGGGCCCTCCGCAAGCAAAAGATCGTGCGCTTGGCAACGGTACTTTCGATTCCAGTTATCGAGGCCAATCTCGCCCTGGAGCTCAGCAGCAACTTCCTGTCCAGCCACCAGCGACAGCCCCCATCGGGACAGCCATTGCTCCACAAAGTCTCACACCACAGTCGGGTAGGCAGATGCCTGCCTCACAGCCAATGTTTCAGCAGCGCCCTTCGCATGGCCCGCCCCCTCCACCTTCAAGGTCGGGTAGGGTTGTCAAGCCCATCACTGGCGGCGGCTGGGACACTTTTGGAGACCTCATCCTCAAAGACGACCAGGAAGCTTTGGCGAGAAGCAGGCAGGAGCGCGAGCGTCAGGGCGAGGCTTTCCGCCCAGAGCTGCGAGAGACCTACAAGGACCAGCGGGGTCAGGCCCAGGTCACGCTGCACGATAAGGTTGCTGCCGACATGAGTGCCGTCGAGGGCCTAAAGAAGGACGATGTTTCCAAACCTGCAAATGAAGCCCAGTCACCGCAGCAAGTACTCGGTCAAGGTACCCTTCAGCAAGCTACTGGATCTCGTGCATCCCGCTTCTTCCCTCGCCCGACCGAGGCATCGACAGAGGCGATGCAATCCTCGACAACGCTTAGCTCAAACAAGGCCGACTCTCCCCCTCCACCTCCAGAGACAGACACGCACCCTGCCTTTACAAGCGAGACCGGACATCCACTGGTCAGATTGCCGAAGCCCTCACCTGTTGTACGACTGCCCCCGTCGGCGTCAGGCAGCGGCCAAGCCACGACTGCTCCAGTGACTATGCCATCGCGTGGACAGGCCCTGGGTGCCCGACCCCTTACGATGAACCCGGAATGGCAAGCTAGATTTAACAAACTTCTTGACAAACCCGGATCCACCCGTCCGTCGTCGCATCCCGCCAGCTCACCAATGCCTCCCGTCGTCTCTCCACAGCAAGGCGCTGTCGCCCCAGCTGCCCTGTCAAAGGCCTCTCTTGATGTCCGTGGAGCCACCGGTCCTGCTACTGTATCTCTCCCTGCTGCCCCACAAAAGAATCCTTTCTCGAACGACAGTGGTAGGGATGTGATTACTCGTAAAGGCGCCGAGGCCCTCTTTGAAGACAGGGAGTTTGGCTCGTTGCCCACTGTCAAGCTGTCCAAGGTCCCTCACCTAGCAGCGGACCAGCCAATCAAGACCGCCCCTAAAGACGAACAGCACCACAAGTATAAAAAGTTTGAGAATCCGTTCACGATTCGCCGACTCGAGGCTTTCGACATTGAGAAAACTGCGCAATACAAGGGCAAGTTTGACGTGGTTGTACGTCTTCCAAACATGCGAGAGCCTGTGACAAAGTCTGTACAGAGGAAGCACTACGGCCCGAAGCTCAACCGACAGGTCAAGCCCAAGCCTACCGGTAGCCCAAATGCAGCTTTTCCCAACGGGGCGAAGGATCGTCCACGTAAGCCGTCGCAACAAAGTCAGGGTGACCGTTCATATACCAGCAGCAACACCCCTCATTCGTCTGGAACAAAGTCATGGACGAGCAACACTAATACGCGCGCACCCTCAACTCATCAGCCGACAACTTGGGCAAAACTTGCAGCAGCCTAAAAGTGTCTTGTTACTGTTTCTAACTGGATGCTTCGTTTATGGCAAAGTCTTTGTTGACTTGTTCTGCTACCCACTCAATGGCATCCACCTGAGAGCATGTATTCGACTGTTCTGATGGATTATAGCCAGCACATCATCCCCCTCTTCTTTTTCTTCGAAAAACAGTAAATCTTGCGGCATCTTGTACCACAACGCTTCGAGTGGAGCACAAGGTCGCTTTTTCCGGGAGGCAGTGTACTCCCAACTTCTTTTTTTTTTCTCTTTTCAGTCGCTTAGTATTCATGCTTATGTTACATGCGACATTCAGTTTCCAGGTCTGTATGAAGGGTTTTCCTTGAACCTTCGTTCATCTCCTCTTGCCACAACAGGCGTCTGGACGCGAGTATGGATTTTGATCGATACGATGGGATGTGACCTCGTGAATGCGGAATTGGAACGAAACTAGAGCATTCATGCACTGCTAATAATATTTTGGAAACTCTACACTGTTCCAACTTGCCCATGCTAACATGTGAAATTTGAGAGAGGTTTCCTGATGTTTGCACTTCGTCATCTAGCTGTCGTGCTTTGCTAGTCTGGATCTTGCCTTTTACTATGACGTTTAGACCCGACCCCTGTCAATTTTGCGCCACATCACTCAATGCCAACCAGTATACGCAAGTACACTAGTGGCGCCATGCCTTATGCTATCATGAAGTGGGCTGCTAGGATCTGCAAGTAGTATATAACAGTCTACTCTTCCGGAAATGACAATTCAGACTTTACGGGCGTCAATTAAGTTTAATTGATACTTCAGCATTTAGTTGATAACACAAGACCAAGACATCTATCGTCCAAATAACCGTGAATCGATTTCGAATAGACCACCTTATTTTAACCGCACTTACGTCAAAAAAATGTCTTCACAATCCTCGATCATCTGGCCCCAACATTTCCTACCCGGCACAACCGACAACTTTGTATCGAACGAGCGCATCGCCAAGGACCTGACATCGACGCAAATCTGGGCGCTCCTCGCCAACATCACCAAATGGGAATCGTACTACAAAAACTGCAGCCAGATCACGCCACCCAAATCCGACAGCCCCTTCTTGCACAAAGGCGACGTGTTCAAGTTCTCGACCTTTGGGTTCCCGCCGCTGACGTGCACGGTGGAAGAGTCGGTGGCGCCAGAAAGCAACGGGCGCGCGGGCCGCCTGGCGTGGAGTTCCAAGACGCCCGAAGGGCTTGAGGTGTATCATGCGTGGGTGGTGGAGGATCTCGAGGGCCAGCGCGTGCGCATTTTGACGCAGGAGAGCCAGATTGGGCCCGTGTTCAAGGAGTGGGAGGCGCGCAAGCCGAATCCCATGTTGTTGGGGCATCAGGATTGGCTGGATGGGCTGATTACAGCGGCGTCGGGGAAGGAGGTCGGGAAGACGAATTTGGAGGCTGTGGGGTTTAAGCCATAGGATGTAGGTTGTGGATGTTGATGCGGTAGGAGATACATCTGGCTAATGTGGAATTGAAGTGTTTTGATGGGTGTATAGTTAGGCGGTGTTCAAATTGGTGCTTGTGGTATTTTTAAATGCCCACTCTTTGTATTTGGGCGGAAAATCACAATCTAAAGGTGGTTCGACGGCGCTGCCAGTCAGCCATGTATCTTCTACTGGGTGACATGCTTGAGGGCCCTGAGCCCAGCCCTGAGAGACGCTATTGTTGCAGGGAGCCTGGAAATGCAGCGCTTCTTCAGGAACAGGCCCGCAGCGTGCAGGCTGGTACTGTGCAGGTTCGAAAACACAAGGTATTTGAGGATCATAGCACACGCCTGGGATAGAGCTCATGGTACGGCCAGCTCCATCGTATGTGGACCATTGCAAAAGGTCTTCCGGTTGCTGATGCCATACTTGTGGTGGGGCAGATATGGTATTGGAGGGTATACCAAGACTGGGGTCTTCTTGCAGATATCCAGTAGACACCTGCGAAGTGTGATTGTTGTGCTGTATAGAAGATAGCGGTACACTTTGGCATTTGTTGGCGACCACCTTACAGTCAGATAAGTAACTGAAGGATGATGGGAGCATCTGCCTAGACGGTGGACCCGTTGCAAACTTGCGTGTGGTGTTCCCTTTTGGCGCCTGTTGTGTTGAATTGTATTGCTCAAAAGGCAAGGGATGCGCCAAATCCAGTGACGGTGGACCTGGATCATGGCTTGGGTCGATATAAGCGTTGATATTCTCATCTTGATAGGGTACTGGCTCTACCGAGGTGCTCAGGAGAGTGGTGAAGTCAATCAAGAAATCGAGGGCGTTCATGCTGATGAAGCCTAGAGATGAAGCACGAAGTCATGAAATTAGTTCCAAATATGTGTTGATATAGTGTGTGTTTGTCTTGCTTGGCAATCCTCGAGTCAAGTAAAAGAGCTCAGACGTTACGCAAACCGTACTCGCACCAGGCGGGTGTCACGTCTCGGTGTACTGTGATAGACTACATCGGTCTTGATACGGACATCTACTTTCATGTGAATAGATGCTGTCCCCTGCCATTATATGTATATGTTCTAGTTTGAGGCTCCTGTGGATAAGTGTTGTAATCAGCATAGAAACTTTAAACGTAGGAAGCCCAAAGAGATATCTTTGAGGCCTCTTGTACAATAGCGTACGGCAAAAGGTCAATTATATATCTGATTATCGGATATTTGTATTATTTCAAAGAATTTTTACCATATTCGGAAATGAAATGTCACACAATTTGTGAGATTGTGTGCGTTATGACTTGCTCCTGTTGAATGAATCAAGTCGTACGGCTCATTCACGCCAAGGGGATTCAGTCTGAAGTATGACAGGGCTAGCTTGATCAGGTGATACTTTTGTAGTGAGCACTGCATAGACACCCAGGAATGCTCTCTTCAAGACCCTTCTGAGAAAGATCGGCACTCCATACACTCTGAGGGTAGGCGGTATGTTGTAGTTTAACAGTTCTTTCCCTGCAACTGTATCGCAGGCTGCAGTGCCTGAGCGCCGGCCGCTAGCGCGGGGATCTGTTGACCTCCATCCCACCATACCCAATCTATCCTCATCAAGACAGGCGCGCAGCGCGACGCGTTAGATGTGTCGATTCGAGCTCTTGAGCTTACTGATAGCTTTTTTCCAGCGTCTAACGACGCGAAAGACGCGATCCCACAAACAGACCGGCGACTTGTCATTGCCACGATCATGCTCCACGAACTCCTCCTCTCTCTCTCCGGACATCCATCCCCATTATTTGATGACCCTGGCCACGTGACCTCGACCGCTGACCGTCTGCTCTCACCGTCAGAACGAGATCTGTTGTCCTCGATCGGCCATCTTTCCAGGCTACATCGAAAGCTGCGCGACCATGCTACCTGGATTGCTGCTTCTCACCCTTCGATAATCTGCCGAGCTGTCGCCACTTCAATCATATCGCATCACCTGGAACAGTTCCAACAGAAAATACTTGACGTTGAGAGCCGTATCCTCAAACAAGATGCTTCCACAGTCGGTGCATACAACATCGTGCCACTCGCCGGGGTAGTTAGCGAATTTTCAGAATGGGTCCGAATCATGGAGTGGCTATGGGACATTACCAATTATATGATCCCCGCAGAAGCTGCTTCCAAAATCGAGAAGATGCTCAGTCAGTCTGCTTCTGGAGCTGGGATTATCGACAAGCTGCGAGCCGAGGCCCAGACGGGGTTTCCCGATATCGAAGAGGCCGCCCATGGCCTCAGCAAAGTCGCAGAAACATCATGGCTACGGCAACTATCGACGTGGTTGTTGTACGGGCGCCTGCCTTCATGTCGCATTGACTTTTTTATCCAACAAGACGATGAAGATGCGGAGGAGCAAATTTTTGTCTTGCAGAGCAAATTGCTGCCCAAGTTTGTGACTAGGCACACAGCTCTCTCGATTCTGTTCGTTGGAAAATCACTCAATCAGATCCGGTCGCTTCCATCGACTGTAAAGGTATTGAACACTACAAATTCACTTTCGGAGCTCGATTTGCTACCCAAGCATGTTGAGCAACTTTCTGAAGTGACCGCACCGATATCAGTAGCGAAGCTTTCGGAGGCTGTAGCAAATATTCGCTTGTCGCTGTCACGGAATCTCCTGCAGCACTTGCTGCCACGTGAGAAGATTGTCGAAACTTTGACTGTGCTTCATCAGTTTTTCCTCATCGGTCGGGGTGAATTTGCCCTGACATTGATTGCCGAGGCAGATGACAAGATGTCTTCGCGACATCGGAGTCAGACAGCACTCAAGTCGAGCCAGTCGGTAAAAGGCGTGTTGCTCAAAGAAGCGGAAATCAACCACATTCTTACACGCTCCTTCTCCATTCTTTCGACCTTGTCTAGCGAGGATGAGCACACAGACGATATCCTGGATGTAGCAACACAGTTGTTGCATCTGAGTGTGAACAACTCTTCCAGTCATCGTCCTGGAACACCAGGACGTGCCAAGGATGCAGACTCTACGCTTCCACAGCTCGCAAATCTGTCATTCGATGAATTGCTTCTGTCCGTACCCACGTCCCTCACGATGGACATCCGCTCGCCACTTGATCTGTTTCTCACCAAGGCTGACCTTGACGTCTACTCATCAATCAATTCTTGTCTACTTGCGGTTCGGCGCGCCCATCTACACCTGGCTGAATTATGGAGGCATAGTTCAATACGGAGAGACTACCCATGCCCCCCAGGTTACCAATATAGTAACTCTGCACACGGAAGAGCGGTTCTTAAAAGACGTCGCGAGCGTACCAAGAAAAGGTCACAAGATATGCGGAAGGTCTGGGCAACGTGTGCAGCAGCCATCTTCTTCTTGGCCGAAAGCGAGGCTTACTTTCACGGAACGGTTGTACAGCAGACTTTCCGTCATTTCATCACTTGGGTCGACGGCCGAAAAAATCCATCCTCGCAGCCACCTACAGCACCATCAAGCCGCCCTTCTTCGTCGAGATTTCGCAGATCTACAAATGATGGAAACACTCAGCAGCACGACCCGGAAGCACTGGCATCAGCGCATCGTCGATTTCTTTCCTCTGTGGCTTACTCCCTTCTCCTGACCGATCAAGCATTTACCAAGACTCTCCGTACATTGTGCACTCATGTCGATGAATTAGTGGCATATATCACGCGTCTCACTAAGATTCAGCAAAATCTGGACCTTGAGGAGGACGAGGGCGTGGAGGACTACGCGCAGAACTACAAAAAAGAAGAGCGAGATGTGAGTCTTGAAATGGATCGGGCGAGAAGAAGGTTGGATAGCGATTTGAAGGCGCTGGTGGATCGACTGAGAGAAATCGATAGTGAGAGAATTGGAGCTTCGGCGCCTGGCACCGCAGCTTCCGTCACAATGGAGGAAGGAGCTTATGAGCCGCTAAGGGTCGGAGGAATTGATCGTTTGCTGATGAAGCTTGATTGGGGTGGCGAAGACGAAGGAGAGGAGGAGGTGGATGATTTGTTGTAGTCTCGAAGTGGTCATGCCTTTCATTGAGTTCAACCTTGAAAGGTATTACCCTAGTTCGGCAAGCTGGACTTTATCTTTGAGGCTATCAACTACTGGGATATTTCATGTACATGTTACTACTGAATACAAAATGAGTGATAAACATACTTTGATGCGAAGCTTATTTCTTTTATTGACTAGCACAGCACCCCATTATGATTAATATAGCTTCCAAGCTATTGGTGCGTGCGGACGAGGATTTTCTCCACTCCAGCATTCAAGAAATGTTGTCATTGAAGATTGATCATCGTCCATCTCTTTCGCTTCTTCATCGCTGTGCGCCAGTACTTATACCACACGAAGACAAAGCAATGCCCAGATTATTCCATGTGCGTGACCGTCTTATGCAGGAAGAGTGTGAATGTGCGTATCGCATGTGCCTCTCAAGACAATGTCACGGTTTCCCCAGACGCCTAATAAGGATGGTATGAGCTGCAAAGGAAATGGCGGGTGGACAGCGCAGCGTTAGAGCCGCTGAATATAAGCAAAGAAAAAAAAGGATAAACTCTAAAGATTACCAGCTATAAGTAGGTAATAAAGGAGACGGATGCCCCCACACTATGCAAAAAATATCAAAAAGAAACGATCGAGGATCGAACTGAGAAGGTCGCACCCGGGTTCTATGATACTGTTAGTGTCTTGTAGGCGGAATTTAGGTACTAGATGGAGCTTACCGAACCGGGGTTACCAGAAATTTGAAGACAAGTCAAAATCTGGAGTGATAACCACTACACTATGCAACCGAAGTTGTTTGATGGAAGAACTGCGTAAAAAAGTAAATATATTGTGCAACAAGATGCTGACGCTCGCATTCAGGAGCGTTGCGCCGGGAGTTTTTGTGAGTCAGAATTGCATTGTGCGGGGTCATTCGCGCGATCGCGAAATGAGGGGCCGCCGATCGCGCTTGTGGGTGCGGCATCGCAGATTCCAGCGCACCAAGGCAACTGGTAACTACCCGATTTGCTTTCGCACCTACATCACATGTCATACTGGCATATACACTGAGCTTTGACACAATAGGCAACGTAAATCTCATTGTAATGTTGCTTTTTATATACTATTTGACTGTTACATTCGTTCCTCCATAATCATCATTTAAACATCATGTCCGCACGTCGCGAGGTGCTGTTCACCCTCGGCGGGTACTGTCCACTTAGGCTCAACGCCAATAATACCCCTTTCGGTAATCATAGTCGCGTTGACAGGGCTCTTGGGGATAATCTGCTCGCCTCTTGTGGCGAGGATGGACAGGACGTGTGCGGCAGCCTATGCGAACTGTTAGCAATTTGCGCCGCGGTAAACAAAAAATCCCTCCTCCACGAGATTCAGAAAAGGATAATGGAAATATAGCATACCTTTGCATTGATAGTAAGAGTCTCAGGATTCGGGTTATCAATTGTGTCACAAGCCTGGTGGTAGCAAGGATCCTGCTCCACGCCTGTGCCCGTATGCAGACCACCGACGGGCTTGCCAATGTTCATAAAGGACTGGTAGTCGCTTCCACCGGTGAATCTGGCTGCTGTCACATTGACGCCCTTGCTGGTCATGTGCTCGACGAACAGCTGCTCGACGGCTGCGGAGCCAGGGGCACCAGTTAGGTTGTATACGCTGCCGTCGCCGTCAAAGACGCCAAAGTACCCGCGAGACACCATGTCAAAGTTCAGATAGACGAGGATGTTGTTTGCCTCTGTGGCATTGAGGTGCTGCGTGTAGTACTTTGAGCCTAGAAGACCGTTCTCTTCAGCGCCCCACCAGGCAAAGCGGACCTTGTTCTTGACGTTGAATCTGCGGAGTGCTCGGGCGATTTCGAGGACTAGAGTGCTGCCGGAGCCATCGTCGTTGATACCCGCACCGGCTTGGACGCTATCGAGGTGCGCTCCGAGCATGATGACGTTTTCTGGGTCACCGTCTTTTGTCTCGGTGAAGACATTTTGTGTGGTGCGTTCCTCGATAACCTGGGTTTGCTGGAAGTAGGCTTCAACAGTTTCGCCGGCGGTGAGACGGGCAACGAGGGGTTCCGCATCGGCAAGGTTGATATATCCAGTCGACACGTATTGCTCTGGGTTGGGGTTGGAGAGGGTTCCGCCCGTGACGTTGGCCCGGTCGCTGGCGTAGATGATAACTGCGGCTGCACCCGCAGCAGCGGCCGGCTTCATGCGTCCAGCAAGAGTCGTGCCATCGGGGCATGAGCCACGCTGCACGAGAACAATCTTTCCCTTGACGTCTAGATTGTTGTATGCCTCGTTTGTGCAGCCCTCGGGTCCAGAGGCGCCCAACACTAGAGGAAGTCTCAGACCTTCGGCTGGGGTGGACGGAGAATACGACAATCCAACGACACGGTACGAGGTATTGCTGACACTGAACTCAATTGAGTCAACTCGATTGAACAGAGCGGGGAAATCCTGTGTCCACGTTTTGAAGTGTGTGTTTTGTGTCTTTTCAAGCATATAGTCGACGGAGGCTGCGTAGCCTGGAAGGCCAAATGCGCGGTTTCCACCATTAGCTTTTGCGATCGAGTCGAATGCTTTGAGATTTCCCATCAATCTACATTCTCGTTAATGGCCTCTTTCCAATGCCAGCGTCGGACGTACTTCTCGGTTGTGATTTCGTCCTGGATAGCTCCCGACGAGACCATGGGGCGGGGCCTGACCGCAGCGAACGTTTGCGCAGCGCCCGCAAGAGCGATTGCGCTTGAGAACTTCATATTGGTAGGTCAAATCGACTCGACAGAGTATTCGTGTCTCTTGAGTTCGTACGTGACGCTCCGCCATTTCTCGAGGCGGCGGCGACACATCTTCATATATTATTCGCCTCAACGTCTTGGTAAGCACCGGATTCTTGGATAAATGAACACACAGCATCGTCTCCGGTCCACTCTTATCACTAACACGACCTGTACTGTGTCCGGAAGAGAAGGTCACAAGAATATGATCCTGACTTGCCAAGGGGCCAAGACCGATGTTGAAAATACCTGCCAAAAGGAGATAAGAGTAACTTGGCACAGAGATGGAGATTGACAGAATGGTGGTTTGTGTAGACTGAAGACGTAGTGGCACCAGCTACTATTCGAACCGATGAACCGACCAAGAGGAATAACAACTATGGGTGCATGGAGCTCTTTTCGTCTTCGCCACTTTGATCAGATGTTGAAACCATACAACACAAGTCTATCCACTATCATCCCAGCGACTCTCACAGATCATTTCAGAAGGATTCTTCCGGAGGAAACCAGAGCGAGCTCTAGAGTAAAAGGATATAAAATGTAGATCGAAACGCCTGTGGGGACCCATCTTATGTAGCACTCGCGGGCTACGAGTACCTGAATGTCTGTAGCCGGTCTCAGAAGGAGCACGCCTGTGCAAGTATTGCCTGGCAGGGAACGGGTTAAAAGTCACATGAGTAGGAAAACGAGTCCAAAGAGTAAAAATATGGTAATTCTTGACGGTGTCATCTCTCGCTGTCTAGCAGCGGCGTGCGCTCGGTACCTTCCAAACGGCCGTTTCCATTGACATGACCTACCGTCTCGGCTTGCTGGGCTTTCCTGTCCCTCAAGATGAACGAAATGCCCATGGCTAGTAAGATACCTTGCAAGATGCCACCAAAGATGTACAAACCCCATGCGCTCCAGCCTCCCGGTCCTAAGCGAATATACAAGCTGGCAGCAAAGACAAAGCTGCCGGGTGTCTGTATACACATCATGGGTATCGAAAGACTGCCAGTCTCTTGTAATTTCCAAGTCATGAAGATCTGGGGTATGTATTGTACAGCTGCAAGCACAGTGGCGAGGAGCCCGAGGAAGTTTGCCCAGGCGCGGACATAGGACGGGGCGGCGTATACGAAGACGACGGAGCCAAACAAGGCCACAACGAAGAAGGCAATAGACGCGCCGAGGACAAGCACGGCTTCTTTCCATGTCGGCATCTCAGAATCGAGCTCTTCCTCTGCGGCGAGCGGAGCATCTCGGGGGAAGAAGATGAGGAACAGCAGCGTGCTAGGAGTGACTGTTAGTCGCTGCATGGATGCTTCTGTCAGCAGTGGAATCGTACATGAAGAAGAAACAGGCCCACTGCACGCCTATCTGAACAATCCCCAGCAAGGCTGCTGTACAGGGAAAGGTGCCGATCTCGCTGCAGCAGGCCATGTCTCTGGTGCTTTCAGGCAGTGTCAAGATGTTGGCAATGCTAGCCGTGCCCGACACGCTGCCGAGCAGGACGAACATGGGACTCAAGCCGCGGGAAGATCGGTGGGCTATGATCTTGTAGTGCTGGGGGAGGTAGGACACGAGGATGCCGACGACAATGAAGCTATGATACTTGGTGGTTAGCCATGTATACTGTGATCTACTGCATATGCATGTGAGGCGTACACGGAGAGGGCGAAGTTGATCAGATCGGGGTCCTGCAGCTCGGTGCATCGCTCATCGTGGGGATCCATGGCTGCCAAGTGTTGTCTGTATAGTCAAAAGGTCGTCTTCTTGTCACTACATGGATCGAGTATGTGGTTGGCGCCGGAGCCGGCGGCAGAGACACAGGGGCAGTGAGACGGACAGCGCGCGTGTGACGTACACGCGCGTCGGCAGGCAGGCGAGGTGAGCTCCGAGCATGCCTCGGCTGAAGCGCGCCGCATCCGTCCCTATCAACAACGGCCACGAGAGTGCACACCACCCATCAATGAAGACGCAGCCCGCCCGTCCGCCCATCTCTGACCGGGTGCCATGGAGTTCCTGCCCGCCCTTCAGCATGGCATAGACGATCTCAAGCCCTCGCTCTTCGAGCTGCTGTCGGAGCAGCAACTCGCCTCCCTGCTCCCCCCGTCGCTGCGCTACCTGCTCGCCGTCGCTACGCCCCGATACCCACGCTATCTGCTGCCCATTCTCAATTCTTTCGATGAGGTTTACGCCCTGCTGATGCTCCTCGTTGAGCGCCATTTCCTGCGCACCTATGGCGGCTCTTTCACTGAGAACTTCTACGGCCTCAAGCGCGCCCGTGTGTTGCGGGTGCGAGGCGGAGAGATCCCGCGCGCACAGCTCGGCGCCTCGGACAGCGTCAGAGAGGCCGTCAAGCTGGGTCGCGGTGATGTGTGGAAGAACCTTGCCGTCCTGGTCGGGCTTCCATGGCTGAAGAGAAAGATGGACGAGGGCTACGATGTCCACGCAGCACATGCCAACCTGCTCGGTCCAGGCTACAACCGCGACAGAGAAGGACTTAGAGCCGGCGCGACCATCAAGGAGAGGCTGATGCACTACTACAAATGGTTCCTGCGGAACATATACCCCAGCGTCAATGCCGCATACTACTTCTCGCTGCTAGTCTTCAACATGGCATACCTCTTTGACGGCACAAAGTACCACTCGCCATTCATGTGGCTCATTGGCACGAGGATACGCAGGCTGGGCGAGGCCGACCACAAGGCGATTGAGCTGGCCACCGCCCCGAGGAATCTTGGCCCTGCGCGGCCTGGAGAAGGCGGATCCATCCTCTCACCGAGAAACCTGGTCAGGAGCGTACAGCCACGGCTATTGAGCTCATTGAAGATCCTGCTCCCAACGAGCATCTTTGCCCTCAAGTTCCTCGAGTGGTGGCATGCCTCCGACTTTGCCCGGCAGTTATCACGAAAAGCAGCAGAGAACATTGACCTGCCTCCTCCAATACTACCCTCGCTGCCGCCCTCGGCCAAACAGCAGCCATCCAAGCAGACCGGTGCTTCTGAGAAGCCACGACCATCCTCCTCCTCTTCGGACAAGACCCAGCGCATCGATCCCCCAATCTCCTCTACCACCCTTCTTCCCATATTCACAGTACCCTCGCCGCCCTCGTCAGCGCTATGTCCTATTTGCGTCACACCCATTGTCAACCCAACCGCATCGCCTACAGGCTTCGTGTACTGCTACACGTGCATACATCGCTGGGTCGACGGCGAACATGACCGCCAGATTGCCTTTATGGAAGGCGCCGCTGGATTCCGGACTGCAGAAGACGAAGATGAAGGTGATGAGGGCTGGGGCAAAGAAGAAGGCAGCCGAGAAGGCCGGTGGGAAAGCGGCAAGGGGCGAGATGCAGTGACGGGCAGGAGAGTGCTTGGAGGGACTGAGGGACTTCGGAGAGTGGTTGTTTAATGCTGCAATTGCAGCACCATGCATTTTTCAGTACCATGTAGTTTTTAGCAAGCAGATAATGATACCACCGGCGACGTATGTCTTTTGAAGGCTACTGCCCTCTGTTGTTGCTGTTTTCGTGACATGACTGCATGTCGTGTATAACGTGAGCTAGCTGTGTCGTGATGTTAGTGTCAGCGCCCTTTGGAGTCTTGGCACCAGCCTCATGGTGACGATCACCAAGCAGAGACGCATATTCGGCCAGTGACTCATTTTGCATCATACTGTCGTGCGGTCCTGACGCACATCGTGTAAGTCCAAGTGTGCCGTGCACTGCGGCGCCCAGACTATGGCCCATCTGCTGTGCCCGCAGGCTAATATGGCTCAACGACCGTGCTGCCATGTAATCCCCTCACCAGACGTGAAGCCCAGCAAGTCCTACTAGCTCGGTAGCGGCTATTGCGAGGACTCCGGCAAAGTCGGGCAGGTCGGGTATCACGACGTGCGTCTGGAGGCGTGCTTGTCATGTGTCAATCCCCAGGCAAAAGGGCGGAAGCCTTCACCTGTTCGGTTATAGCTGCCATGTTAGGAAAAAGCGCGCTGCTGCCGATGCCAATTGCCATTCTTCACCCACCTCCCACTCGCCAGCTTGCTACTACTTATTAAGCCTGTCAGGCCCCCGAAGTCTCCTCGATTCTGCTTTGCACACTCGAGCCAGGCCAAACACATATCCCGTCAACTTGGAGCTCTCCCATCATGGCTCAACCATCAGTACCAGCAGGCCATCCTGTCACTGGGTTTGCAAACGATGTCGCAGCCCAGGTAGAAGGCTTCGTCCAAGCCCAAGATCTTGCAGAAGAGGCGATTGCTAGAGACCTCGAGCAAGACCAGTCATCTTCTGAAGACGACGATTCTTCGTCGGGCTCGGATACCGCTACGCAGTTTTCCATGATCAAATCTTATCGCCGGCCTTCCTGGGTAAATCCTGGTCCCCGATCTACCACCATAATGTCATCCAGTGTACCTGAACGCAGCTACATGTCCAATTCGTGGAAAAAGCACAGCTACTTGTCTAAGAAAGAGAGGGAGATTGTGCGGAACGAGCAGAAAAGCTTGCTGCGAGACAATGATTTGCTGCCGCCTAAGCATCCTAGACATGCAAGTGACGGTCCTTTTGATCGCATAAGGTCCGAGCTGCCGATACCCGGACTGCGCAGGGTGAAAAGTACGCCAGATGAAGAGAGCGCCATCGAATCTTTCTCCGAGCGAACAGCCTTACTAAGCGCCTCTGCCGGTAATCCAGCCCAGCCGTATGGCGGTTTGGATTCACCAAAAACCATTAGCAAAAAATGGGACGAGGCAGTTGCAGCCGGAAAAATCAACACGAGCTGGCAGCGCGAAACAAAAGTTCTGATCAAATCCTCCGCCCCACTCATCCTAACTTCCCTGCTGCAGTACAGTCTGCCCGTAGCCAGCATCTTCACCGTTGGACATATTGGCAAGACTGAACTCGGAGCTGTAAGTCTAGCGAGTATGACGGCGTCGATAACAGGCTATGCAGTATACCAGGGCCTAGCAACCTCACTAGACACGCTTTGCGCACAAGCCTACGGCTCGGGGCGCAAACACCTTGTCGGCCTGCAATTGCAACGCATGCTGTGTTTCTTGCTTCTCGTAACCATTCCCATCTCCATCATTTGGGCACTTGGTACCCACATTCTCTCCCGTATCGTTCCAGAGAAGGAGACAGCTCGTCTAGCGGGACTGTATCTCAGAATTCTTATTGCTGGAGCACCCGGCTACGCCGCTTTCGAGAGCGGAAAGCGCTATGTCCAAGCCCAGGGTATTTTCAGCGCGACCATGTACATTCTGCTTATCTGCGCGCCACTCAACGCCTTCTTGAACTGGTTTATGGTATGGCATCTTGGTTGGGGATTCATCGGTGCCCCAATTGCAGTCGTCATTACCGAAAGCATAATGCCTCTCCTGCTGTTCCTCTATGTCCGCTTCATCGACGGCTACCAATGCTGGGGAGGCTTCGATCGCCGTGCCCTCAAAAACTGGATGCCCATGGTCAAGCTCGCGCTTCCCGGCCTCATCATGGTGCTTGCCGAGTTCCTCGCTTTTGAGATTCTAACCTTGACCTCAAGCTGGCTGGGTCCTACTGAGCTCGCGGCCCAGTCTGTCCTTGGATCCGTTACTGGTATCACGTTCCAAGTTCCTTTCCCCATGAGTGTCGCTGCCTCGACGCGCATTGCCAATCTCATTGGTGCCACGCTTGCGGTGCCTGCAAAGACAGCGGCAAAGGTAGCAGTCATCGCGTCCGTTTTGGTTGGAATATGCAACCTTTTGTTTCTTTCTTTGCTCAAAGAATCCATTCCGCGTCTCTTTACTCCAGATGAAGAGGTCATCGATCTCGTCGCTAAGCTTCTTCCTCTCTGCGCTACTTTCCAAGTAGCTGATGCCCTTGCCACCAACTGCAGTGGTATCCTTCGTGGTCTGGGCCGACAGGAAATTGGTGGCTATGTAAATCTGTTTGCGTACTACATTGTCGGCCTTCCCATCAGCTTTGCAACTGGCTTCGGACCGCCACACTGGGGGCTGTTTGGTCTTTGGACTGTAAGTCTTATCCAATTCATACTGGTGGAACTTATACTAATGCAATTTAGGGCCCAGCCATTGCGCTCGCGATTGTCTCAGCAATCGAAGGCTGGTTTATCTGGCGAACAAGTTGGGATAAGGCCGTTAAAGATGCGGCTGCGCGTAATTCGGCTAATTAACTTTGCGAGCATTTCTTTTTGCTTGTTTGATCTATCGTATTTAGCGGGAAATATTGTACTATCTACCGTATGTAGCGACGACTTGGTGCAAACTATAATCAAAAGTGCTTCTTCTTTTTTACCTATTAATCGTCATGTTGCTAACTATACTATTTCCATGCTAAGCTTCCTAACTATTGTATAAATCCACTCAGGTGATTAGCTGTACATTCTCAGTTGCTTCAAGTTGCATCTTGTACACAAACGCACATATATACACAAATGGACACTACCTCTTATAAATTCACACAAGAAATTTGATTCATATGGGCAGAAACTTGATGGTTTTTCTACTACTGTGAATGGGCATTTGCGGGGAAAGGAAGGTGAAAAGTATATGTCAAGAAATAGAGTCCCATTTCTTCTTTTTTTTTCTTGTGAGAGAAGAAAGACTTAGGACTCCCTTCTCGAGCCTCCCACTGTCTTTGCAAGATATCTAAAAAGAACATGAAGTTCATATTTTGACTAACCAAGACATGGACTAGGATTTCTGTGCCACTGCAGATTCACTTTTTTACTCTTCCACCTATCTGCGTGTGTATAGTGTATGTTTTCTAACATAATCCTATATGTGATTGCCTTGGTAGGATCTGATTTCTCAAGTTTGTGAAATGGATTTTGTGCGTACTGTGCATCATGGTATACAGGGGCTATGGCTTGTGTGTTTGCTGCATGCCCGCGAAGGCCTAAACGGGTTCATTTGGGTGACGGAGATCACTTTGCAAGGCCAAATAGGCGGATAGATGCGATGATAGTGCGATTGTTGGTTGAGGTTAATGATAGAGTTCAGCGTGTGGGGCTTTCTCTTCTTTCGCGCCTGGCACAGTAGTTACAGCGGGTTACTAAATCGAGTACTTGCGCATAACATGTGAAGACTACTGTGAATTGCCCGATTTGGAGTTTGGTTGATCATGTGATGTTTGTCATGACAAATCAGCAGGTGATGATGCTGTGCTGCGGACTGCTTTGTTGACGGTTTCGAATTAGAATGTAAGATATGCGCATTTTGTGATCCATACAGCAGACGGGCTGCAGGGAATCCATTCCTTTGTGTTTATGCTTGTTACGAGCCAAGGATGGTGAGGATAATGTGGAGATAACGTGGATGATGTTGATTGCCATGGCGTCTGGATACCAAGTGGTATACTTGCATGTGCGGCGGAAGATTGGCACTAGGTGCAGGGTTGGTCCAATTTTTTGCAGTGACGCCGGATTGCTTGTTTCAAAAAGTGAGCGTGGTGGTTGTCTCACAATCGGTCCAAGCGGCTACAACCAGCTTTTATAGGCTGGCGCGTATAACGGCCTGATCTGCTTTAGGGCAGTTTCTTTCCTTTTCTTAGTTTCTTCCGTGTCAAGTGCCGCCCTGCTGGGATGACTAGCATCTGCATCTCGACGGGCTTCATCCTAGTCATCTTTAATGCTTTGGTCCTAGCATCGAACTGCTGTCGGGTTCTTCGATTCGGCGATGGCAATTCATGTCCACAACGTATTGGTAATCATCCCCTATTCCAACCACGCGCGACAAGTGATCATACCCATTAACTTGGCGTCTTGTAATAACAGGCTTTGAGAGCGCCAAGAATAAGGCTTCTGGTGTTTATCGAGGTTGCTTAGCATCGTAGCCAAGTACCGGCATAGCCTAGGCCCTCCCAGATGTACACTCGAGTATCCTGCATCTCTCATTTTTGATTATCCACATGAGTGTGTAGACTGCCAAGGACGGGTCAATAGATCAGTGAACCAGTGGTCCCGGTACGGAGGTGCATCTCAAAAGTTTTGTCTCACGCTAATCTCGGCGCTTCGGCGTAACTTTTCTTGGCGCAGCTCCCACCTTTGAGCTGAGCTAAGTTATTGATGCCTACGTAGATATTTTCTTACAATGGCTCCTCATACT
>JAIRCK010000011.1:0-410830 GCA_020744315.1 Curvularia eragrostidis | reverse complement strand
CTGTAACGGCGCAGGCAATGTCAATCGGATCTGTATCGGACGAAGGATCACTCAGAGGCATATAGGAGTGCGTGGGATCACGAAAGACCTAGATTCCGAAAGACTACCTATAGGCCTCGTACAAAAGAATATCAAAAATCTACCTAAGAACTACTTATGGAACTTAGTCGTTTTATATCTGCTAGGCTTAGGGTAGATAACTAACCCGCCCTTGGGTCGGGTCCGAACCTGATCCGGCTCTTATCCTAGAAAGGTCAGGCTTGTGTCAGGATCATGTCCGACCCAGGTCGGGTGCATGTCCGGCTCATGTCTGAATCTTGTCCGACTCTTGTCCTTTGACTGAGAGAGTTGGGCTTCACTTGAGAGTGGCTGGAACGGCTCTTGTCTTTGCCAGTGAGTCAAGCCGTTACAAGTTCCTTATCTATTTTACCTCACAAAACCATATCCTCCCTGATCCTACTCCCATGCCTACTAGAGCCCCACTCACGGCTGAGCTTGACGGCCGAAACTCAGACGGTACCCATAGTACATTACTTCCAGCGCGCACAATCCAAACCATATCTGGACTTAGACTAACATTTTGGTACTGTGGTTTTAATACTGCCATGTCTGTGCTAGTAGAAACCTGGAAAGGAGGGATAGCAACGATTCCAATGTCTGTGTAAAGAGAAGTGCTAGTAGAGTCGAAAGATAAGCTGCGAAGAGCCGTGCCAACATTAAGAGTGTGTATACACGTCCCGCTACTCGCGTCCCAGATCTTGACAGTCCTGTCGTCTGACGCTGACGCTAGCCGGGTCGAGTCATGCGAGAAGGCCACCGAGCTAACAGCACTGCTATGGCCCTCAAGCATTTGCAGACACGTCCCGCTACTCACATCCCAGATCTTGACAGTCCTGTCGCTTGACGCTGACGCTAACCGGGTCGAGTCGTGCGAGAAGGCTACCGAGTTAACAGCACTGCTATGGCCCTCAAGCATTTGCAGACACGTCCCGCTATTCGCGTCCCAGATCTTGACAGTCCTGTCGTTTGACGCTGACGCTAGCCGGGTCGAGTCGTGCGAGAAGGCCACCGACTTAATAGCACTACTATGGCCCTCGAGCGTATGCACACACGTCCCGCTGCTCGCGTCCCAGATCTTGACAGTCCTGTCGTATGACGTTGATGCTAGCCGGGTCGAGTCGTGCGAGAAGTCTACTAAGTAAACAACACTATCGTGGCCCTCAAGCGTCTGCAGACACGTCCCGCTGCTCGCGTCCCAGATCTTGACAGTCCTGTCGTCTGACGCTGACGCTAGCCGGGTCGAGTCATGCGAGAAGGCCACCGAGTTAACATCCATGCTATGACTATCGAGCGTCTGTAGACACGTCCCGCTGCTCGTATCCCATATCTTGGCAGTTCTGTCGTGAGACGCTGACGCTAGCCAGATCGAATCGTGCGAGAAGGCCACCGAGTTAACATCCCTGCTATGACCCTCAAGCGTCTGTAGACACGTCCCACTGTTTGCGTCCCATATTTTAATAGTGCTGTCGTATGACGCTGACGCTAGCCGGGTCGAGTCGTGCGAGAAGGTCACCGAGCTAATATAACTGCTATGGCCTTCAAGCGTTTGCAGACACGTCCCACTGTTCGCGTCCCATATCTTGATAGTGTTGTCATACACCGCTAACGCCAGCCGGGTCGAGTCGTGCGAGAAGGCCACCGAGTTAACAGCACTGCTATGGCCCTCAAGCATTTGCAGACACGTCCCGCTATTCGCGTCCCAGATCTTGACAGTCCTGTCGTTTGACGCTGACGCTAGCCGGGTCGAGTCGTGCGAGAAGGCCACCGAGTTAACATACCTGCTATGACTATCGAGCGTCTGCAGACACGTCCCGCTGCTCGCGTCCCAGATCTTGACAGTCCTGTCGTCTGACGCTGACGCTAGCTGGGTCGAGTCGTGCGAGAAGGCCACCGAGTTAACATACCTGCTATGACTATCGAGCGTCTGCAGACACGTCCCGCTGTTCGCGTCCCAGATCTTGACAGTCCTGTCGCTTGACGCTGACGCTAACCGGGTCGAGTCGTGCGAGAAGACTACCGAACGAACAGTATTACTATGGCCCTCAAGCATTTGCAGACACGTCCCGCTACTCACATCCCAGATCTTGACAGTCGTATCGCCTGACGCTGACGCTAGCTGGGTCGAGTCATGCGAGAAGGCCACTGAGTTAACAGCATCCTCATGGCCCCCGAGTGTCTGCAGGCACGCACTCCAGCCGTTGCTCATAGCTGGCTTGAGAGCTACTCCCCTTGGCTCTTCGTACTGGAACAGCCTTCTTATTATACTATCTGCTGGACTGAATAGTAGAGCAGATGCGTACGCCTGTAAAGGATAGTTCTCAATTGCTTCTTTATGATACATGATCAATCGTCGTGCGTCGTACACAATCTTGTTCAATGTATCTATGTCTCCGAGTCCCTAGCGACGTTAGTAACTATATTATAAAGACTATGTATATAGCTATATGGGTTATACCTGAACTAAATGCCATAGTTTTGTCATCGAGACTACCCCTTTAGCCATGCTTCTGCATAAGCTGAGCGCTTCTAGCCAGTAGAGATACCTCTGCCTAAGAAATGCGTCTAGAGCCTTAATCTCTTCTTGAGTAGTAGCACTATATACTAGTGTTTTGTGTTTGGAGTCACAGAAATGGTCGATCCAGTACACACATGGGTAGCGCGATACGGCTAGAGATCTAGGAAGAGGCTGTTTAACGTCTCCAATAGGGTATCCAGGTGCTTGAAGGTCACACATATCTCTGCGTAGTGTTTTATGTAGAATAGTAAGTGACTTCGCAAAGATGTCTCGATGCACATATTCTATACCGTCTGAAAAGACCTTATTTAACGCTTTTTTCACAAGAAATTCCTTAGCTGACTGATGCACAAAGTAGACTGTGTCGTCACGCAGCGTAAGGAATGATCCGCAGAGACTGATGATCTCCCGCGCAGACTCTAGGTCATTGATAAAGTCTGTAAGCTGTTCAGTAAGCACAACTAGCTCAGCGACTGTGACGGGTCGATATAGGACAGCAGTCACTGCCAGCACCCGCAGACATATATTGGCGCTATCGGACTCGCTTATCTGCTGCAGCATCCGCTTGTACAGAGAGTCGAGCCCAGGCGGAAACTGAGCTAGCTTCTTGAGCACGTTCCACTTAGGCGTCGCTTTGAGGTCTTGGCACACTAATGCAACCCAGAGAAAGGTGTTATTCGCGTTCGAAGTTAAGTGCTGGAGCACCGCGTCTTGCACCTCTGGCGTGTAGCGCTTCTCTTGGGCTAGGCGACACACCTTCTGCCGGATAAATATATCTACTGCTGCAGCTACTAACTCGGCGTTTAACTCAAGGCTAAGCCTTATTTTGTGCTCAGCACGCTCTAGTTCTTCCTCAATATCTAGCCAGTTACGACTAGACACAATCCACTTGACGCGAGAGGACGTAGACGAGTGCTTCGCGATAAAGCTGAGCAATTTTGGTAAGTCTATCGCGCATTCGTCGAGCGCGTCAATAATTAGGTACGTTGTGCCTAGGCCTGCATCTTGCAGCACGTCGGCGAAGATTTCCGTCAGGGCGACCCAGGCATTCGCGTCCTCGAACAAGCTTTTGCCGGCGTGGTCGTGCTTCCTGCGAACGTGCGATACAAGCGATGGCTGCTGGCGTACAAGCATGTACAACAAGCCTCGCAGCACAGCTGTGGCATTATTG
The DNA here is from genome assembly GCA_020744315.1 of Curvularia eragrostidis. Taxonomy (NCBI): domain Eukaryota; kingdom Fungi; phylum Ascomycota; class Dothideomycetes; order Pleosporales; family Pleosporaceae; genus Curvularia; species Curvularia eragrostidis. Next base: position 407,084 of record JAIRCK010000011.1, on the reverse strand, counting down.
ATACGCGAGTCTGTCGCTTGGCAGAAGAAGTATGATAGAAGGGTAGTTTGAGGTAAGGAGTTTTGTAGTTCATCGATGATACCACACAACAGCATCGTCTTGCCTTTGCCAGGATCGCCTTTCACCCAGAGTAGTCGGCTTTGTTGGTCCTCATGCCACTGCCTAAAAGTGGCGTTGTCGAGGGCCCAGCGGTAGGAGTCTGCTAGCAGTCCACCTTTTGTCTGCTCGATGCGCTTCTTGTCATCAAGCGGGTCTGTTTGGCGTATGTCTTGGATGCATTGTTCTAGCTTGTACATCTCGCGCTTCAAACGGTCGAAAGCGCCGGCCTCACCCTCACCATATACTGGCGCTAGCTCAACATCGAGGATACCTTGCAGGCAGTATGCTCTATCCTCGACGCGCTCAGTCGTCCGGCCTTCTGTCCACCTCAACCGCTCGTTGACGCTAAATCGAGAAAGTGGGGTCCCGTTAAGCACTTCGGACGGAATGCTAGTTATCTCGCGGATTATCGCCTGGAGCGACGTCTTACTGCCAAGGCTCTCTCCTTCTTGCGAGAAGAACTCGACTTTAGTTGGAGCAAGAAGCTCTTGAAGCGTCCAACCACGCGTGAACCACCGGCTCGACCTAAAAGCAGGCTCCCAGCTTATCTCAGTAGCTCTATCGCCGGCTTTCCTCTTCCTCTTCCAAACGTCTGACAAATAGGCATAACATCTAGCTGCGTTGCGGTACCAGCGAAACATCGATCGGATGGAGAAGGCGAGTTCAGCCTTATTAGCCTTGTCGATGCAGCACGTGTCGATCCAGAAGTACTGGAGGTTGTCGCGCCGCGCCCGTTTTCCGCAGAAGAGGATCTTCTCATAGCCCGGCTTTGTCTTGCCACCGCCTGTCTGGAGGTCTGCAAAGGCCACCTCGTCGCTACTGGCTCCCCAGGTGTGTGAAAGTATCGCGTAGGGGGGTATGTCGCCATCATCGAAGCTGTGGATGCTGAGCTGTCCGCTCTCGCTGTAGTGCAAGAGCCGCATGGGTTTGTGTAGGTATGTAGTAGACGCATGCGATGATAACAGGACTCAAAAAGCTAAATGTAGCAGCCTAGTCGCGTGGGCGCTTGCTACTTGCTAGCTGCTTTCCTACTACCGATGGATAGTCAGCATACAGAGAAAATAACGAGCAGGTGCACCAGGTCAGATACCAGCAAGACCCTGTGATCCGTCAAAATGTCGCGAGCTGAAGCTGCCGGCTTTCACTGTATTCTTGGCTTGGTGGTGAAGCCTGTGTGAAGCCCCAGTTGGGGTCAGGCGTGGCTCCATACATGCGCCGCGCACTGCTCACGAGGCTGAACCGCGTACGCACCGAAAGCTGCAGAGAAGCTGAAGCCCTTGGTGCTGTTGGCAGGGGTCTAAGCACTGACGCGCTTTAAGCTTGCCGTTGCAACTCAGGACAGATAAGAAAGCAGCCGCGCAATTGCAACACTTGTTAATAAGGTTTGGATTCAATCTGAGTTTCCCGCCGACAGAACGCCGCGAGACCAACGGAATCCACAACTAGTCTGCTAGCAACTGCGCGCTTGAATAGCATCTGGTAGAAGCTTCCAGAACTCTGCGCCACAGCTTTGGCTCTTTTGGCATAGTACAGGTGTACATCGTGGGCCGCTAAGTGTTCGCAATCCTGCTATGTCAGCGTTCCAAATCCTCTCGCTAAATGCGAAGGACTGGCGGACCAAGTCGGAAAAACTCGTGGTGTACCTATACAGAGGCTACATATCTTCACATAATATTCATAGCTTTTCTAGCTCACTAGGATTTACATAGGATCTCCGAAAGAGCAAGTTGTGCTTCTGTAGAGGGTAGGACAGGGGTGTGTCGTCGTTGCAGCTTCTATGCTTAACACGAAAGATTCACGTACGTACCTTAGATTTCTATAATTTTGCTATTCAAGGCTTGCGATAGATAGAGATAGATCCAAAGAGTATATCAATATATATTTAGACCTAAGAGTCTCTGCGACTTGGGCGTGAGGTACTTGAACAATATTCGTGGTTCGTTGCGGAGGGATGTTCGACCCACAGGGACGGACGTTACTTCTCTACCAAGATGCTTCGCGCCTATACGCAACAGTAGCAAAACAACTACATAACACATCAGCGGAATTTACTAAGAGATCTAGAGATACTCAATTCTATATCAACATTCTTCTGAAATTTCTAGATAAGAGTGACAGTAATATGGTGAAAAGGCAGTGTCGTAGTTAGACTTTAGCACATACTGGGATACACCTCACTATAAACAATCTTCTTTTGTACATAAAGAAAACAAGAAAGGCTCTACATGCTTTGAGAACAAGCTGCAAGCAAATTTGGCAACAAAGCTTAGCAATAGGCCTAACACTGCCAAGGCCTTGCCTACTCGGACACGTATGAGTACAGCGGTTTAGCTAGTATCATGTACTCAGCTCAAGCCTGCCAACCACTTCACTATGAAAAATCAATGGTACGAACATATACTGCTTTTGACCACTCGTTCCCCTCGATTGAGCTCCGGGCCGCGATAAAATACATTCTAGACTTCTATCACATCTATCGATGTCAATTGATGCAAAAACGGCCAATACCACCCCCAGTATCCCACTCTCATACAAGAAACTCTTCGTGATAACAGAAAAAAAAATGAGACTCATCAACCCTCCCCTTTTCTTAATTTTTCTGCTCAACCCCACGTACAATGCGGCACAGGACCATCGACACACCTCTCAAACGCCCTACAATCCTGCACCAACCTCCACAACCCCATATCATTGCACCGAAACACCGCACCGCCTTTGCCCTGAGCATCCTCCGCCAGACACTTGAGTTCCCCTCGTCGACACGCACTAGCCAGTACTTCTGCCTCCGCCTTACTCGAGCGCGGGATTGAGCACATAGGCGTACTTCCAGCATCACTGCACGCACACTGATCTCTAACCTCCCATTTGCCGGCTCGGCAGACGAGCACGGCCTGGTAGCCATGCAAGTGCAGCGTGGCGCACTGGAGCGTGGCGTCGACGCAGGGCGTCGGCATGGGGCTGCACGTGCCGTTGGAGCAGGGTGCGTTGGGTGCTGGGCACGTGTGCATCAGGGACCAGGTGAGGTCGGCCTCGCATCGGAAGATGTCGTTGGTGTAGCTGGGGCCGGCGCCACAGAGGGAGAGGCCTGAGAGTGGGGCTGTGCAGTCGGGGAGTTGGGCCAAGTGCTCGAGGGAGCTGAGTGCCGTTGCGGTGGTGAGGAGGAAGAGGGGGAGGATGGGTATGAGCTTCATGGTTGGCAGTGGCAGTGTTGACGTTGGTGTTATCGTCCGTTCTTGTAGTAAAGAGGAATGGCTTTAGTAGAATGTCGCTGATAGAGAGTGAACGCAGAGAGTAGAGCCGAGTCCCTTCTCTTACTCGACAGTTTGGGTGACTGCCAAATCTTTTGTTTATATGACGTTATGTTGTAGTTACACTCACCCACGAAGCACGTGGCCCTTCATTTCTAACTGCACTGTAGTACTTGAATAACGGGGCTGATAGGCCCTTCCCATTACATTGTACCACGTGCTGCCGCAGGCGCCATTTGTGTACGATAAGGGCAATCCGGAAATATGTCAAGAAAAGACTTGGTGCAGTCCACAGAAGGGGTATAATTCGTTGCTGTAGTCATGTAATCCGCTACAGCGTCTAGGTGCAAAGAGTCTAGCTTGAGCATGTACCGCAAGAACAGAACCCTTCATCTCTGCTTAATTAAAGCAGTTCCCATCACTCCAATCTTCCCTCACATGAAATTTCGTTATCGTCAAAGCATGAGTCGCGTCTAGGCACTGCCTAGTGTGTCTCATTGAGCATTGGCAGCAGCGGTAGGCTCTGTTTCTTTGTCCTTTGCATCGGCCGCTGAGCGAACTGGGAGCTCAGAAACCTGCGCCCCGACAGTCTTTGCATTGTCTTCAGACCCCGTTGCATTGGCATTGGCAAAGTGCACTTTGCGGTCTGGAGCCTCCGAGATCCTTCTAAGCTCCGTGACAAAGGACTCACCCCACCAGGCGCTGCTCATGGTTAGATCAAGTTCAATGGGGGTGAGTTGGGGATACTAACCTGGTGTATTTCCGGACGTATTTTGAAAGTTTCTGGTAGTTGAGGCTGCGCTGCTCGTCGCCCATTGTGACTGCGTCGTGGATAGCATCTGCCAATTCCTCAGTGTTCCATGGGTTGACAATGAGACTGCCGTTCAAGCTCTGGGCGGCACCAGTGAACTCGGAGAGGATCATGACACCGTGTCGCTTCTCTTGTGTTGCAATGTACTCGTACGATACCAGGTTCATACCGTCACGCGTTGAAGAAACCAAGCAGACATCAGAGACGGCGTAGAGTGCGATGAGCTCGTCAAAGGAGACGGATTTATGCATGAAATGAATGGGCATGAATTCGATGGTGCCGAATTTGCCGTTAATGCGGCCAACAAGCTCGTTGACGACAGCTCGAAGGTTTTGGTACTCCTCAACGTCTTGCCGGGAAGGAACGGCGACTTGGACAAGCACCACCTTGCCGATCCATTCGGGGTGCTCGGTGAGAAATACTTCGAGGGCGTGCAGCTTCTGTGGTACACCCTTGATGTAGTCGAGACGGTCGACGCCAACAATGAGCTTAACGCCCTGGAACTTCTTCTCGAGGGCCGCTATCCGTTCTTGCACCTTGGGCTTCTGGAGACCCTCGTCAAACTTCTCGGGATCGATACCGATAGGGAAAGCGCCCACGGTCACAACCTTGCCTTGGAACTCGACGCCGTTTGGTGTTGTAGCGAGGCCACTGTGGTGGTGTATTAGTACAATCGTAAATCGTTTTGGAAGGGGGAGACACGTACAGAATGCGAGAGCAACTGCTCAGGAAGTGGCGGGCGTAGTCGTAGGTGTGGAAACCAATGAGATCGCAGTGGAGGACGCCGAGAAGAATCTCATTTCGGACAGGCAGGATTCTGTAGATCTCAGAGCTAGGGAAGGGTGTGTGCAGGAAGAAGCCAATCTTGACGTTCTTCTTTGTGTCGCCAAGCTCTTCGCGCAGCATAGATGGCATAAGCATCAGGTGGTAATCGTGCACCCAGACCATGTCGTTGTCCTGTACGTCTTTTGCGACAGCCTTGGCAAACAAACGGTTGGCTTGGGTGTACGCATCCCAGGCGGACTCGTCGAAGGTGATCTCACCGGGGTGGTAGTGAAAGAGCGGCCACATAATCTCGTCTGCGCTTGGTTAGCCTTACCATAGGTACTGTTCGAGCAGTAGATCTCACTTGAGAAGCCGTTGTAGTGTCTGTCTGCGAGCTCATCATCGAGCATGACGGGCACAGCGTTGTACTTCTTCTTGAGCTGGTCGTTCAGGTCCTTGGTCTCGTCCTCCGGCACCTCGAGTCCGGGCCAGCCATACCACTGGAAAGTCGTCGTCTTTGCCAGTCCGCTCAGACCACTAACCAGTCCGCCAGAGGACATGGACATGTCGTACTTGCCCTCATCGGAACGCTTGATGGTGATGGGAAGACGATTTGACACGAGCAGCAGGCGTCCTTCCGAGGCCTCTGGCCTTACGAGCGTTGTGGGTTCGTCGGGCATGTCTGCGGCGTTTGCACAAGAGCTGTATCGGGTAAGTGGAGTGATGGAGGGGACCAAGGCGTGCAGTTGCTGTAGCTGGAAATTTATCTGCGGCGCAAATGATCAGGCGAGATCAGCAGCGACCGTGGCGGCGGGCGTGTCACTGCGGCAGAGGAGGGGAGGGAGCCGTGTTTTTCAACGGCGGTGCTGGGGGGACGAAAGAATGATAATAGGCCAGGGCCCGCTGAGATGGAAGTGGGTTCTCGTAGGTTCCGAGCTCTACTTACTCACTAGCTACCGAGCGACGGCGGGCGACGGGGCCAGGTGCAGCCGGCTGGGACGAGGGCTAAAGTTGGAAGAGACTAGGGTTGCAGGGCGGTGTGGGCGCCGGGCAATGGGCGACAGGCAATGGGCGATGGGGGGCACAGTGGGTTGAGGCTGGCAGAGTGGGATGGTTGGAACTTGCGATTACTTGTGACGTCGGCCGTGGAGCTGCCCAACGCGCGCGCGGGGCCGTCCTCGCAGACCATGGCTTGTGCTGGGCAGCGGGCGCCCAAAGACTGCCGCTCCTCCGTTGCAAATTGCAAAAAGCAAGTTTACCAGACAAAAGGGTTGCACTTTTTGCCCACGGCGCCGTCTGCAATGGCCACGACCCAAGTATCCCGACGTTGAGTGGCCTGTCGTCCATAGCGTCTTGCAGCTCCAACAACCGCGGGGCTGCTTCATGCGAATTGGCACAATTGCATGTCTCCACCACGTCACGTGCACGCCCCGGCCCACAAGCGACAGGCTAGTACTATCAAGCTGCCGCGTCCGTCGCGTACCATCGTCGATCACCATCCAACATCACCAACACGCAGCCCAACATGTCTGGTTCAGAGGGTGAAATGCCATCCGAGGCGGCAATCACCACCAAGCTACGCGACATTGTCATTGCCATCCACAAATCTGGAAAGACAGAGGATCTGACCGTCAAACGCGTTCGCGCCCGCGCCGAGAAGGAGCTGGGCCTGGACGAGGGCTTCTTCAAGAGCGACGCGAGCTGGAAAGACAAGTCGCAGAAGACAATTGTAGACGCAGTGGTCCGTAGCAGCAATGACCGCGGCCATTTCTCTTATCTAAGACGCAATGTAGGACAAGTTCTGTAGTGATGAGCCCTCGTCGCAACCCACCCCGAAGAAGGCTGCGCCCAAGCCGAAAGCGAAGCCTGCTGAGAAGAAAACCAAACCAGCTGCGGAAGGCTCTCGTGGCGTCAAGCGAAAAGCTGCCGCACCCGCGAAAAAGCCCAAGAAGCGTGCGAAGACCGAATCTGAAGAGTCCGAGGCCGATCTCTCTGAACCACCTGCTGAGATATCAGAGGCCGAAAGCGAGCCCCCAAAGAAGCCAGCGCGCCGCGGAAAAAAAGTCATCGCAGAAGATTCTGATGAAGACGAAGCATCAGAGCCGTCATCAAAGCCCCGCGCCGCGGCTGAAGACGAGAGTGATGCAGAGACAGCACCTCCAAAGACGTCAGATACAAAAGGAGACATGTCTGACAGTGACCTGTCAAGCGTCATAGACGAGGAGCCCGTCAAGAAGAAGAAAAAGGCTCCATCAGCGAAGGCTAAGAAGGAGAAGGCTCCTGCCAAGCCAAAAGCAGCACCCAAGTCCAAGGCCGAAGACGATCCCGATACTGCAGAGGTCAAACGCCTTCAAGGCTGGCTGGTCAAATGCGGTATTCGTAAAGTCTGGTCACGCGACCCCGAACTCTCAAAATGCGATACACCGAAAGAAAAGATACGCATTCTCAAAGGCTGGCTGAAAGATGTTGGCATGGACGGCAAGTATTCCAACGAAAAGGCAGCTAAGATCAAAGAGCAAAGAGAGTTTGCAAAGGACCTCGAGGCAATCCAAGAGGGCGAACTGGCATGGGGAAAGACAAACGACGTCACAGCTACTGGACGGCCAAGTCGCAGAGCTGCTGCTAGACCAGTACCTCAACAAAAGGTTGTGCTCGAGGACGATAGTGAGGAAGAAGGACCTGAGGAGGATGACGACGATGACGATGACGACGATGCAGAGGTTGACTCAGGCGACGATGATGATGGTGATAAGAGTGAGGATAGTGCGGGTGAAGACTCCGAGTAATCTCTTCCTCCACCATGCCTACGCTACTCGCTTTCTCAACCTTAATATTTATAACCGAACTAGTTCCTAGCGCTTTTGCATATCTGATACCCAAAAAAAGTTTTTCAGAATCATTCTATCCAGCAATTGAAACAGCATTCTCTTACAAAGTGCACTTATGAGGTTTGTTAATAGCTTTGTTCAGCATCATTCCAGGAAAAAGATATTCCAGTACTAGCGGGAGATAGCAATGTGTGCCGTTTGACTGTCCATGGGAAATCACGCATACAGGGAGAAAGACTGAACAACCCGAACAGACCGCATTTATCTACACTTTAGAGTCGCCTTCCTGGCGTCCCAACGCGTTTGGATCAACATTCTCGGCCTCATCATATACCACGCCCTCTTCGTCCTTGATCTTCGTAATTTTCGTAACGACCTTGGCTGCAAATGTGTCGCAACTAACGTTCAAAGCTGTTCTGAAGCGGTCCAAGAACCAATCGATCGCAATGACGACAGCATACATTCCAGTGATTGGCACGCCAACACTTGTAGCAATCATAACAACAAGGACCAAACTGGAACTCGGGATGGGCGTCGTTCCAATCGAAGCGAGCGTCGAGAGCAGGATGATTATGATGTAGTCCGCAGCGTTCAAGGTAATGCCTTGGGTAGCGGCTAGGAACACAACTACGATTGGGAAGTAAATTGCAGTACCGTCCATGTTAATCAAGCAACCAAGCGGAACGGCGAATTTGGTCACTGCAAGATATTAGTGGGTGCCTGCTAAACAACCAGTCACATAATCTCACCGGTAACAGGAATGCCCTGCTTCAGCACACAACGTATAGTAACGGGTAGAGTGGCGGCACTTGATGCAGTGCCCCAGGCGGTTATCCATGCGGGGCTCATCTTGAACCAGAATGTATATGGGTTGCTCCTGGTAAAGGCAAAGAAGATGAGGGGAATCAGGATGAACAGATGAATGAACATTCCACATAACGTTCCCCCGATAAGGATACCCAGATTGGTTCCAATCTCGGCAATGTCAAGACGGAAGAGATTAGGCATGATGAGGAAGAAGACACCGATCGGTGCAAAGTGAATCAAGACAGTAATCACTCTGAGGATTATCACTTCGACTTCCTCAACTGCTCGATAAATGGCGCCTCCTGGCTTGATGACGTATCCTAGGACGATGGCCGTGATCAGCACTGAGAGGAGAGCGTCGGTAGCTAGAGCGTTGACAATGTTGTTGGGGACGAGAGAATAAAACATCTCAACAACAACATCGTGAATTGCGGTATCCTTCCTCTCATCAATGACTTCTTGGTCGTCCTCGGACACCTCCAACGCGCTACCAGACACAACGTTGAACAGCTTGCTCCAGACTAGACCGACTAGCAGGGCAGAATGCGCAACAGCGAGGACGGTGGTAAGGACATAATATCCAACAGTCCAGCGAGCGAGTTTACCGGCCGCACCGCCTCCTTGGGTCATGTTTCGTAGACGCTGCACAGCCATAATCATGGCAGTTACGATCATTGGAAGTACTGCGTGTGTTAGCTCATTGAAGAAGACCAGAGCAGACGCAATAGCACATACCGACTGCCCTCAAGGCGCGTAGCCAAAGGTTTCCCGGGATAGCAAGGAGAACAATCGCGGCTTCAGGCACTTCGTCAACAGTGGTAGTGACGGCGAGACCAATGGCAATAGCCAAGATGGCGGCAAACATGATCTGCCATACTGAGCCAGGCGTCTTCACCTTCTGCCAAAACGTCTTCTTCTCTTCAACCGCAATCGTTGGCGTCGGCCTAACATTGTCCGAAGGTGAACTGTTGCTACTTGTGGAACGTTCGATCTGGCCCGTTTTGGTGTCGGTATCCCCCATGACAGGCAGTGAATAGGACGAAAGTGAAAAATCAACAACCGCTCTTTTGTTTGACCGAGCAGTAAAGAAGGCAACAGTCACACCAAGCCTTGCGCCGGTCGCGTGCTACATGGACATCTTATACAGCACTCTCCACCGCTCGGCTGTTCCGCACATCATCTCGTGGCAAGGTAACCAAGAGATAACGATCCTGTTGCCAATACCTTGAAGTGCTGCCATGCCCTCGCACTGCCTCCATCCTTGGATATGTCTAACCTATCACAAAAAAGCCAAGTATCTCTTGTCCACGAAAGCTGATTTGCTCAGCGCGGTTCCAAGTCCCGGACGCATGTGCAAGTCTAGTACTAACAGGCTCGTTCCAACGCTCGCACAAGAGAATCAAGCCTTGGTTTCGTTGGCGATGTTGGCAACTATGGCATGCTGGGAAGTTTACAAGCAAAGGCGTGTGCCGACTCCCGACTGGGCCAGCAAGGGTCGGCTAGACGGCGCCCTCTGCCAAGGGGGGGCTCATATCACTGTTCGCGCCTTAGTGGTTTTGTGTCATTGGATTCTGATAGATAAAAAGAAAACTGTGGAGCAAGACAAACTGAAATGCCATGGGGAAGCGCAATGTCCTGGTTCTTTGTCGCGTGTCGAGCGAAGCTTGGCTCGCGGCGTGGATGGGCTTGGCGAGCATTGCCACTCGCGCATGGCGTATGCTAAGATAGACTTTTTGTGATAAGGTAAGAATAGGAAAGGGTCGGCTCAAGAACGCCACGTTGAGATTCACAACTGGCAATACCGCACCCAGTACGATGTTGGCAAGACCAGCCTCGAGGGTACTTCTTAAAGAACCCGTTCCTTGCTATAAACTGGTAGCCATCTCCAATAAGGGATTGTGTAGTAAGCCTTCTGAAAGTGTTATATTAGAACTGGAGACATATCTAGTCGTGAAGTCTGCCTGGACGTTGGGTCAAGGTACCCGGTTATAGGCGCATCTGCATGCACCCCAGGGTCCGCCGGCAGTACCCAGGTGCCAGGTTTGCCAGATTTTAGAAGCATCAGGTACAGCTGCTCCTTGAATCATGCCTCAGTTGCCAGGGATTACTGTGGAGATACATCATGCGCCGGGGCCTACCACCGTAGTGTTGGGTCTCTTAGAACCAGTGTGCAGAGTGCCAAGGCCATACGTGATACTATTCTCTTTCTTTCCTAATAGGGTATATTTACATCTCAATATCGCTCTCCAGTTACGAAAAAGTTGGGACCAGGGAAGCTATATCGAGACACCACCTGCACCAGCTCCGTACTACGAAAGATAACAGTCAAATTTTGCTTAATGTTCAGGAGATGCCTCCAATGCGTACTATGTCAAACAAAAAAAGACATATAGTAGATAGAGCGGCCAATCAGAAGACGCTCATGGAACTTCGTATATGTATGTAGAATCTCTCTTTGGCAAACAAATACCGACAAGGCGGATTGGAGGATACGGTGTAGGTCTGTGGCGCTATTTTATTGTCTAATTTATCGCCCTGCATTAGACCACTGATTTGATTTATTCTGCATCAATGTAATTGCGGAACTCCGTCATCTTTGACGATATGTCAGCAGAAAACGCCTCATATGCACTCAAGTGGGACGCATTCTTACTAACCATCGCACATAACATTACATGCGAGTGCATCAATCCAATGAGCTGAGTGATCTCTGCTGCAATGTATTCATTTTGTTTCAAAATCAAAACAAGGTGATATTGCTTCTTGTCGAAGCTCCATCGTCGGATGCGGAGAATAGTAGCGATTCGTCGCTGAACTTGGCAGCCCGGAAGCGGGATCGCTCTTCTCCATCCGATTTGACCAAGCCTGGTCGCATAAAAAGCGACTGCAACACCCAGTCCAGGCAACAATAACACGGCAAAGTGATTTATACTTCTTATTCTCCAAACTTACCACTCCGCAAACTTCAATCGAGCATCGTCTTTGAAAAGAATATAAACATGTCTCAATTCAAAGTCGCAGTCTACATCTACCCTCATGCCGACCTCCTCGACTTCTCCGGCCCCACGGAAATCTACAGCTACCCGCACTCTCTCGAGGGCCAAACCACCACCCCCTTCACAGTAACGTCCTTTGCCCACGAAAACCCCGTGACCTCAGCCTCACCCGCCCTCGTGTACCAGCCCAACATGAGCTTCGCCGACATGGCCGCCCAAATCACAGACTACGACATTCTCGTGATCCCAGGAGCCTATGATAAAATCATCACTGACCTCATCACCACCGAACAGGGCAAGCAACTCTGCGCTCTGATCCAAAAGTTCGCTGCCGCCAAGCCCCGCCCGGAGACGGGAAAGAGATTCTTGCAGTCAGTGTGCACGGGTGCCCTTCTCCTTGCGGCATCCGGTGTGCTGGCTGGCCGCAAGGCAACCACGCATCACTTCAGTTTCGATTTGCTGAAGAAGATAGCGGATGAAGCGGCTGATGGAGGTGACTCCCGGCTCGAGGTCGTCAAGCAGCGTTATGTGGATGCGGGTACGACCGAGGCTGGCGCGCGCATAGTGACTGCTGGGGGTGTGAGTTCGGGGATTGATGCTACCATTTATATTATTGGGCAGATTTTCGGGGAAAAGAAAGCGGATTTTGTGGCTGAGATTGCGGAGTTTGAGAGGAGAGATGCTGCGTGGGGGACTTAGTGTGCGTAGATGGTTACTTGTTCGCTGGGCTTGTTTAGGGGGCTCATGTGATCAATCAGGTACAAAATGATTGTCCTTCATACGCAAAGCTTGGTATGAATGATAAAATTGCATATTTTATGAGTGGAACTTCTTTGTGCTGGCTAGGGTGTGATGATGTGCTTCCATACAAGCCGCTGAGACATGATGCGCCTAGCAAAGATGGATAAGTCCGAAGCAGACTTGCAAACATAGTCACCTTTTGTTTAATAACTAGCTTGATATAAAACATGAAAGTATAGTTAGATGAGACGGTCTTCGCTATCTAAGGTCTAACTTAACCACTCTCTGTACACTTCCCAATCATTACTCTTAACGGATTATAAACCCAAATAACAAAATTAGGCTACTTATTTTCCGTATTTTTTCTATCAAAAAACAAAACAACTACCCCAAAGTTGCTATATAGAAAAGCCTTCGTCACAAGCTTCCGGAACAAACTTGACGTTCATAGAATGCCCTCTTGGAAAGTCCATCATATATTTGCGCGCCGGCCACCAATTTCTTTTCTAACAATACCTATCTTCATTGTAAGCTGGCAAAATGATTGAAAGTAATGGGTAGAAATGATCGCTAGTCACTCTGGACCTATACTTGACATTGTGTAGGTACAATGGCGGAGTGAGCCATAGTATCTTCACTTTTCACCTTCACTATGAATTCCATACTTCACGGTGAACCTCTATAAGGTTTATTCGTTTTACTTCCAGTTATAAAAGAACTCTCCATCAAGAGCAATAGCAAGAGCAACAGTATCTTTGATAACCCATTTACCCAAGCACAACAAGTCCCACAATGCCATCACCCTCCCTTGATCCATCTGCCGGCTTCCCACATGCCCACAAATATGACCGGGAGCTCCAAAGGGGCTCTCAGGGACGTGTCGAACAATGGTCACACAAGCAAACCGGCACAGTGATTGCCGTGAAGGTTATTGCCCGCACCCAGTACACGCCCCCAGAAATCGAGATCCTTCGGGACTTACCGGCCCACAAATCCATAGTAAGCTACCTTGGATATTACGACTGCGAGCCATCGTTGGAGATGGTTTCACTTTTGTTTGAGTATTGCCAGTTTGGCGATCTTCACAATGTACGGTCCAAGAGTATCGATATGAATGGATATCTCTTCTCGGAAGCCTTCGTGTGGTCGGCATATAGCCAGATGGTAGAAGCTCTTGCATTCCTGCACGATGGCGTGGACGAGCAGCACCCCATAGGTCGCGACAATTGGAAGCCAATTGTGCACCGGGACATCAAGTTCGAGAACTTCATGGTCACAAGTTTGGGATATAAAGAAGACTGGTCTGGTATCGTCTTGAAACTCGGAGACTTCGGTATGGCGGGCTACTACGACCCTGCCGATCCAAATCCTTTTGGATACGCTGGCACCACATACTACTGGCCACCCGAAGTGACTTGGGAGACGAGGCGACTCACGCCAGCAAGTGATGTTTGGGGTGTCGCTGCCATTGTTCACGAGCTAGCACACAACTTTGGACCTTTGGTAGACCCGGCGTTGGTCGAGGAGAATTGGTTCTCGAACAACAATGAAGCGCCTTACCCAGAGGACTGGCCGCAGCACAGCACGTCCAACTACTGGGCATCAAAGGCGCCTCGTAGAGTCGTTCCCATCAACCTGGGTCCTGCTGCTCCTGTCCCCAGCCTGTCGGACCCGCAACTCGGCGGGGAGGACAAACGTGCCTTGATGTTCCGATCATGCAGGCCGAGTCCCAAATACTCGGACACATTAAATAATTGCATGATGGTAGGATTAGCAATGTCGCCAGATGAGCGTTTGGAGTCTTGGCGGCTGCTGCGTCAGATTGAAAACGGATATGCCGATTTTCTCTTCCAAAGCCTGCGTTCAGAGCACGAAAATGCGACTGCGCTGGAGCGGAGGGAGAGAAAGGATGAGCTGGGTGATTAGCAGTGACGTGAAGAAGGGACTAGCTGTCAGTAGGGTTTGTTTATCGGAGTTGTGATGTCCGAAGGATGAGGTGATGGTCAACTTATGTTGTTTTCCAAAAGTGTTTCTCGTCTCGGTCTAGACTTTATTTAGCGCATTAGCAATATTTAAGGAGAACTGTTACCAGTACCACGCAAGACATGACTGATGATTCTCTAGCATATCTTTGACATGACAGCACGGATTCTGCTTACTCCTTCTGCGGCCCCACTTGCACTGGGCGCTTCATCTCCGCTAAGCCTCCGAAGCCGCTACCCATCTACTGAGTCGTCGTAATTCGCTTACACAGCCATGGAATACCTTAGTCTTCACGGACATGCCCTTGTCAAAATTGCAAGTTCGATGTTTTAAAAAAAAAAAAAAGAAGGGCCACGTACTCTGTTTCGCGTCGTCGATGGAGAGAATCGCTTGACTTGTTGCGTTTGGGGTCTCAAATACGAGTACTGTAGTCTGACATTGTGTTGAGAGAAGCTCAGCTCAGATAACAAAAATTACTATATATACTAAGCTGTGGTGGCGGTGGTGATGGCTTGCTGAGATGAAAATCGGCGCTAATCAGATGTGGTTGGCGCCCGCTCTTTGTGTCGACGTCAGCGGCAGTGTGTCGCGATTACGCGTATAAACTTAAACCGTTGTACGCTTGTGGCTGACTGAGAATCAGTCATGACCCCCACTCTCGATGCTCCCCCCGATGAAGCAGCTGTCCTGCAGCGTGTTTTACTGGGTTCACAAAAGTTCGTTTAACAGGCGTAGCAGCTAGATATATCAAAACGGAATTTCTCATTTTGAAAAATTGAACTTGCCAACGTGAAACCCGGATAGGTTCCATGCATAGACACGCGTCGAGTCGTAAGAATACTAGTTTGTCTTGTCTACGGACCGATCAGAACTAGGGCTGAAAAACGATTCATGATCTCACCTGCTCCCAAGGCTCTAGCTAGGTCGTATCGTACAGTGTGCCTTTGTAGACGAATCGTATAGGCCGGCGACGCCGACTCCTATGGGCTCAGAACCCAAGCGGACCTCGATAAGATGATCGCATCACCCACTGACGAAGCCCGCAATCTTGATTTCGTACTCTGTTTGTTCCTTTCGTCTTCTCTACCCTGTACTTATTTTTCCGAGTTACATCAGTGGCCACCCACTGTGCGTATTCTTTCCTTCGAAGATGTTGGCCGCTCAGCGCACCTACATCGTCTTTGCGATCTTTCTAGTCATCGTGACGATTTCTTTATACAAGCTCCAGGGGCAAGGCGCGACAGTGATTAGCAGAATCGCAGAGCCCCCACACAGGTAAGTAATCTAGAAGTTTCAACCTGGCCTTGGAGGTGTGTCCGCTAATCGTTAGCCTAGATCTTCTCAATCGAACCTGCAAGAGACGATCACCCACCTTTTCCAGTCTATAAAGCACGATCCCAGTGCGCCCAGCTATATCGACCCGTCCGGCACATATTACAAAGGAGGAGAGACGCCAATATGGAAAAAGCCCTTAGGCAAGAAAGTCCTGATTGTGGACATTGATACACGCAACCCGACTGGAGAAAATGAAATCTTCAATCCAGAACGGATGGACTGGGAAACCTTAAGGAGCAGTGCCGGCGGCCTGGTGTCCACTGCGGTAGTAAATCACTATCTATATGCCATGATCCACGGATACGACTACAAGTTTTACCACGCGCGCGAAATCAAAGACCACTACAACACGTGGATTTCGCCTCATGTATTCCGTGAGCTGTTGCCCGACTATCAGTTCGTAGTTGCAATGGATGCCGACGTTATCGTCACCCATCTGGAGCTCCCATTGGAGTGGCTGTTCAATCGTTGGGGTATTCAGAAGGGAACATCTATGGCTCTGCCATGGGATACCGAGGAAATTCGCCAGGGCGCATCCATTAGTACGGACAGCAAAGGGTTGCGCGTCCTGAATACTGGTCTCGTTGTGGCCCAGAATTCTAGTACCACGCTGGAGCTGCTAGAGGCGTGGCGCGACTGCACGTCCGAGACACGCTATAAGGGCTGCGCACGATGGAAAGAGGAGTGGAGCCACGAACAACGCGCATTCTCCGAATACATCCGTTACGACTTCAATAAGACACCGGAGACCATCGTTTCCCTACCATGTGACGATGCTGTAGGCTGGCCAGGTTTTCACGACGATGTGCTCAGTCAATCCACGGTGAACGAGGATGTTAGTAACTGCACGGGAACCATGTTTCGACATTACACCAAAGACAAGAGCCGAGTCAAGGACACTGCTGCGGCTAGTGTGATGCAGATCTTGAGCGCAGTGCTGCAGCAGAATCTCCTGGGTCAATCAGGCCAGACATGGTATAATGAGCCAGAAGATAACGCCCCGCCGCCCAGTGTTCTGCACACAACAGCGCAAGAAGTCAAGAAGGAAGAGGTTCACGACTTGAGCGATTTGATTGTGGAAAGAGATGGATCGCGATCATAGAATGAATCCGAAAGGCTTTTGCCGTCCCTGTTCGAATGCATGATCCGAGATGTTTGAGGCATGTGAAAGGGAGAAGCCTGTGTGAGGTACCTGGGATCATGTTAAAGACTGTTTATCTCAACCCCTGATGGCACGATGTTTGCATGGTACGTCAGAGCTATCTTCTACTCGCGCATCGTATCTCAAGCCTGCTACAACCTCCTGCACCCGGGCTAGTATACACAAACCACGCTATGCGCAAGAGTCGAGTGGGAACTTGGAGACACTCGGTTCAAGTGTAATGTTGGATCGTCATGTGCAGATGGAATTAAAGAAAGCCAGCCAGGATTGGGACGTACCTGCATCTGTAGGTGATCGACACATAGCGCATACTCTACGTACACCCCCACGCACCAGGTCAGTCAGGAATGTGTTTGCAGTGGGTGGAGTTAAGAGGTAGAAGACAGGGGGAGCAAATGAGTTTTGGGCAGGGAAGCTCAACCGAATGATTAGGTCAGCTAGTGCGCTTGGACATGCATGGATCGCTGCTGTGCATTCTTTCTTGTCCATTAGTGTTTCATAAAAAACATCTTACATTATTCATCGGCCCTTCGATCCTTGACCGCCCATTCAACTACATGGTCATTTGTTACAAGATCTCTTCAGGCTTTACCACGACCCAGTTCTTGTCTGCGGTGACTTCCCTTCCGTTCGCAATTTGCCCACGAGTGGCGTTCCTGATTTCCTCCTGCAACTGCTCGAATACTGAATCTTTGCGGTTAATCCATAGATGTATGCCACCCTTTGAGACATCTACGCCATGGAACTGCATATATGTATCGCTTCCAGGCGTGTCACCACCAACCAATACAGGACGCTTCCACTCGTCGATGTATGTAAGGATACCGGCCCATTTACCAGCGTACCAGGTTGCAGGAGTCCAGAGATAAGGTGTGACAACCAAGTCGAGGTTTGCAGTTGCGTTGTATGTGCCTGCAGCAATCTGCGAGCGCGCGTTCGTGAGCGCGCCTGATGTAGCGTTCTTGAGGACTGTAGTAACACCAATAACTCTCTCGGGCGGCACGTTGTATCCGTACTTTGGATCGCTGGCTACCATGCGTACAAGCTCTTCATGCGAAGCGCTCATGATATAGACAGCGATGCCATTATCCATGAGTGCGTTGTACAGCTCGGCTTGGCCCCGGAAGACCTGGGGTGTGTGGACGCTGCTGGACACCACGTTGTCACCGTCCCAGTATTTTGTTGGAATCGTCGAGTTGTATGCCATCAGTTCATCGACGTAACCCTTGAGCTGTCGAAGCGTGAAGCCGGACCATACTTGCGCAGCCCACGGATAGCACAGAAAGTTGTCAATATCGCACAGACGGTTGTAGTAGCTGTAAAGTGATTCTGTAAAATTCGCTGTATCCTTGAAATCAATCAACTTGAGGCTCGGATCCAGATTGTCGCGCGTGAGGATGCCACGGTTCTCAAGGAAAGGAAGGAGCGACTCCTCAATATCGTAGCGCCAGCTTGTGTTGTCCATGTCGAACACCGCGTAGTTGCTCTGGTTCGCATTTTGTGCAATCATGGTATTGAGCGCTTTGGCAGCCTCGGCAGGCCAGTGCGTAAGTTGAGTTTTGGGGAGAGCGCCATATTGCGGTGTTGCTGAGCCAAAAGAGCTGGCAAATGTTAGCCATAAGGCCGTGCTTAGAGCTGCAGACTGCATGTTTGTCTTCGATAGAGTGATCCAGGTGTCTCAATTAAGTGGGTAGCTGGTGGAGCAAGCGAAAAAGAATCCAGGAACCAGATTTTGCGGAGATCCCCAGTGTAAATAAATACTGCTGAATTATTCACGTTCTTTTCGGACCTGTGAATCCGCCTGCATGGGTGTGATCTACTGATAAGGAAAGCCGGTCCCACGCCTGCGATCCGTAATCGGGCCTACTCATTTGAAGTTTTTTCTTATTGCGCTATTTCGGCCATGAGAACAAAATATCAATTTTCGGTTTGAAGTAGTAAGTATTAATCCGAATACATGCACGATGACGCACATGTGGGCTCTACATCGCGATAATTCCACCATTTGGATTAATCACTAACATACAATTAGAAAGAAAAGTAATAGACGCGTATCAGCAAAATTTAATATTACCTCTCTATGGATAAGATTTGATTCAACCCCCGCTGCATGAACGGTGATTTCCCACTGAGTGATGAAAACAACTGCCTATCCGCCATTCTCTTGACCCCAAATGTTTTACATCTCGTGTTCCTCGATTCTCTCACTGGTGCAACTAGCGCTCTTCTCAATAAGTAGATAATATTGACAAGCCCGCACCACTAGACTTATATAGTGCCTTAAAGAATACTTCCACCTAGAGCTCCTTTGTTCCCTAGTAGTAGAGCAAACAACTCATCGCTAGGCTTAGGGCTGTATCAAATAGGATCCCCTCTATTGAGCATGAGGCTGAACGGACTATATACTGCATTTTCGTAGGAAGATCGCCAATCTAGCGACGATGCCGGTGACAGAATCACGAGTTATGATCAAAGTGATGGTCTCCATGAGAGTGACGAACACTTGAGAGACGTGGTTGCCAACCCCCTAAAAAAAGAGGTCGCTAGTTAGTCGAAGACGACAACAAATTACTTAAATGGAAGGAAAAATGCAAGCGTTGGACCTGGGTCTTTGAACAGTTTCTGGACAGATTTCCAGGCGCGGTGCAGGTACACTGGCACGTGAAGGTGCGAAACAAATCCCAAATGATGCAATATACTCTCATTAATTGTTCATATAATTCTCAAAACTTCATGTCTTCGCGCTAAAGAGTCTACGTCGTCTAGATATACAAACATCAGGCAGCGGCTGTAGGCATCTTAGACACAACCCGCTTGCAAAAGTCTATCTACGACTGGAAGCTAACTTGTATTTAGCAATACCATTTAGGATAGAATCACATCCACGCCGAGCTAGAAAGTAACTGTGATGAGCAGGGCCTGTTCGCAGTCCCCAAATGACGAAATCTCCAAAACTCGCACGTGTGAGAAAGTTGATGTAAAGGTGTTAAATTCTACATAATAGCAGTAGGCTTTATCTTATAGTATATATACGTTTAACCCAATCGGGTAGAATATTTGGAGCTAGTTGTAATATTATTGATCCTTCTGACGGCACGAAATACTAACGACGCTCTCTTATATTATTGCGTCTGAACGTGTATGCTTTAGACCCTTATATCTGGCTACTCTAATCTGTGCCATACCCCCTTCTCATGATAACTCACCAACTGTCTCTCATCATCACTATCTCCCTTACCCTGCATATAGTCACTCTTCACGCTTCCACCCTCTGTAAGATCATCCACGCTCTTAGTTCGCACCACGCTCTTACTCCGTCCGACGCCCATCTCTTCCAGCTCCAAACCCTTCACTTGTATGTTCTCCTTCGCAGGGCCCAAAATACCTCCTTTGATAGACTCGCTCTTGATATGGACATCCTTCGTAACCTTGATCTGATCGCCTGTAGGCTTGAAGCTGACTACCCGGGCGGCAGCCTCGCGGCCAGACATCGACTTGATCCCGAAGTTAGACAGCTCCATGACCGAGGAGCGGCGTCCGTGCGACCCGCGCATGATGCTGGGTTTTTGACCTGAGCCGGACCGGTTCGCGGAATCCGTTTCGCTGGTAATGCGAGCGCGGTTGCCTCCAACTTTGCGGGAGGAGGAAACGGCAATTCGCTTGATGAGGTTCGCCATAGTCATTTCGATGTTGAGTTTTACCAGGTAGGCGAGAGGGTGAAATAGGATGTAGCTGATTGAAACGCTTGGATTAGCGTTTTTCCTTTCAAAGGGGGAGCTGGAGGCCTACATGAAGGAGTTTGGAATTGACATCGCGGCGATGATCATGACATCCATGAAGAGGGAAAGGATGATGATCCTTTGGTTGAAGCGGAGGAGTTTGTTGTACTTCTGGAGACCGTTCTTGACAAGATTCGCTTTTACCACTTTGAGGAAATACCAGTTGAGCCCAGCGTCTATGGCAAGATAGACGAACTTTTCGATGCGATCCCAGACCTCATTGATGAGGATGTACCTGATATTTCTCAGACGAGGTTGCATTGCGAAAGAGAAGCTGAACGTACGTGTGATTAACTTGGAGGCGAGCCGGAACCCATATGTTGAATACGCTGATGTTGATCGCAGTCACTATAGCCGCAGTCCCAATCATTATCGTCCGTGAATGATGGCGATCGGGTACGATGAGACGGATGCGATTAATGATGATCTGAAGTAACAGCTGTACTTGTATACACCACATTACCACTAGATAAAGTTAGATATGCGTATCAGCTGTTAATAAGTTTGTATGAACTCTCACAAACGGTGCAATAAAAGTAAATGCCTAGCCAAGTCAGTTATGTGAGCGTGTATCGATAGGAAGAAACCTACTCGGGCCAATGTATTTCAACACGAATAAGTAACACTCCAGCCCCATGATGAAAGATGCACTCATCTCAAGCCATATCATCCATATGTACACGCTCCTCAAAGGTGAGCGTGAGCTACGGCACTGCTTGTAGCCAAGCCATGCGGCTATAAGCAGGTTGAGAAGTGTCAGAGCCCATACCACGCTTGCTATAGTGATATCGATATATTTGATGGGTTCTTTCTTAAAGTTCTTGCCTACAAAAGGACCCCACGGGTTGACGTTGGCCTCTGGCCTCCATTCCCTGTTCATGGCTGCGACAACGATGCAAAGAAGGATAGTCAGAATAGAGAAACTTGAGGATACAGGCAAACATTTAACAAGGAATCATTGAATATTAACGCCTTTCTAGAGAATATCATACTGCAAAGGGGCCGCGGCATGGTGAACCTCGTGGCGGCGACAGAGTAATCCAGATTGTAGTAGCGAGTCATGCGCCGCGGACGCCCTGCCGCGGACGCCCAGTCGCCGTGGAGCCAATTATTCCCTTAGAAGCTGCTCGGGACTCTTTCTACGTTTTGGTAAGTTCTCTCAACGTGTGAATGCTGGCAGACATGAACCGTGTTTCCGCTCGGTCGAAGGGGCGTCGAGTTCGCAGCGCATCTATCGCTCAGGTTTCTTCTTTCTTCTCTGTAGCTTGGCCTGCAGATCCAACAAGCCGTTGTTCAGCGCATCATTAGAAGTCTACTTGAGCCGTCTCTTGATATTATCAACCTTTGCAATTATGGCAGGTTAAGCAAGAATGAGCGAATCGGATCTGTTCTCATAGATGAACTTCTTTGACCGGCAGGGGATTCCTGAGACTGTGCTGCAGACCTGAGTCAAGCCGGTCCACGAGCAGGGCGGTCAGCAAAAACAAGATCATGCAGATAACGGTAGCGATGACGCTGCATCGAAATGTAGCATACGCGATAAGAATCTTGAAGACAGTCCACCATCAGTTGATTCCGCAATTTTCGCTTTGTATCATATCAGTTCATGTTGATGGAACATCCCTTTCAAAAATGTATGCTCCAGTACATCTTGCATTGTGGGTGGCTGCAGGCTAACAGCAAGCTAAAGCGCTAGAGATTTATCTCTAACGTCCGTACCTGGGTCATGGAACGCACAGTGTAACGGGACGGGTTATCACGCTCGACCTTCGCAGCCGCTTGTTTGCAAATTTGCACATACATGATGAGTGCAACAATTCTCTCTAGCAAACCTATTTTTAAGGCTATCCGGTTGCAACAGGTTTTACAATAACACTGGGTATACCATCAACCGTTTCGCCACTACCAAATGACCCCTCGTTAATCAACACTGCCTGTGATTCGGGCTTCAGTTGATAGGGTTCACGTAATGATCGGCGGATACGCGGCTAGCATGTTTGTCTGATTCGAGCATAAGAAAAACTCGGAGCTGTGCTAGCTACTGTACGTAAATACAACACTAGCATCAGGACTTTCCCCCGCGCTAAGTGGAAGCCACGTGCTGATAGACGCTAGCGAAAGGATCTGCGCCAAAACGAATTACGGGGGCGGCAGCTCGGTGCGCTTGCTGTCCGCCAACAGAAAATCTAGCCCAGGATGCAAAAACTTCCGTTGTGTACACATCAAGTGCTATTCGCTACGGACCATCCTTGCTGTACACGCCATGCGCTATTGTGGGTGGTCCCCGAGTGGACTGCACCAGCCAGTATACCAGCCAGCTACGCTAGGCAGCCCCATGATCGACAACGGGGCGTGCGTTACAATTACAAGGGGTAAACAATGCGGGCTGAAGGGAACCCTTTGTCACAGATTGCAGAGAGATCTTCTGTATCGGTGCCAGGGGCTTCATTTCCAGCCTGCACTGCCCTCCCTCTGTACAATATTCGGGGCGCTGCATTGACGGTAATTTCCCACCGGGCGATGAAAACGACCGCTTATTCGCTTTTCTCTTGATCCCACATGTTTCACGTCTCATAGTCCTCAATGTATCACTGGCGACACGAGCACTCTTCTCAATCGAAGACGTTAAGGCTCAAGTTCATGAAAATTATGGGGTTGAGTCTCATTGTGCAACGAACCTCCTTTTGAGAACGGTCCAAGGTCGATAATCTATCTTGATACACCTCAAGAGGGAAGCCCATCCGACAATAACCTCATACATAAAACAAACCAATATAGGATGAAAGAGAAGATAGCAATGATCCAAAATGGCGAAACGGTGGTCGAATGCCGGTTGTACGTCAGCGTACCTGGCATTACCGCACTTGTTTCGGCATCAGTAGTCTTGCCCCTAGCCTCTGTCCCTTCAGAGCTGTCTGCTAATTGTGTTCCTTCTTTACTCTCATGAACGCCGCTCCCAGGGTTTGGGTGAAAGGGATTTGTCGGGCTTTGTGTAATCGAAGGGGAGCCCACCTGTATATCTCGCCCTATATCATCAAAAGCATCGTTGAGGCCCCGCCTGGAAAATCCGAACACAGAGTCCCGTCCCAAGTTTCTGACCTGCACCGAGGATGCAGAGGTGGATGTTGTACTTTGTGCTATCCATGGGATTTCTGCAGACAAATCCTGGTGGAACTGTCTCAACTTCTCCTGCATAGCTGCTATATCTTCATTCAGATCCCCACCTCCTTCTCTCAGTGCCATTTCAATGAGTATGTCCCATCCAACTATCCAAATCCTTTCGTCGATACTGAGGAGATGCTTAGTGCGTTGGCTGGAATATTTTCTGTCGACTCTCTGAATGGCTGCATATATCGATTGTGGATGCGTAGGCGAGTTGTCTTGACAGAGTATATCGAGTGCGTGCATACTTCTTATGTTCGTCCCTAATTCCGCTTGTACCTTCACGAGGATTGTAATTGACAATGCCAAAGGATTATCAGGAAGTATGGGCGTTGCACTCTCCAATACCTTGGCGACAATATCATCCAATGACATGTCTTCATTTTCTTCCCAAAGCGGATCCGCGTGATACTTTGCCCTAACATCGGAACCCAATGATTGAGCCAGATGCTCCAACTTTCGTAAGAGTCCTAGTCTTGGATTGTCGGCTCTATCGCTGACTGTCTTCAAAGAGTACGGTCCTCTCGTCAAACATGGGTAGTCCAGGTAAAACTCCAAAGCCTTTGTGAGTGCTGCTTCAGACTTGAAGACCAGCTTGTTAACCTTATGTGCCTGATCCAAGATTACCAAGTTGATAGTCTGAACATGCCTGCTCTCAAGGCGATAGAAAGTAAAGTTGAATTCATCATCGACACTACACTGCCCATCAATTGAAGCGTTGTAGGAACATTGGGCTTTTTCGACAGGAAGATCCTGAAGTAAGGATGTAGCATGCTCTGGATGGGTGTGCTTTTGCGCCTGCTCAGCCAACATGGCCAACTTCTGATTGCGCACTTTTGGGTCCATATCTTCGAGGGGCGCTGGCATAGAGTTTTGACGTAAGACTATGGTAAGACGGGGCGATATAACTGTCAGCACGTGGAATTCGGTGTAGGCCGTCTCTGTCTCCTTTCCTGTGAACCTATCTATAGAAACGCTAACAGGCCCTTCGTAGATTCCGAATGTGTTCTCAGACAGAATAAACTCTTCTTTGGGGTCTGAGGGTGTGACAAACGCCATGTGCATGAATAGCATGTGGATCATCAGCCACTGCGCGTCGCGGAAACAGATAGTTTTCGTGAGTTTCATCATCCACTTGCCACCAGGATCCATGCGTATGTCGATGATCTTCGTCAGATTGTCGAACCACACATCAAGCGGGCTTTCGAAATTCTTGGCCCGCATATATTCCAGAAACTGGTCTCGGTCATCGGAATTGTATGTTTCAGCAGTTTTGTGATTGAAGCGATTGAAGAAGATTGGTCCACGGTACTTCATGACGAATTGAAATTTGCGCAGAATGTCCATATCGGAGCGGCAAAGAGATATATGCTCCTTCCCTCTTTCGTGTGCAACCACTACTCGAGCTATGATGCGAGACGCGGCTTGCTCAATCTCGCTCAATTTCTTTTCAACCGAAGAGCCGTGATCCCCATCATACATGCCATGTTGGCCGAAAATCTTTCTCACAAATTCATGTGTTATGTTCGGTGGATTTTCATTCAGATTAACCACTTTCACCAAAGCAGTGTATTTGCGTTGGTCCCTTTGACGCTTTCGTTCGAGGGACAGAACTGCGGGGGGATTTGTTGGTTGGTCTACGGCAAATCGGCATAGGAGGAACTGTGGTATGAAATGCTGGTACTGTGTGAAAGGCATTTATACTGGTGTTTTGATAGCGGGTATAATGTGTTCCGAGTATTTTGACTGGATTTGCATACCCCGCGTAGTCAAAGACAAGGCTGACGCTGGTAAGTGCAAGGGAAGGTGTGTTCGTCAGCGTAAGGTGTCGTTATGAAAAACAAAAATTTATAAACCAAGTGCAGTATTCTTGCGCAGCAACTCAAATCTCTAGCATATACTTTGAAGGGTCAAAGGACGAAGAGGAGTGGTGTCTCGAGGTTCGAGTTGAGAAAGACACCAAGGGCGCTTAACTACTCATTAGTCAGCCATGTCGTGTAACCCGACCATTCTGTTTGTTCTACCGCTATAGTTCGTTTGTGAAAAGGGTTCATATATCACCTATGTATCAGCTCAAGCCAGTGAGCTATGTTCTGTGTGGACGGCGCTGATACTTTTGCAACTGTTCACTTGTGATCCCGTACAGATACGGAGCATTTCACACACAATAGAATTTCCAAAAATAGATTCAATCTTGTTTCACTTTCACGTTCACCACCCAAACTTCGGCATCGCTTGTTGGCTTTCAAATTTCGTCATCTGCAGGTTTGTTTTGGATTTGACTCAGCCATCTATTTATTTACCTTAAATTGTTAGTTGCGCCAAATCCTTTACTTTTCTTCAACATCATGACAGAACCTACTGCTTCTGCAATGGCGCCGTTTGATGCAGCTGCAGTACCACAAACCGGCAAAAAAGACTCCAGCACAGCTATTGCAGTCAAACTGCCTCACCATGATCGTAAAATATTTGCAGACTTATTCTATCCCACCCCTGTACGCTCAGAATACCGCGTCATATTCACCAAACTGTCAGAAAGTCGATTTGCCTGCGCTGTCATCATCCTCATCGTTCTTTTCTCCATCGCTGAGTATGAGCAATCAGGATGGTTTCCGAGACCAGATGAAATCGGTAACGCAGTGGTACGTACATTTCCTAAGCTGCTTGTTGATGTCCTCAAAACAACGCGCTAAGTAGAAAAACAGGTGAGCTTCCTTGAGCAGGCACTCTTATGTTGTCGGCTCTTGCACTGATCGAATACGTTGAGACAGACACCTGGCCATGGGAGGAAGAGGGTTTTGTTTGGCCATGGGAGGCGCTGCTCTGGAGTCGTACGGTGTATAATGATGAGACATTGGACGAGAGTGTGACTACATTCTCACATCTCCATGACGCACCAGCTTCGCGTTAACTGTAGGTACGCCTACAGATGGCGTTTGGGCGTGGAACGGCATTGAACGTTGCATCTGGTGGAACCAAGTCGTCTTCCAGCCGGGAAGCCTCTTCAGAGAAAGACGATATGATCATCCCACCGACGCCTCTTCTGCCGCGTAGACTCAGACCAGCTCATCTTCCATCACCTACACAGCATTGCTCTGGGCTTATGGGACCATCTCCGACGCCTACTCAGTGCGATTATACCAACGGAAAGCCAGAGTTGGAGCAGTGAGCCAGGGGACAATAGCTGCCTGAATCCATTGACATACTACCATGTACTACCATGTCCGGACTTCACGTAGTGCCCTGTATAGATTGTGGGGACGGCGAAAATTCTTTATGGGAACTGAGCTCAAGCAAGTGAATGACAAGGAGAGATAAGAAATAAATGACATGTAATGTTTATCGATCTCTAATGATAGAGAGCACCAATTGCTGTGTAGCCTCCGTGTCAAAGTGATGAGATGATGGACACAACCTACAGGGTTTACCACTCCCTGATTTCACCCCCAGGCCCAATAAACCCAGGAATTAACCATGCCTTCGCATCTTTACTCTCTCTCCTGACCCAATCCTCATCGACCTCAATTCCTAAACCAGGACCCTCCATTAAGTTAATAACTCCATCCTTGACATCCCACACCTCTGGATTCTTCATATAGGACGTAAGGTCCTCGCTGCCAGCATTGTAATGAATACCAAGACTCATTTCCTGAATAGCAAAATTCGAAAGCGTACAATCGACTTGGACGCAGGCTGCAAGAGCGATGGGACCAAGAGGGCAGTGGGGAGCAATGGCTACATCGTAGGCTTCCGCCATGGCTGCTATGCGCTTCATTTCGGATATGCCGCCGATATGGGATATATCGGGCTGCAGGATATCGACAGAGCCTGCCTCGAGAAAAGGGCGCACGTCCCACCGCGAGTGAAGACGCTCACCGAGTGCGATAGGGATGGAGGTCTGAGCGTGCAGAGCAGTGATACCGCCAATGTGTTCTGATAGCAGGGGCTCTTCGATGAATAGGGGATAATGAGGCTCGAGAGCTTTCGCAAGCTGTTTGGCCATGGGCTTGTGGACGCGCCCATGAAAGTCCATACCGGCGTCCATTCCCAACTCTTTAACTGTTTTCAGGCGATCTACAGCAGATTGGAGGCAAGAGGGGCTATCGAGCCAGCCCATATCTTCAGTAGCGTTCATTTTTACAGCGTGGAACCCTTGGGCCTTCCGACTAAGACTGTACAAATTTAGGTTTGTTCTTCATCCCTCGCCATGTGCACATGTTGATATGGGTGTTACTCACGCTTGGTCTTTCACGTCGCTTGGTCTGTCTCCACCGATCCAGGCATATACCTTTAACTGGTTCCGAACTTTACCTCCCAGTAGTTGGTAGATTGGGACGTTTAGCTTTCGTGCTTTCAAGTCCCACAAAGCTATGTCGATACCTGCCAATGCACTCATGAAAACGGGGCCGCCGCGATAGAAGCTGGTGCGCCAAGACATCTGCCAGATATGTTCAATGTCACTCAGAATGATGTCAGCTGAGATCAAGACGGGAGAGGCTTGTGTCCTACTCTGCTTCAAAGCCAACATAGCGTTGGGCCCAGGCATCTAAACATCCTTCGACTGCTTGTGTGTGGCCTTCGAGAGAGGCTTCGCCCCAACCAAAATTCCCATCGGCATCGGTGATCTTGACGAAGAGCCAGCGTGGTGGTACCCTGAAGTACTCAATTGCCGCAATTTTGCCCATTGTTTAGTACCAACGAGGATTTCTTGGTGTAACCGCTCACAGTCGAATTGGACGGGGCTTTGAGTGAGTACGTTTTGGAGTAAGTTGTATTTGCATGATGTCGGCCATCGGCAAGACAACGACTATATGGTCATATGCAAATACCGAAGCGCGGTTTTTTGTCCAATCGTTATGTTGCCGCTGTCAGGTCCCCTTCGTAGTAAACCCGAGCGGCGGCGGGCGCGGGGTCATTGTCTCCACCGCGGGGCACGCAACTTCGGGCGCTGGGGTAAAGCAACCCGAGGTGTTGACGCGACAGCTATGCAATAAAGAGTGGAAACCTTTCGCAACGTCACCGCTTCATTGTTCAATTTCACTCAGTTCTGAGACAAACCAACACGGGAAGTGCGAATAGTTTGCAGCCCAAGATCATTACCATGGCGTTATCACCACCAACGGGCGTATTCGTCCCCGTCCCGACCTTCTTCAAATCCAAATCTGCATCTAATTCCCTCCAGCCCGCCGTGGATGTCCAGACACAGATTGACCATTCCATCTTTCTCGCCAAGAATGGCGTGCGCGGGCTTGTTCTGCTCGGCTCAACTGGTGAAGCAATCCACATGTCGCGACAAGAGCGTATCGATGTCGTCTCAGGAGTACGCAAAGGACTGGAAGAAGCAGGCTTCAAAGACTACCCAATCATGGCGGGAACACTGATCAACAGTGTGGATGAGACACTAGAGTGGTTGGAAGACTTCAAGAAAGCCGGTGCGCAATGGGGACTTGTCCTCGCCCCAGGGTACTTTGGTGCGGCAGCGAGTCAAGAGGGAATAAGGGAGTGGTTTACCGTTGTCGCAGACAAAAGCCCGCTCCCGATACTGATGTAAGTCACGCTGGATATGCAACGAGTGCACAAACTGACAAGCACTAGCTACAACTACCCAGGTGTGACAAATGGAGTAATGGTAACGCCAGAAACGTACCGCATTCTTGCTCAACACCCCAACATTGTCGGCTGCAAGATGTCGCATGCTGTAGTCTCATGGCACAATCAAGTGTCGCTTGACCCGAAAATCGATCACAATAAATTCCGCGTCTATTCTGGCCTCGGCCAACAACTAGGTCCTATAGTCATCTTTGACGCAGCTGGTGTCATCGACGGGCTCGCAGCCATATACCCCAAGACGGTATGCTCCTTAATGAAGCTTGCCGAGGCACGGCCAATTAGCGACGAGAACCTCAAAAAAATCAAGGAGCTGCAGTATACTGTTAGCACGACCGAAGAGTTTATCGGCAAGTATGGCGTTGTCGGAATCAAGGAGGCTGTAAAGAGAGTAACAGGCTTTGGCACTATGGAAGGCGGACGACTGCCGATACAGGGAAGACTGCCCGATGGTGAGTGGGAGAAGTGGAGTGAGACCTGGGAGAGGATACAGAAGATGGAAGATTCGCTGAGCGAGAAGGACTTCAAGTAGAGATGTGGTTTTGTCTATATGGAAATGGACGGTCTCTGCTTTGCACCCTCTTGCTTTGCACTCAGCAATGATGTGCAGTCTATGGATTTGTTGACGGAGCTGTGGATGTTGTAGCAGTCATTGCTCACACCACGTTGTATGGCAAAGGTAAGAATCCAACAGGCATCTAGACTCAAACTATCCTGCCAAGCGTTGCCAGCCACTCTCGAGGGAACGCCATCGATCTGCCACGAGACACCTTGGCTTGGGGACCCGGCCGTTCTCGAACCACTTACCTGGGACTTTTGGCCGCTAAAATGTGACCCGTTCGCCATTTTTCTCTAGACTATGCTCATCTAGGCCTTCCTTTCAGCCGCGCCCTTGACATCTACCTTGCCTCAGACCATCCCACAGCGGAAGTGTCTCCGACAACACCAGCAGGCTAGGACACCATCATGGCAGCAGCGCTTCGGTCGGCGAATATAGCCTTCATTAGGCTTGTATGCTCTAAAGTTGTCCGGTTTATTCCAAGACGCCGCGCAGCCTCGTCGAATAAGCGTCTGACTCCAAGTCTGGGCACGCTTGACGAAGCCTAGTCCAGGACAATGGCACGTGGTGCTAGAAGTCGGGTGGTGTTGGCAGAGCTGAAATGCTGGCTGGAAATCACAGTGCTGGAAAAGAGGGCTTCAAACGCGCATGGGAAGGAAATGCTGGTTGGCATGATACGGTACGTAATGTGATGTCAGGCCAAGGTTGCAGAAAGTATTTGAAGTGCCGCATACATTGCCGACCCTGTTTACTCGATCGATATGATGCAGTATGCGATCGTCGGCAGACTGACAGGAAGCGGAGTACCTGCATGCGAAGCGTATGACGGGAAGCTTCCGCTCTATGTCTACATTCTCAAGCGCCATCACACACCACTGCAGACATGCAGACTGATTTTGTTTTAATCAGTATTTCTTTAAAAAATACTAATGGACTGGGAACCAGAACAATCGTTATTCTAAAGCGGGTTCAAAAGAAATCCGGATGATTTAGTCATGCTGGATCAACGTATACACACGTTGTCCCTCAAACAAGGGTGGAACACTTCCGCACCCCACCAGGTCTTACTCCCGACTAAGCTTCAACAACAACGGATGATGCCCTGACTATACCTAGAAGCACTGAAAATCGCCATGCCACTCGTCAATCTAACTGTTCAGCCAAGGTTCTAGCCGACGCCGCGTACCCGTAGCGCATGGCGAATTGCACACCACGCGTCCGCCCAGGCCCTAGCTCGCCACAATTTCTCAACTCAATCGCAGTCTCCTGGCCCTTACGCGGGGTACGTCACTGCGTAGATGTCGGAAACGCCCCGTGAGGTGCTATTGTGTTGTGCCGGAGTAGGTGCCGCCGTGCCATCAGTGACAGGCGGCATTTTCCACGGCATACTAGCTACTTTGGCTTCTCTTGGTATGCAGCACTCCTAACTGCTATAGTGATTTGTCTCCGAAGCGACAGGCTTCGATATCGTATCAGGTGTAGACTAATGGGGCCTGTGAGCGATGGTTCAGCCGAGTTCTCTCCATGTCGGATAGGGACAAGCAAGCGGGCCGTGTTGTCATTCTAGGGTACGGTGTAGCCGATGGTGGAGAAATCTGGGGAAGCTGAGCCCAGCAATCTGGGGAAATTCATGCGTATAAATGGAGACATAGGTTGCAGAATCAGTTAGAAGCCGAGTATTTACCGTCATCATTCTCCCTTTTTGAGAGCTGTGCACTCACTCCTCTTCTATCGCCTTTGGTCTCCCCTGAAACACCGGGCAGGGCTGTCGAGCATCACTGCTTTTTCAGAATACCTAAAAGGTCTCCAAACTGGTAGATACCATCATGTCGTCTTTCATTGATGAAAAGGGCGATGTTACCGCCATCGAGCGCGTCGAATCCCAGACTTCATCCAACGATGTCGCCCTTAACCGATTTACCCCCGAACAACAAAAGAAGATTATCCACAAGGTGGACTTTCGGCTTATTCCTACACTGGGTTGCATGTACTGTGTCTCGCTCATGGATCGGACCAACCTTGGCGTGGCCATGGTAGCAGGCATGGGTGTCGACCTGAAGCTGACAGGCGAAAGATACAGTATCATCGTCTTGTTGTTCTTCATCACCTATGTTGGGCTCCAGCCTCCAGCTACTGTCGTTCTGAGAAAGCTAGGTCCAAAGCTTTTCCTCCCGTTAATCGTGGTATTATGGGGAATTGTTATGATCGCTTTTGGATTCGTGAAGGAGTGGACCACTCTGCTTCCCCTTCGTCTGATTCTCGGCATCTTTGAGGCTGGTTTCTTCCCAGGTATGTCTGGAAACATGTCGCTCGAAAAGGAAATGAGAAAGTAATACTGATGAGTCCAGGTTCTGCATACCTTCTTTCTTGCTGGTACAAACGATATGAGCTACAGAAGCGTAACACCTTCTTCTTCCTCATCGGAATGTTGTCCTCTGCCTTCTCTGGCATCCTCGGCTACCTTTTCTCCCTCCTCAACGGCCATGGCTACCAAGCAGCAGAATGGTTAGGCCGACACTATGGGCCAACTAAGAAGGCGCCCAAGACTCCTATTGGGTTTGGCCCAGGGCTCTCAGGGTGGCGGTGGATCTTCATCTTCCAGGGAATTCTCACCGTCGTCATTGGCCTGGTTGGATGGTATTACATTGTTGACTTTCCAGAACTAGCTGCCAAGACGAGCAAGACACAGAAGAAGTTCCTCGAACAAGACGAAGTAGACTTCATCGTGGCCAGAATCCAGGAAGACCGACATGACGTTGTGGCCGAGGAGTTCAACTTCAGGAAGTACCTTGCTGGTGGTATGGACCTTAAGGTCTGGGGCTTTGCCTCGATCTTTATGTTCACGACGACAGTAACATATGCTATTGCGTATTTCCTCCCCATTATTCTGAAAGATGGAATGGGTTTCAGCACAGCTGCTAGTAACTGTCTGATTGCCCCGCCCTACGTTTTCGCCGGTTTCGTCATGGTTGGCTTCGCGTGGGCTGGCGACAAGTATCAAGTCCGCTCTCCGTGGATCATTGCCAATGGCGTCCTCGCTCTGATCGGCCTGCCCATGATGGGTTTTAGCAAAAACATTGGCGTCAGGTATTTTGGTAAGTCGTTCCACATAATCCACTTGCAGCAAAGTCGCTAATGACATCGCAGGAGTCTTCCTTGCAACTGCAGCTGCCAACGCTAATATTCCCTGCGTCCTCACTTGGCAAGCGAACAACATCCGTGGCCAATGGAAACGTGCTCTTTGCTCTGCTACCCTTGTGGGTGCTGGAGGCATTGGTGGTATCATTGGCGGCACAGTATTCAGGACCCAGGACGCTCCAAGCTACGTTCCTGGTATCATTGCCTGCATGATTTCAGCGGGCATGATTGTCATCATCTCGCTGCTGTTGAACTTGAAGTTTTGGAGAGCGAATAAGCGAGCTGCCAATGGTGGCAAGATCATCGAAGGGCTTGAGGGGTTCAGGTATACTTTGTAGATTTTTTGGGCCGGACTCAAAAACTTTGTTACTTTCACTTTAGCCTCCTCTATCACTGCTGGTAGGGAAAAACAGAAAACAAGATGAAATTAAGCAACCAATTGCCCCCATTAATCAAGTAGCGTTCTGCACACAGCTCTTTTTTCCAAGTGAAAGCCTATAAACACAGCACAGGAAGCTTAGTTTAGAGCTGATCAACCATGACTAGAAATCAGTACTACAGGAGAATTTTCGACAATTCATTGCGAAAACTAGCTACGAAGGGCATATGAATCTCCATCTACTCTCTACACAACTTTCAGACTCTCAGTCACCTGGATTCTTACAACTAGGCCTTCTTCATAGCCTAGCAACGATAGGAGCGCTGACATTTTAAAAGTTTTCTTCATGGAACTCTGCTTCCATGAGGATTCAGTGCATTGCCAAATCAAATGACTCCTAATGAGTCGATATTATACGTAGCGCATGTAATCTCACCACCATACATCTGCTACGGTACAGTTCATAAGTCATTAAATGATCGTGATACATAGCTAGTCAAAAGAGACGAGACCCAACTTCTTCTCTTTACATGCCCTCAGAACACCATCTTTGATTGTAGCAACACATCGCTCCCACGACTCCCGCGCGAAATCTTGTTTTGTGTCCGTCATGTCGCTGATGACATAGTCGATCCACGTCACAACACTTGCTGCTTTATTTGTATCTCCCTCATCCAAGATGACTTTCCTCAAGTATTTGATCAACGCGGCAACATCTTCCTCGTATGGCCCTTCATCATCGAACTCATTGATCCATAACCTCATTGCGCCCCGAAGATCAGACTCCGTGGACAACTTCTGTGTGGTAAAGGTCGCCTTCGGAGGCCGTGGTACTTTGATTTTTGGGGCTGGCTTTGGCTGTTTGGGAACCACCGCCGTTTTAGTTTTCTTTGACAACGCTGAGCGAAAAGTGCTTAGCTTAGCTGCTTTGTGTTGGGCGATAACTTCTTCGCGCATGTCCTCGGGAAGTGCGGCAAGGAAATCAGGATCGAGGTCGTCGTGTTTGTCAGATCTGGCGAGAGTTGGCCCCTCCAAGGTCTCGTCGCTGAGATCAGCTGAATTTTCTCTACTTTTACTATCACGGGCTGGATTTTTGAGCGAGATAAAGTTGGCTTGAGTAAGCATTTTGCCGGTTTTGCTGATGGATTTCGCCTGTGCGGCTGCGGCTAGCATAGCTGACCTTGACGGGCGACCTCTGCCTCGTTTCGCTGGCACAATGGGTTTATTCGCTGGGATACCTATAATCCTGTTTTTCCGAGGGGACTGGGGCAAAATCGTCTGATCAGCCCCTCTCGGCCTTCTGGAAGGAGAGAAGGGGGTTTCACTACTGGTATACTGAGCAAGTACTTCTGCGCGGACCTCAGCAGGTAAAGCAGCAAGAATGTCTGGGTCAAGCTGAGACTGGGCAGGGAGCTCTGTCATGGCGAAGGGTACAGCTTTCGACGGCGTGCTCGGCTCGTTATCTTTTACTACGTTACTTGGGGGTGTAGGAGAAGATTGTCGAGTTTGACGCAAGAGCTTGGTTCGTATATCATCCGGTAACTCAGCAAGTACATTTGGATCAACTTGCGAAGGCATTATGAATTGTGTGCCTAGTGTATTGAGTGGACGTCGGGATGGCGTTGACGCGTTAAGCTGCTGTGCGCCAAAAGCAACCTGCTCGTCTCTGGGTGGTGTCTTGAGCTTTCGTGGAGTCTCCGGGTCATCTTGGATTGGATCTTCATCAACTGCTTTTGGTTCACGTGCTGTCCGCACTGGCTGAGCACCCCCAACTTTGAACTGCAGTTTTCGTTGTGAGCCATCGATACTACCATCTGTAGCTGATTTCATGGACTCAAGCTTGGTCATCTGGATTCCGATGCCACGAAGCTCTCCAGGAGTGAAACCAAACCCCCGTAGTACGGCCAAAGCCTCTTTGGTCAGGATTTCCTTTGCATTCGTCGCAACACCAAGTAGAATGCTTTTGTTGTATGTATCACATTTGCCATGTCCGAGATGCTTTGGTGGGTCAAGAGGTGCATCTGGTGAGCGTCGCATAACCTTCATGGTGAACTGTTTACCCTTCACCTTCTCCTTCAAAAGTCGTTTGTGAAGCTCTCCACAAAGACTAGCGATAAAATCATCAGCCTGTCCTTGATTTTCAAATCGAACACCCCAGTTTACCTCCGCAGAGACAGACTTGCGAATGACCTGTTCTCCGACTTCCTGATGATCAATACCCCTAGAGTATTCATAGAGCTTCTCACCGGTCTTGGGGCCAAGCGTTTGGATGAGCTTCTCCTTGGTAAGTTCCCGAATATCCTTGATGAATTTGACCCCAATAGCTTCTAGTTTACCGCCAATTGACCAGGCAACGCCCGGCAAGTCTTGTGCCTGGAGCTGGGCAATAAACTCTAGGACTTCTTCAGGCTTGATCTGATACTGTCCAGCGGGCTTCGCTTTGCGTAGGGCTAACTTGGCTAGTAGAATATTGCTACCGATACCGACCGAAACGTTACATCCTGTCCTGGATCGCACTTCCTCGCGCAGATTCAGTGCGATTTCATCGGCTTTTGCCTGCTCACGATAGATGCTTCCCTCTGAGTGGCGCTTACCATCGCTGCCACCAACGGCAATGCACATACTAGAGACATCAATGAGGGCTTCGTCAATGCTGACACTCTGAACAATGCCTCCGATAGCGAGGATAACATCATAGAATGCGCGACTCGTTCCTTCATATGCCGGGAAGTCGTAAGGTAGAATCTTAAGATCCGGACACAGTTCCTGAGCACGCTTCATCCACATTCCATTCTTGATACCAAATGTGCGGGCAGGGTAATTGCAGCTTGCGATCTCTGACCCGCTACCTTGTCCATGGGCAACGACAGCCGGTTTGTCTTTGTATTCAGGATGTTTCTTCAAACTTACTGCAGCGAAGAAGCTGTCGAAGTCGACATGTAGAATATATCGCCGAGCGCCAGGCACGCGCTTTTGTTTTGCTTTCTGCGACGACGCGTTTTCGATCGCAAGCGCTTGCAATTGCGATTTGAGATCAGCCTTCCAAGTGGACAAATGATGTAAACGTGACTCTCGATAGTACTGCTCGAGAAAATTTGGATCGACAACAGTAGATCGCCGAATCTTAGGATCGCGAAGAAGAATAGCATTGTGTTCTTCAGCAGTGAGTGCTCTGTTTTTGTGCGCCGAATTGTTTGAGTCAATGAGGACTTGGTTGCGATTTTCGTGAAGTTCGTCATTAGCCTGCAAGCGTAGAGCAGGGTGGCTTGGATCTGCATAGAGGCTGTCATCCAAGTCGTCCGGAACGTTGTGAAGCTCGACAGAAGGTAGCGAAGGGCTTGTTTTGGGTGGCGTGATCAGCTTTGCGGCTTTACTGGACTGTCTTGGGACGGAGAGGTTAGGTAAATGTGCAGGACGGTAAGAAGGTGGAAGATCTTCTATCTTGTCATCGGGCGTAAGTTGGCGTTGCTTTGATCCCGAGAAGCGCGAGCGCATAACATTGGACGGCGTTGGCGTACTGGATGGCCCTGCCTGGCTACCCTGCAACTGGCTCGTGTACCAGCTGGTGTCTGTTTGGTCTCGATATCCCCTCGTCTTGACATTTGCCTGGGCAACGACATTGCCTCCATCGAATGCTAATACATTTTGCTTCTCGCCCTCATCTACTACGCGATAATCATTCCAGGGTAACAGTTTTCCCGCTCTTATGCTGTCTACTACCCATGCTGGTTTTACGATGCGATACCTTCGGAATTCGATGACTTTCTTCGGAGTCAGGCTACTGGCGATGATATGTGTGACAGTGGTCTTTCCATCCAGATATTGCATAAAACCCCCGCCATGCTGGACTATGAGCGTATGCAGGTCGTTGAGCGAGGGTTGGGTGTAGCCGTTGACGTGTGCTACAATTCCTTTGAAGATCTGGGGCCTGTCGCCTGCTTGGGCTCTGATGTCGGCATCCAGGTTCTGTAGTTTGATCTTCTTTCGCCGGAAGTAGTCTGTGAATCCACCAAATGCCGAGCCTCCGTACTCTTCGCCATCTTCGCTCTCAAAGCGGTGGTCGGCAATGCGCTTGCGAACCGACTCGGAGTTCTTTTCTAGGCGGGAGCCCATAGTGATGAGTATTTGGCGGGCCAAGAGCATTCATCAGGAGCGGGATCATGATTGAACGTCGTGAGACCAACTGGACTGCGGCATATCCAAGTCGGTGCGAGTGGTAGGGGAGTGCGCGTGCTGTGGCGCGTAGAACCACGGTCATGTCGCGCTAGGTGGAGCTAGGTGGAGCATTCTGCCGGCGGTGAAAAGACGCTAACACAAAGCTGCAGGTCTTGGCGAACTTTTTCTACCTCTCGAATCCGCTGCTCTCGAGTTCCTCGTTTTTTTCGCCATCACCCTGCTCTACCAGCTGTTCTTAAGCTGCGCAAATCTTTGAGCAAAGAAAGCATCTACACTTGAATCCTCTCCGATACTCTCGCCAGCCCGCCCTCACATACCTTTGCGATAATCTTCAAGATGTCATCCGCTATTCCTGTTGGCGTCTACGGACGTCGCATTCCGGCTGGAGGCATTCCCATCCTGGCTGCTGTTGACGAGTCTACTACTGTAAGTGTGCCCGAGGTGTCACCTGTCTTTTGCAGCCAGCAAACGCGCGCTTTCTCAATGTTGTTTATCTTCTTGCAAGAAGCTGTCGCATTCGCGACTTTTTGCTAACTGGGCGCAGTTCAGAATCACCATGGCTGCCATCGATCCAGATGCGGAGCCTCAGTTTGACGAGGATCACAAGCATGCTCGCGCGACCTTGAAGCTCATCCGTGTGCCTGATGACTTCGATATGGAAGACGACGATGAGGATTATGAGGAGGGTGACGTTGAGGCCATTGCTGCTCGTCTGCGTGCAGCTGGTGCGCTTCCCGAGATGGACTCCGACATGTCCGATGAGGACGACAGCGAGGATGAGAAGAACGGCGGCCCTAGCGACCCAGCCAAGTCAAAGAAGGCTAAGCAAGCTGCCCTCACGAAGAAGATGCAGGAGGAGCTTGAGGCCGACGACATGGACATTGACAGCATGACTAATGGCGCCAAGGGAAAGGCTAAGGGCAAGGCTAAGGTCACCGATGAGGATTTGAGCGATGAGGATGACGAGGACGATGAGGATGATGAGGATGAGCCTGAAGAGCTTGTTCTCTGCACACTTGACCCTGAGAAGGTACGAATTCTTACTATAGATCTCGCTAGGCAACCACTAACGTTCATATAGCACTACCAGCAGCCTCTCGACATCACTGTCCGTGAGGGCGAGGAGGTCTACCTCTGTGTTACCGGCACACACGATGTCTATGTCACCGGTAACTACATCACCTTCCCCGAGGCGGAGGACAGTGAGGATGAGGAGGATGACGGTCTTGACGAGCTTGGCTACGACCTGTCCCCTGATGAGGATGAGCTTGATGGTATGGACGAATCAGAGGACGACGAGCTCGATGGCATGAGCGACCCCAGAATCACCGAAGTTGACAGCGACGAGGAGGAGGAGGCCCCCAAGCTAGTCGACGCCGGCAAGAAGAGCAAGAAGCGCGCCGCTGAGGATGATGCCAGCCTCGACGACATGATTAGCAAGACCAATGGTGATGCTAAGCTTAGCAAGAAGCAAGCTAAGAAGCTGAAGAAGAACGATGGCCAAGCTGTTGCTGGTGCTGCCGAGCCCGAGAAGAAGGCTGAAAAGGTTGAGAAGAATGATACCCCTAGCAGCGACAAGAAGAAGGTTCAGTTCGCTAAGAACCTCGAGCAGGGCCCCACAGGCTCCCCAAAGGTCGACGCGCCCAAGGCAGAGGCAAAGAAGGAGGCCACCAAGGGACCTCGCAACGTCAGCGGCGTCATTGTTGACGACAAGAAGGAGGGCAAGGGCAAGGCCGCTAAGAAGGGCGACCGTGTCGAGATGCGCTACATTGGCAAGCTGAAGAACGGCAAGGTCTTTGACTGTAAGTTGTCACCAAATTGTCGTCTGTGATTCTTGACACTAACGTCTGTACAGCGAACAAGAAGGGCAAGCCTTTCTCCTTCAAGCTCGGTGTTGGTCAAGTCATCAAGGGTTGGGACATCGGTGTCGTTGGCATGACCCCTGGCGGTGAGCGTCGTCTCACCATTCCCGCCGCAATGGCATACGGAAAGAAGGGCGCTCCTCCGGACATCCCACC
The DNA here is from genome assembly GCA_020744315.1 of Curvularia eragrostidis. NCBI lineage: Eukaryota > Fungi > Ascomycota > Dothideomycetes > Pleosporales > Pleosporaceae > Curvularia > Curvularia eragrostidis. The sequence goes on along the minus strand of JAIRCK010000011.1, from coordinate 367,491 downwards.
CAACTCTGACTTGATCTTCGACATCAAGTGCATTTCTGTCAGCTAAATTGTTGGCTTCCTGTTTTTGTCCGACCATGCGCAAATGGGTCCACTTGGCTCCTGTACTATGCCAGGATCTGTCTCCACTTCTGTGCAGGACTCCGCTGGCCTGCGTGCGTTGGTGTGTCTTTCCTATTTCCTGTTATGTCTGTTTTCTGTATGCATAGAGCGTTGTCTGAGATATCCGACTTGCATAGTCCGGGTTGCTTCGTTAGATTTGTGCAAGGAGGAAGGATCTCTCAGTCCTCTTCGCCAATGTTTCTTTTCATGGGTCATCTGTATGAGATATAGCGAGGCGATGTTGCCAGAGAAGAGGAATCTCGCTGAGGAAGCTATTTCCAAAAGTTAACGATGTTTCGTGTTGGCGCTAACGTGAGTGCATAATAATATATGAGATTCGAAAACCCAGATGTTATAACTTCCGCTTGATTCGATTGGATATGACATTTTCTGGCGCAAGACTCCGTCTCGGCCTCTCATAAAACAAATTTGCCCGTTCATGTCCATGGGACATCCAGGTCGTGGTGCCTCTGTCACAGCGCAGTACCAGGCTTTCTCCATCTTGGATTGGCCGAGGTAGCCGAAAGTTCTAGCGTTCAAATCTGACCAGTCACATGGTCATATCTAAGCACGTCCCAAGCCCCCACTACGCTAAAGCCCAACTCCTCTTTCCATCTTCCGTCTTCCGTCTTTGCCTCACCTCATCGTACGTATACATCAGCAACACGTCCTGTCCCAGCCAACGACGACTCTTAACGCCTCCAACGTTTGTCAGCCAGCGATTCATCACGCACGCAATCAATCGATCAAAAAACTTTTTTCCACCTACATATTCAACCCTGGCAACACTGTAGCAATGGCGATGTCAAAACGAAGCAGTAGTAGTATGAGTAGTAATAGTAGCATTCACTCGTACTCGTCCGCTAGCAATGTCCGCGCTAGCTGCTACGCGGTAAACGCTTCGACCGCCAGCCTTCAAGGCTTCCATTACTCCACTACCCCGGCTTCCGGGGCCGGGTGGTGTTCCTGAGGTCAGCTCGGTATGTTGTTTTCGCTGCGCGATACAATCATTGGGTAAATGCTAAGTACCAACTAGGGAATTCCATCACCTCCATCAAGTCCCCCCCTCGCCGCCAGACACGCATCCGCCGCTAAGAGCGGTAAGGCGCGCAGAGGGGGGGCAGCATACACCATTACGGAAGAGTGTGAGAGACTTTTCTGCGAGACACTACGATCTGTTTTCCTAGGTGAGGGGAGCCAGCACCGTCAGGACTCGCTAGTGATGGGTATGCCTTATACTAGCACTACGACCGCAACTACTGCCATTACTAACGACTACGGCATCGATGCTCGTCGCTACTCTGATTCTTCAACCGAATCCGATATACCTGAAATGGTACGGTTCGAGGAGCATAAGAGCGCGATTACAGACTACATCGAGATGTGGGATTACGTTGGTGGGATTAGGTTCCGTGGCTTCGTTGTTGAAAAGGAGGAGGAGAGGGCCATGTTTGTCTTCTTTGATGAAGCCGTCATTGGTGCGGATCTCAAGGCTGGGTAAGTCATGCATTGATTTTTTTGTATTGCTTGGGTAAACACTTACACGCAACAGGCTAATGGCTCTCCTTGAGCTTTGTGAAGTCGACTACTTCTCCTGCGGTCGCCTCGTGCTTTGTATCGACCGACATACCGACCAAGTAGCTCGCAATAACCTAACAAAGGATCTGGGCTGGATTGGATTTGGGCTAACTACGCTCGACGAGTTCAGCCTGGGTGAGAAGTTGACCAGTGACAAATGGCTATTCATGGATATGGAAGTTTAGGTATATGCATCAGGAGCAAGGGACCCGAAAATCATTCACCACTCTTTACAGCATAGTCGTGTTCTGGAGTTGATATTCCTTGGATGGATGCCTAGCATGGAGTTGGGCGTCTGCGAGCTTTTGTATATGGATTGCATTCCTGTTCATGTTCACATGTCCTAGCAAGGCGCTCATTGTTTTGATAGGTAGCTGATCCAATGTCATGATTGTCTTCTACTTAGCAACTTCCTACACCTCGCCTTCAGTGAATTACTTCTGAGAATCCACAACTATAGATACAATTTTTTGACATAAATACTCCCACTGCTTACTCGCACTACCCTAGTTGTGTGTCTGCATTGCATGTATCTTTGATGGTGGTATTCAATCTTCGAATTTCCAGAAAACGCCCCAAGTCCGTCCAAATATTACTCTAGTGCGCCCAGAAAGCCGACAGGCGCAGGCTTGTCGAGCAATTCAATAGCTTTACATTCCTAACCATCAGCCAATCCCGCCATCTCAGCATCGACGTCAGCTCTGCCCCCGAATTCATCGGCCTCCTCGCCATCAACATCCATACGCTCAACTTCGGCCCTACCCTCCAACGCGCGCATAGCCGGGTTCTCCGTTCCACTAATACCATGCGCTGCCTTCTTTCTTTGATGCGCTTCCAAGTCCTCTAGACTCCATGACGAATGTCCTTCTTGCTCGGCCCGGCTCCACGGTACACTCATCTCTTTGAGGAAATTCTTGGCCATACCAACGGCCTGATCAATAGAGAGTTTAGTGTTCTTTGCATCGAGGCCTTGTTGGATCCATTTCGGAAGCTGCGTTTGTTTCTTGTTGAAGCGCTTGTCTGCTAACACCATGATACCGTAGTCATCTTTACCACGGATGACACGACCAAGGCATTGGGCGGCGTGACGCATAGCATCGAAGGAAAGGAAATCTGCTTCTTTGATGCGATAGGTTTCGCGCAAGAACTCCAGACGCGCTTTCAAGATTCGAGACTCGGTGTACTGGTAGGGTACGCCCATGCAAAGCACAGTACGACCATAATGGTGATCAAAATCGATTCCTTCACTTACTTTTCCTCGTGCGACGCACAGGAGGACAGCGCCGCGACCGTTGTTGCACGCTGTGCGGAAGGTTTCTAGTGCGAGGGCGGTTTCTTGTGCATCAGGTGTTTCGACGAGGATGAGTTTGTATTTCCAGACTGTATCGAGGATCTCCATTCCTTGCCATGCTGAGATGATGCTTTCCATGTAAAGATAAGACGGAAAGAAAACAACGACTCCGTCAGGAGTCAGCTTACAGAATTCAATGAGTAGATTACCAAAGTTTCGTTGTACTTGCAAGTCGTTACGATGTTCGAATTGCGATGTGACCTGATTCTGGTCATTGCCGCGATCGACAATCATGGGAAGGAAAGACTTCCGCGTCAATGTCATTGTGAATGACTCTTGAACCACAGTATTAAAATTGAGCATGCGAGGATACATGTCTAGGGGTGACATGGTTCCGGAAGTAACAATGACGGAGTAGAAGCGCTCAAAGACAGGCTTGATGGCTATGGCGGCGTCCAGGCATGTCAAGTGTAGGACGGGATTTGGCACAGTTGCTGTTGCTGATTCGAAAGGTTCGATTATCAGTAGGAAGCCAGTTTCATAGGTGGCGACAAGCGTGGCAAAAGTAGCGACTTCTTGGAGGGGCTGGTAATCCTCAATGTTTGTAAGTTCGAGCGTCCGTACAAGTGAAGTTAGACGCTCAGCGCAAAATCGCAATGGTTTTCGTTCAATAAATGTCAAGTCCTTCAAATGCTTGAGAAACTCTGGCGGGGTATCCGCAACCACGTTGAGGACCTTCATTCGAGTTTTGAGGTATTCGATGAAACGCTTGAGGAATGCAACAAAATGCTCGGCTCGCCGTATGTTACCCGGTACAGCTTCCGTGAGAAGATCGTCTGGAAGCGCCGGGTTGGCCATGAATGCCTCTTCGTTACGCGCTTCGTCGGCAGCTCGCAGACCTTCAACGAGTTTGGCGTATTCGTTTTGTAGCTTTTCTGCATCACTACTCTTCATCTCGGTGATCTTTCGGTCCAGATTGTTGACCCCCTTTGTTGCCTTCCGCAATACATCTTCTGTTAGATCGATACTGAGAGACTCGATGCATACGTTGTCGATATTGTGAGCCTCGTCAAATACCACTATGCAATCTTTGGACAGCTCCTTGGAAACTCTGTCTGCGATCTTTGGATCTAACAGGTAGTGATAAGAGTAGATGATGACGTTGCAGTAGGGCATCATTCTCCGGGCCGTAAAGTAGGGACACTGCTTTTGTTGCTCGCCATACTTTAGCATGCCATCAAAAGTCCATACGCCGGGAGGAATGAGGTTGTGTGGCTCCAACAAGTCTAGGTTCTCGTGATAGACGCACAGCTCAACGTCCTCGCCTCGCTCCTTCTTTTCCTTGACGAAGCCTGCCGTCAAGCTGCGGCAACGTGCATCCACAACAGTCCCGCTCTTTTCTCGTTTGACTGATGGATGCAGGCAAAGGTTCTTTCGGCTTGTCAACCCCAGACCTCGGAACTCCTCTTCGTAGCCTAGCTCGGTGGTTCGGTATTTCATCAACGCCTTCAACTCGGCCAAAGCTTTCTCAATCTCAGACATGGTACGCGAGCAGTAAATCAGCTTCCGTTTTTCAGGATAGTGTTGCTGATACGCGACGATGAGTGAGAGCAGCGACACGGTTTTACCCGTGCCTGAAGGCATCTCGAGGACGCAGTGGCCACCCTGGTCCAAGGTACGCTTGAGATCGCACATATAGGCATATTGCTCAGGATAGACCCGAGGGTACGGGAACAGCACGGGAAGGCTGTCGATGTAGAACTTCATGGTGATGGTCGCGACCCGCTGTCGTGGCGGAAGGACGTCGACAAAACAAAGAAACAAAGGTCAATCAAGCTTGGGCGGTGGCTCCAGACGAAGTTCAATGTCAGCGAACGGCGCTACGCCCTGTTGGCCATAGTGCAAGACAGGGTGCGCCCAGGCAGCCCCACCATCATCCGCTACCCACATTGGTGCCGTCATCAGGCAGAGCCGCATTATTTCGACATTTCATAGCTCTGCTTTGGCCGTAAAACTGACATGCGACAGTTGGCTTTCTCCGTGTTTTCCTTTCAATAATTACGGCCATTTCCGGTGCATCTGATCCTACATATTCGGCGCCCATATCCCCCCAGTCGTCTTCGAAGCCTGGGAGTACTGTCACGCAACCCCCACCATGTCGAAGCGCACAGCAAAAGCCCAGGCAAGCAGCGCCCGGGCTGCCACCACATCTGGCTTTGGTGCATTTGGTAGCGCATCTCCGGCATTTGGCGCAAGCTCATCATTGCTCTCATACGTATCAGAGCCTCCAGACCTCTCTGCCATCTCCGATCCGAACGTCGTAGTATATCTTCGAAATCTCTCCAAGAGAGACAGCACAACAAAGGCAAAGGCGCTGGAAGACATACAAGGATATGTAGCATCCCTACAGAGTCCTGTAGAGGAAGGCTTGCTTGAGGCATGGATCAAGATGTATCCGCGTACCTCGATTGACAATGCGAAAGCGGTCCGTCAGAATGCCCATCTCCTCCACGGCCAGTTTGCCGTATCCGCTGGCAAGCGTATAGCAAAATACATGCCCAAGAGTGTCTCAGCTTGGTTGTGTGGTCTGTACGACACAGATCGTTCGGTAGTAGAAGCAACACAGTCCTCTTTACGACAGGTCTTCAACACCGCTGAAAAGCTACAAAGCATTCGCAAGATCTATCAACAACCCATATTAGAGTACTGTCGCGATGCTATCGAAAAAGAAAGCCCAACAACTCTTAGTGACGAGAGGACAGTGACCAAAGATGATGCCGAAGCAAAGTACAGTCGCGTCATCTCAGCATGCGTGTCTCTGCTTGGTAGCTTGTTAGCTAATCTACAGCCTGAAGAGCTGTCCAAATACCAAACTGAGTATGACAGCCTCTTTGGTGACAAGAAATTGTGGGATTTCTCTTCCTACCGAGATGCTGCGATTCGGCGCTCTGTGCACCGACTCCTAAAAACCTGTCTAGCGAAGGAGGATGGTTCGTACTTTTCTGCATAGCTGGCTTTCAGGAGATTTGCTAATCAGCCTACAGCTGCTATCGAGCAGAACCTCGCTATTGTTAGCAAGGCCTACGTGGCTGAGGCGTTGAACTCAGACCAGACTGGTTCTGTCAGCGACTATGTGGAGACCTTGACCCTTCTTACTTCTAAGCACCCCACGGTGTGGACGTCAGATTACAAAAGCAAAACAGGCGTCGATAGGCGTCTGCGACAATTCTTGAAGAAAGGATCTCAGTTTGGACCTCGTGACTTCTGGGCTCGCCTGGCCGAGCTATTCAAAGTCATTCCCAAAGAAATTCTACCCCAACACGATACTGATACTGCAGAGTTATTGAACGCTCTGCACGGTGGCATCGTGCGCAAAGACGAACCAAAGTACACTCACGAGGCTGCTTTTGATGCTTATCTGGAGATTGCTAGCCTTCTTGACCAACGATTGGAAGACGTGGAGAAGACAAAGCTTCTGAAAGAGATGGTATTACCTATACTCACCCAATATCTGCATCCGGCACTCGAAACTTCACATTGGACTGTACCCTCGAATGCGACAGGGTTGTTGCCAAAAGCGCTCGGAATTGACGGGATGGCCACCGTCCTCGGCGAGCGATGGGTTGAGTTTTCACAGCAACTCATTGACAGTATCAGAACATCGGCTCCAGAACAGTCAAAGGACTATGAGAAGTCACAAACAGCTGTCAGCCAACAAGCAACTCGGTTCTCAACCCTGCAAGATCAAGCCCTCAAAATAGAAAGTTTAGCGACATTGCGGCCTACGATTGTACAAGCTTGTACATCAATCGTAGCTGAGGCTCTCGGAGTCCTCAGGAATAGGAACGGGAAGCCATACGGTGCTGCGGCTGCTATTGCAGCCGTCCTGAAGCATAACCCTGCTTTGATCTCTTCATCTCAGACAGAGAAGGATCTTGAGCTGTTTATCCAGCAGGACCTACCGGCACTTGTACTATCACCCTCCTCCTCTTACCTCATTGACCTACTATATTCGAAGGCAAATAGCCCCATTTTTCAGGACGCATGGAGCGCATGCCTGAAGACCATTCTCAAAGAGACAAACCAAATGACTAAGAGTAGGGCCCTGGAACGAATCCTCACCTCATCTAGGATACCCGCAGACTTTGATCTCGCAGCCTCAGATCCTGAATTGCAGGAATACATCACCTCGAATGTGCACGAGGCTGTAGAAGGCTCAGGGGAGTGGGAATCTTTCAATCGTATTATTCAGTCGCCAGCAAAAATACTGTCTCCCAAGACGACGGACGAAGTTCTTGCTCACATGACAGACAAGCTTTCAATATCACAACAAGCTCCGTATTCTTTGCAGGGTCTTCGTCAAATCATCAAATCCAAGCCTTCAATGCTTCGCGAATTCCTTGTCCAACCGCAAGGCTCTAGTCTTCTCCAGGGTTTACTCCTCGCATCTGAATCACCAAACGATGAAGTGGCACAGGCTGCCAAGACTCTCAATGCGTCCATCCAGACCATGTTGTCTTCGGGTCCTGATTCTAAACAGTCCATGTATGATCTTATTCAGCAGGGTCTGCGAGATGCTGCCTCGACGTCAGTATCAATTGAGACACTGGTCGATTTGGCAAAACAGTCTGTGGAGGCGGGTGAAAATTGGGACAAGATTTCCAGAGTCTTTCCTGACATTGATGACTGGAATACAGCGCTCGAACCCTTTCTTAGTGCCGCACCTAAGTCTTCATTGGCTATTACCAATCCCCTTGGTGGCGCCGTCTACCTAGTCACTTCAGATCAGTCACCTGCCAGGACTATTAACGTACCGCGAGACATTGACGGCTACTCTGTTGCATACAGGATGACACAATATGTGACCAGACTGTTCAAAAATCCCCACCTATTCTCGATCAGCATGGTCCCATCTGAGCTCAAAGTTACTTACCTTCGCAACATTGCCATTTCTGCGCAACTTGCAGACGACAACCTCGGTCTTGCCGGCGCAAATGGGTTTTGGGCACACTACGATGCGGACATCGAATCCGATGCAATGACCTTCATATCGGATGCAAAATCGCTTGTAACAGAGGAACTGCGGACCCTAGCCACTACTTGGTCAAACGACAACGCCGAATCGCTCATGTCATGGGCTAACAACATCTTGTTGGATGTTGGCGCTGACACGAACGCTTCCACATACCACCACGCCCGAATGTACAGCGTTCTGATTGGAGAAGCCATTGAGATTGCTGGGTGGAAAAACTCCCATACATCCCAGATGCAGGAGATGCTCAAGATGGCACGCAAATCCAAAAACATCTTCCAATTGCTAGGACTACTGAATGGGTTCAGAGAGCCGCTGTCAGCTTCGAGATCTTGCCAACGGATGTCCAGCGAAATCCTTGCTGATCTCACAGGCCTGGAAACCGAGGATAAATCTCCGGAAATTCTGCGAAGTCTTATTCAGCTTAACAGTATATTGAGCCAAGACGATTTTGTGGAAGAGAGCGCCAAACATCGTGTCCTACTCTTCGTCAACCATACAGTTTCATGGCTTCAAGAGACACAAGTCGCGCAGCCTATCAAAGCGGAATTGTGCCGTTCACTGCTGGTATTGCTGCCAGTCATAAGTGACCGATACGGCGACCATTGGAGCAATGTTCTTGACGCACTCAGTGCACTCTGGTTGGCAACAAAAGAGTTGGAAACGAACGAGTCTGGCATGGATAGCCCAATTCCTCTCGTCCATGCATCTCTTAAGCTATGCGCTCAACTGCGCGCCTTGGTCCAAGGAGAAGAGCCAAACGATGATCTAGTCGATGCCTGGAAAGAGACGGAACAGCCTGTTGCTGATGGACTCATCAATATCCTCAAGCATTCGCAGCACTTCCCTGACGAATTCCACCAGCCTCTCAAGATGGTCAATGACGTGCTAGCACGTCAAATATCCAAAGTCTCGCTTAAGAACCTTGAATCAACCGAGGAGCTTTTCCCTTTGTTGTATGTGGAATCGCAGCCCGTTCAGAAGACCGCGTTCGACATTTTGCACAAGCAAATACCTGCTGCTCAGGAGCAAATCTCCATCAACACAGCCTTGGACAAGTCGACTGCCCGTTTGCCAGAGGAATTGCTTTCCCTGATTATCGATGCGCCTACTGTCGCAGCATTGGCTGAAGCCAATCTCGAGCGAAGTGTGCCGTTGTCTTTACGGGGCTACTTACTTAGCTGGAGGCTGGTCTTTGATCATCTGGAACATGCTTCCTTCAAGGTCAAGAACGATTATGTTGAGCACCTTCGGGAGGGTGACTACTTGCCGGGCCTCCTAGACTTCACTTTCGACTTCCTCGGACATGGAAACAATAGGCCGGTTGATGTTTCGAAGCTTGACATAACAACATATGAAGCGGACGTTGAGCCTCCCAAACGAGACCTCCAATGGCTACTCACGCACCTGTACTTCTTATGTCTACGCGATGTCCCATCGCTCACCAAGGCGTGGTTCAAGAACTGCAAGTCACGTGCTATCGTAGTCTCACTCGAGCCCTGGACTGAGAGGCATGTCTCTCAACCTGTCATCGTTGCTGCCCTGGATGCGGTGGCAAAATGGTCTGAAGAGCAAGCTGCAGCCGAGCCTGACTCTCCCTTCACTGTCAAGGTAGTCTCTCGCGCTCGCGAGATTACTGCATCTTACATTGTCGACGAACAAACCATGGCAATGCGCATATCCCTCCCTGCAGCCTTCCCACTCGCAAATGCTCACATTGAAGGGCTCAACCGTGTCGCTGTCAATGAAACAAAATGGCAGTCCTGGCTTAGAACTTCCCTAGGTGCTATTACCATTTTCAACGGCTCCCTCATTGACGCCCTGACAACTTTCAAGAGAAACGTCGATGGAGCGCTCAAGGGACAGAGCGAGTGTGCAATCTGTTACAGTATTGTCGGTTCCGACAGGAAATTGCCAGAAAAGAAGTGTGCAACCTGTAAGAACTTATTCCATGGTGTTTGTTTGTTCAAATGGTTTAAGAGCAGCGACAGTCCCAGCTGCCCGCTTTGCAGGACCAATTTCCAATATGCGTAGGTGGAGGGAAGAGGCCATCTCAGCATGTATAAGTGACAGAATATGTATCAAGATATAAAAATATAGACAAGAAAAAATCAAGCAGATACAAGAATTGCACGTCCATCGTGATCAATTCGGAATAGTCTCAGTGAATGTGATGTTGTAAAAAGGACCTCGGCTGTACCTGGCATTCGCAGTTTACCCCACACGCCCATACGCCGTATACCGAGATCCATGATTACATTGTTAACTAGTTACGTGCCTAACTCGTATAATGTTTCTCACGTAGTCCTGCTCAATCTCGCGACTCTTTCTTGCAGCGCCTGTCTCGGATTTTACACATTCCATCATGGCCTCCCAATCCGCATCCCCTACCCTAATCTTCAACTACGACATCTCATGCCCCTTCGCCTACATAGCCTCAACGCGCGTGCAAGCGCTAGCCCAGCACACCAATGCAATACTCATCTACCGCCCCGTCTTACTCGGCGCCATCTACCGCGCGACCGCGGCGCCCCAGGGCGCCGGAGGCAGCGCAAGCGACGTGTTCAACTCTGCTAAGAAGGCCGTAACAGCCAGCAGCATGCAGCGCACCTTGAGCCGGTACCAGATTGCATATCACCCGCCGCCACGGCACCCGCGTAAGACGGTGAATGCACTGCGCATGCTGTATTGCGTTGGCGACCAAGAAAAGAGGAAAGCGCTGACGGATCGCTTGTTCCGCGCGTACTGGGTCGAAGGCCGAGATGTCAACGACAATGCTGTGCTTTTGCAGATTGCAAAGGAAAGCGGAGTGCATGGGCTGGATGCATCTTGTTTTGCAAATGCAGAAGCGAGAGCGGAGTTGGAGCGGGCGACGGGCGAGGCCATCGAGCGAGGCGCGTTTGGGGTGCCTGGATTCTGGATCCCGGATGCTCCTCCTGTAGAGGAAAAGGGAGAAAAGGGTCGCTTCTTTTGGGGCCAGGATCGTATGCATTTTGTGGAGGCGACGTTGCTTGGTCTCTCGTCATCGACTTCTTCCCCTTCTTCCTCCTCAGGTCCTGCAGATCCATGGGCGCGTGTTCCCAATCTTCGTTCTCTGCTTCCTCGTTGTGTACACTCGAATGTCCTTCCTCGTTCTAACAAGGCTACTGTTAAACTGGAATTCTGGTTCGACTTTTCGTCTCCCTGGGCTTTCCTGGGTTACACTCAGCTCCCTAGGTTGCAACGCACGTTTGGACCCGGCCTGGAAATTGTGCTAAAGCCTTTCTTGCTGGGTATCTTGTTCCGCGAGATTGGTGCTCCAAACATGCCGATGCTTGCGGTAAGCCCGGCGAAGGCGGCATGGTCGAGGCGTGATCATGCGGATTGGACAAGGTGGTGGAATGCAATTGATGTTCAGGAGGGACAGGGTGGAAAAGGAAAAGATGGGTCGATCAAATTTCACTGGGCTGATACGTTTCCCATACGTACGCCGACTGTGCTGCGGGTCGGGATTGTAGAGCCGGCAACGACTAAGATTCTGTGTAAGTTTGCGTCTCGTTGCTCTTCTCTTTCTTTCTTCTTCTCGAAAGGGGTACTCAAGAGGGAGGATAAGGGCGGGTACGTGCAGTTGCACAAGCTAACAGTAAAATAGTCTCAGCATGTTGGGAGCAGAACAAGAATGTCGCAGACGACTCTGTCCTCCAATCTGTCCTCGATACAGCAGGATATGACGGCGCTGACCTCATTGCTCGTGCCAATGCTCCTGCTATCAAGGCAGAACTGCGGGCTCGTACTGCTGAGGCAAAGGAGCTAGGTCTCTGCGGTGTACCCACGTATCGTGTGCTGAGACAGCAGCATACTGGAGGGGATTTCGAGGCTGTGGGCGGCTTGGTGTGGGGGCAAGATGAGATCAATGTTGTTGAGGATTTAATTGCTGGTTGGATACCAGGGAAGAGCGACAGTCCAATTGCTGAAGTGGGCAAGGTCAAATATGAGGATGTACAAGACAGGAGCGGCGTTGGTCCAAAATTGTGATTTTAATGATCAATTTCATGGAACCAAAATGGAACACAGTCTGAAAGGCGTCCAATTTACTCATTGTAATCAATAATACTTAAAATATATGCATATTCTCATTCTCACGCAAATTAGCTACATGGCTCATCATGTAGACAAAAAACAAAGCAGACCATTGCGCCAAAACTAAGAGCCATCTCGGGTATCATGAGTTGTCAAATGCGGTTGTGTGGGTATCTGTCGAGGGATGCATGTGTATCATGATAGGCGATGCTGTTCCGTTACACTGCCGGCGTGGCAGCTGGGGAGAGATGTGAGGAGGCGCAAAGCTCAGAAATACGTACAAAGACTTCTGGTAGGTTGTGACAAAATTCGACAATGCCCTAAGTCGAGAAATCAACATTAGGGTACGCACGACGCTTCCTTCTCTTTGCTGCTAATTGGGGAGTCCAGATACCACTGAATAGATCCTCGCATTCATCTTCGTCCTGCGAATCAAACTCAATATCTTCTTTGCTAGTGTTCGCAATCATGCCATTGTCCTCTTCTTCCAAGGCTTGGTCCCACTCTGTTCCTTTCACCGTCCTTTTCGCCTCGAGTATGAACTTTCCAATCTTGTACTTTTGACTGTCCTCTACGGCATCGACATATTTCCACCCCAGGACGCTTCCACAACTGCGACAGCTTATGTCAGATACTGTGTGTTCACCTGTGACGAGTTGTCGGGATTGGGGCTTATGTATAAGCGTGTTGGGTAAGTCGCCATTCTTGAAGCCTGTTCCTGAGAAGCTTCCACCTTGGAGAAAGCCGGATGATGACGGTGGGCTGACAAGGTATGCGCGACCGTGCCTGCCCGTGAATCCTTTACTTATAATTGAAGACGTAGGAATAAGATCGGCGAGGCATTTCTGACAACGAAGGTGTGAAGCCGGTCGCGTAGCTAGAAAGGAGGTCGGCCGTGGCGGGGATGAAGATGGGGATGCTGTTGAGTTGGTGGTATCGCTGAACGCTGAGCTGCTGCGTCGGCGAAAGGTGAAGCTCGGGAACAGATAAAGGGGGAAAGGGGTTGTTGGCGAGTTCGGCATCATGGGTTATTTGGAATACAAAGCCGGTTAGTATAAGACCTTTGTGAGTGCTGTTTGCGATATCAAGTTGTCGAGATTGTCGACGATGGCCTTAAAGAGTGCGCTGTGGATCGGCGTGGTATAAACCAAGGTTACTAAGTGGACTTCACGCCGATGAAATGCTCTTTGTCGGCCTTGTAACCGTTTCTTCGAGACGAGACGCACTCGGCGAAAAGTCTGTCTGGGTATTTGACCTGGGCTGCCAAAACAGCTATCAAGGTCGTTGCGGGGAGGCAGGTGACGTGATGGTGAAAGAGCCGGATGTTTAGATGTCGCGATAAGCGATAAGTAATCGATAACGGATAAGACGCCACAGCCGGGTAGGGCGGGGCAGGAAGGATGCGCCTCGAGTTGGCGACAAGCACAGCCCTTGTAATCCGAGCTTTGGTGCACTGGGCGTCGTGTATGAGAACAGCAGCAGAGATGGCGAAGAGAGAAGAATAAGAAACAGAGCGGTAGACATGCCACACCAGTCATCTCCTCGGAGGCGTGATCCGCGTTGCCGAATCACGGTGAGCCTCCTGATCATGCGGCCATTTGAAACCCAGCATCATGTCACGGGATTTGCTGGCGCTCCGATCGCAGCAGGCCGGTACAGACGCTACCGCCGGTCATGCATATCTCGGTGGCTATTATTTTTCTTTTTTCTGAAGTCATGGTGAGATATGTGTCTGGTGCCATATCACGACTGTTTGGCGAAGCGGGTATTCTCCTGGTCCAATCAACGTCTGCTGTATAATTCCTTCGGCGGAAGCCGCTCTCATATCACCATAAGCATCTAGTTTTCTGACCGTGGTACTGTGAGACTGGGCGGCCTCGATTGTTTGGTCCCGCTCTTCCCAACTTCCAACAATGTCATGCAAGTCGACGCTACTTTCCGACTGCATTGTCGTGCTTTCTGCTTGCAGCGCCGAGAACACCTTGTCCTTCCAGCACGTAGAGCCAGGCTAGTGTTTATTTGCGCTTACACTGCTTCACCAGTTCCTCCAGGCGAGCATTGCTTGACAGCTATAGCGTTTGTGCAGCACTGTACTCTCTTCCATTCCTAACACCAGGTACCATCGACACATCAATATCGGAGAGATGCTCTCTTTTGGCCCGGTACGAAAACGAAAGGACGTCCATAACCCTGTGCAGGAAGCACACGACAAAGGCAAAGTCCGTGTCGTCGAATGCTCTACAGAAGCTCAACCTGTCGCCGCCATAACCAGCCGGCATGCACGTAACAATACTCCTGCCAGCCGCAAATTCACTAGCTTGCGTCGTGGAAGCATAAAACTCTTTTCCATCTTCCGCAATGGCAAGAGTATGTGCACTTTATGTCTCAGCCGTTGATTCGTAAGCTTTAACTCTACCGTCAGGCTCTCCTCCAAGCTCTGTAGAGGCCATATTCGGGAGTACAGGCTCAGCAGTAAACAAGCGATGCAAGTCGGCCCATTTGAGAGTCCATAAGCCCTTTTCCGACACTCCCTCGCATATCCCTCTTACCTCCGACGCCCCTACGAATTTACCAGCCCTCAGCTTAGATCCAGACAACTCCTCGCTCCTCCAGCTTACCAACGCCGCCACTTTTGATGGCGAATCCGAACCGATGTTCAGAGCTCGCACACCAAATCATACGCCTATGGCCTCAAGCAGGTCGACTCCAGGTCTATCTAGGCAGCTGTCCACAACGCTTTCGAGTGCCATACTGAACGACGAAACAGTGGTCCATCGGCCAAGGCTGAGTGCCCGGCCCACTGTCAATTCAAGTCACTTCACTCCTGGCGATGATCAACACACTACACTCTCGCCAAAAATACCCATGTCTGAGGTGCCTTCGCTTCCCTCCAGCATCTTCAGTCCAGGTAGCAGTGTGGGCCCGCTAAGCCAGTCAACTGCACCCACGTCTCTGGTTTCTTCGGGGGGCCCACGGTCAGCCGAAACAACACTGCGTACCCACAATGGCCGCTTTGTGACCGATAACTCGCCCCCTGTCTTATGTGAGCCTATCGCTGACCACTCGCCCTCTCGATTTCTGATATTTCCCCGCCAGGATGCGCCACGCTTATGCGAGCCCTCCATCTCAACAATTGAAAAAGCGGCGGCGGTCAAGGTATTCTTCGAGTCGCATTACAATGGACTCTTGTCTACTGAAGTCACGCCAAGGTCTATGCGGCGTAGGCAAATGGAGTGTAAGCTTCTCACCATGGCCGCTTCTGAGGAGCAACGAGACTGTAAGAGACGAGAATAGTATTCCGCTGAAACTCATCATCTTCGCCAAGTACGAGTGATAAAGTCCAACAGTCTAGCTCGGCAGAACATGAAGGGCGTACATACCTCGAATTATGACAACATTCGAATACTTGGCAAAGGCAGTTTTGGCGTCGTTAGACTTGTTCGCGAGAAGAGCGACCATTGCGAGACTCTTCGTGGAAGTAGCTGCAGCGCACGATATCTTGATGGCTCCTTGACTCCAAGGGACGAAAGCTCTTGCATATCCAATCAGAGACCGAAACAAGTGTTTGCCATGAAGGTCATCAGAAAGTCTGATATGCTTCGCAACAGTCAGGAAGGGCACTTGCGTGCAGAGAGGGATTTCTTGGTTGCGTCAGAAAACTCTCGTTGGGTTGTGCCTCTGGTGGCCGCCTTTCAAGACAGCAACAACCTCTATCTTGTCATGGAATACATGATGGGTGGAGATTTCCTTGGCTTGCTCCTCCGCGAGGACATTCTCGATGAAAATGTGGCCAAGTGGTATCTCGCAGAGATGATTCTTTGCATTGAAGAAGCGCACAAGATGAAGTGGATTCATCGCGACGTCAAACCAGACAACTTTCTCATCACTTCGTCTGGCCACCTCAAGATTTCTGACTTTGGTCTTGCTTTTGACGGCCACTGGACTCACAACCAAGCATACTACAATGAACAGCGGTATAGTCTACTGCATGACCTAGATTTGCATGTTCGGGGTGACCTACAGGATATGGAGGAAGAGAGGAGTCGACAGGATGCTCGCAAACCTACGGGCCAAACCGACGGCACTGCCGCGTCTCGCAGCCGCTACCAAACTAGGCAAGATCCTGCGAATGGACCCATCATCGACTGGCTGAATAGTCAACAAAGACGCCAGTTTGCGAAGAGCATTGTGGGAACTAGTCAGTACATGGCTCCAGAGGTCATCAGGGGAGAAAGCTATGATGGGCGTTGCGACTGGTGGAGCATTGGTATAATACTATACGAGGTATGCCGTTGTGAGGCTCCGACGAAAGTCTTCCTAACATGTCCAGTGCCTCTATGGTTATACTCCATTCTTCAGCGACAATAGACAAGCGACCAAGGCGCGGATACTAGCAAGTAAAACTGTATCCGATCCGAGACTCGAGCTAACCTTGATAATAGGATCACAAAAGGTGGCTGCGATTCCCACTGGACCAGCGCTATGCTCGTCCAAACATCGACCGCGTGCCTCTCCTGCCAGTCTCCCGAAACGCCATTGACTTGATGACCAGACTTCTCGAAGAAAGACACGACCGACTTTCAGCCAGACGATACCGTGAGAACGACCTAGTCCTGCGCGACAGACTCCTCGGCACCCGCAGCCATCGCCACATCCCCAGTATCGGCGGCCACGTAGTCTTTCCCCACGATGCCGAAGACATCAAATCGCACCCGTTCTTCCGTAACATCCAATGGTCCATACTACACATGACGCGCCCGCCGTTTGTCCCGCGAGTCCACGGCGGCCAGCCCATCACAAAGTACTTTGACGACGAAGCAGACATCATGAGCGCATCTGACCATCTCGATTCCTCCAGCTATGAGATCTTCGGAGCACTCGAAGGACAAGCCTTCCCTGGTACGACAACATCCAAAACTCATGCCAACGACGATGCCACTGCTGCGCCTGTACTCGTCCAACAACCCAACGCCAGAAAAGCTACTACTACCATTAGTGCTTTCGACCCTATCTCACCGCCCCCTGGAATCTGCACGTCTTGGAAGCGGATCCGCAAGCGCAAGAGAGAAAAGAAGCGGCCGCGCGACAAGCTGCTTCGTGACGCGGAGGTTGGTCGTGCTGTCATGGAGATTAGGAAGAGGGGCGCTTTTGTAGGGTATACGTATCGTAGGCCGGGCATCTCACTACTTGACTTGGAGGACAGGATTGCTGTTGCGGCTAGACCGCATGTTACGCGGGCTGGTGTGGTTGCGGCGAGTGCGTAGGGATGAGGGTTAAGTGTTTTTTTTTCTCTCTCTCGTTGTTTTCTCTCGAGAGATTGTTACGTGGTTCTTGCTCTAGGCTGTATTATTTCTGTTTTTTTTTTCAACGTTTGCTATTCTTTTCGAACAAAAATGAGGCTTCGTAGTTTCCATTGTTTTACCTTTCAGTCTCTACTTTTCTCTCTCTACACCCATATGTAATCCTACATCCTCGCCATACCATGCGCGTTCCGATGAAACACCACATATAACACCCCAGCCGTTACTGCCAAAGCCGCAATGCCCGTTGCTTCGCCTAGACCTATGGTCGCCGCATCACTGAGGCCCGATGATGGCAAAGGTGTTGATGCTGGCAGAGACGACGTACTTTGGACGTCTTGTCTCAGCGCCATGAGGGAACTTGAAGCAGAAAGTCGTTCTGATGGTAGTGCTGATTCTACTTGAGAGGGGGAAGGGTGATAGGAAGAAAGACAGTGTAATATCATGGACCGCACAGACGACGCACCACTTGGCTGGTCACTGTACTGCACAGTTGATGCCACGGAAGCTGTTACTGAGGATACTGAGTCTTGTGCTGTTGCAACTACACTGCATGCGGCGATGGGTGTGTCGAGCTCAGTGGATGTTGTGGCTGTTGAGATGAGGGCTGTCGGAGCTAGGGGTGCGTCAACGCTGGCTTTAGTGGTTGTTTGCACTGTTTTTGGGTTTAGTTGTGCTGAGATGTCGTGGTTCTGGCTATGTGGGCCAGCGTTAGACTGAGGGAGGACTACAGAGGGCTTTTCTAGTTGAAATGTAAAAAAGAGAGTTTCGAAGGGCGTTTCCTTCGTCGCTTAGAGGGCGATTTTGTGGAATTAAGTATGGGACCGTTCACTACGAGGTGGAATGGGAAAACACTTTTAGCTTCGCGTGTTGGTGGGACAGAGCTTAGGAGAAAGATTATTTGTCATCGGCTGGATACATGTGCTTTGTCGTGTGAGGTCTGTGTTGGCAAAAAGGACGTGTCATCGAGTTGACACAGCTGCTCGTTTGCTAGTCATGGCAGTGGGCATATACACGCCTCGCGAGGTTTGAATCGCTCGAACAACTTTTATGTCAGATTGAGAGATAAAACTAGATATCAGAAGTTGCAAGGCTATGATTTACTGTTGCTGGAAACTGCATGGCCAAGCAAGAAAATGAAACCAATTGGATGTGCTAAGAAACTATGCGTTGGTTACTATCGCTATGCTAGAACACGGACAAAAATCTTGTATAAGACTGCAATGATGGACTCTTGCTGTCTGCAATAGCTACAACAATCTATAAATCTAAATTTCAGAAATGAAGGTGTCCAGGCGATTACTTGCTACGGCGGAAAGCAGCAAACGGAGGGAAGAAGTATGCGGGATGGAAAGCAGTAAGAACCGCACATGCAATAGCAAGCATCCTGATAATTGTAAGTATTGAGGTTGTGAGAGACATAGTCAGGGTGACTCGACTTACATTCCGTCCAGTAGAAGGAACTCTCGTTCATTACGCATCAGAGAGTTACCCCAGCCACCAGCCATCTCTGGCAAACGGTAAATGCAACGGATAAGCACGGTTACATAAGCCAGCACAATGACCAGACCAAAGAGCTTGACTTTTCCCAAGGAGACAGCGCCGGATTCCTTGTCCATGTCGTAGTTGCTCTTCTCGTTCAGCGCATCACGGTGCTGGCGGGCCTTGCGGTAGCGGAAGATGTAGATCAGGATCAAAGCGCCGCACACGCTCATAGTGGCAACCTGAAATGCAATACCAGCTACGATGAGATTGTTGCCACCGTCAATGAGCTTTTTGTTGGTGGTCCCGCCTGCAGCAGCCATGCCTCCACCACAAGCCTGAAGCACAATCGATCCGAAATCGCAGCCAACGAAGATCCATGGATAAAGACGGGGCTTGATGAGCGAATACTGTGGGCCGCAGTAGAGGACAAAGTGTTTCAGAGTCAGGTAGATGGCGGCAGCAACGAAACTAGGGCCTAGGACCAGACAACAGATTTGCAGTTTGAAGCCAGACTCGCTCCATGGGTTATCGTTCATGATGATGCGACCAGCATATCCGGCAGCCTCGAGAAACGTGCCGATACCTAGGGCAAGCGTATAGGTCCATGTCTTGGTTATGACGCCGATGATGATGCTAGCGAGGCAGCAGAGAGCGAAGAGAGCGCAGAGGAAGGCGTTGGCACCGAGATTAGGCCTGTAGCCGTAAAGCGTTGCGTAGACGGGGCATTCAGGCGATACTTCGAGACATTGGCGGAAATTCCCTTTGGGCCTGTCTGAGGCGGCGGAGACAATGACTGCCTGGGTGGCGAGGAAGAGGGCGGCGACGAGGCCTCTCTGTGCGTAAGAACGCATTATGGGCGAGATGGACGAACAGTGCCAAGGATACCAGAAGTAGAGGAAGAAGAAGAAGCAGAAGAAGACGAAGTGAGAAAAGTGACAACAGGCAGCCGTTTAGAACAATGTCTAAGCCACGCGATAGTGGATTATCGATCAACTCTGCCGGGGCGGAAAGCCGTTTTGGGGCATGGCTAGACCTCTGCCATAATTATCCCCTATGTGTTACCAGTAGAACGACAGTCCCCACCTACCGTATTGGCCGTGTTCGAGCAGACGAGTCCTCACAAATCTCTAAGCGAAGCTCGTCAGGCGTGCTGCTATGGCTGCCATTGGCTGCGCTTGCACCGTTAGGCCACTATGTCATGGCCAAGGCGTCAACGATTGCGCTTAGACTGCGGGTTGCGAGTTTCCCGGGTGCACGGGTCCCAGTTGTATGGCGCACGTGCGTGAAGAAGATGGGTATCTTGTTTGTCCATTTGTAGTGGCGCTGTGCGAAGCGTCGCTTAGATGGGAAGGTGCCGAGTGTTTGACGTGAACAGGGGACATGTGGGACGGGTCACGTGTTTCTTGAGGCGTTTCCTGGTTGCGAATTTGCTGCTCAGCACTGGGGACCTTCTTGGGACGGCCAGAGCCACGAGAGCCGGCCTCGCGCTGTTTCGCTTGACGCAGCTTTCCCCGAGAATCGGCAAGGGCTCCGTATTTGTCGCGATCGTGAAGGAGCTTATAGCCAGTTGCGACTGAGATGTTGAAGTCTCGAAAGATGCTGCGCTTGGTAGCCTGGCCACGGCTATCTATGGCTTCGAAAAATCTTGCGCGCTGGGGGGTATCAAGATGCGGCTTCCTGGGGCGCTTGTTTTGGGGTGGAGGAGTCATTTGATCAAGAAAGAAAATGTCCAAAAATCTGTTATTTGATGCAGTTGCGCAGCATGCAAAGTTGATGTCTGGCTTTGGTGTTCGTGGGGGGCGTCTAGTTTTTTTTATTGGGGGGTTGGTGTTGCCGTTTTCCCGGTCGTTAGTTCTCCATCTTCTGCACTCGTCATAGGAATGCTGATCCTGTGGGTTCGAGCTTTTCCGAATCAGCCTCTTCAAGCCTCGGATATACTGTACGGATCATGAGTGCTCTGGCTTACCCTCGAGGCTTTGCGAAAGACTGTCCACTCTCAGGATAGCACAGAGGCGTATGAGCTGGTCCGGAGTTTTCGGGTCGATTGTGCGTGCTCCGGTGCAATATGTGCTGTGGCTGATTTCATAGACGTCGGACGGGCTAACGGGCTGACGTGCAGCAGTTGAAGCTAGCCTGATCGAGTACTAGCCCCTCCAGCAGGCATCCAAGTATCTTCTTGCTCGTGCCTGCATATTACACCGCTGGATGGATGTATATACTGATACAGTCATGGTTGTGCGAACGCTCCAGCTTTTGTTTTGCAGACAGAAGAATATTGCTTTTGGTAATACCCTGCCGGCCACCCCGATCAGCTGTCAAGAAAGACTTTTTTCCTTTCTGACCTGCATGGCGAAGTTCAATCAGCCGCCATTAGGTAGGGACTCGGGACAGTGATTCTTCAAGAATTGCAGCAGCATACTTGCTGATGTTTACTCGCTTGCGCCTCGGAACCATACTGCTATTTCATGTGTCTCAACCCGGATGTGAAGATAACACTCTGCCGGATGGATGAATGGAGTGGGATATGTTGAGATGAAGCAAAAGCAAACAGCAAGCAATGTGGTGCGCGGTGAATAGCGTTCGGTGGCTATACTAGGCTAGTACGGTGGGTGGTATGGTGGGTGTCGGACGGAGGGAACCAACCTCTACCGTTATGTACCTCGGAAGCGTGCTTAGCGGACCAAGAAGATGCAAAGCAAGGTAGTACCCACTAGCCGTCCATCTGTTGAACAGTCACGTGCCCACAAAAGAATTCAGTGCCCTAATCGACACACTGTGCAGTTCTCCTAAGGACATGATTGTGAAACACGAAACATTTGCGTAATAAGCACAGACGGCCTTGTCGCCATCCATGGCCATGTCTTGTGTGCGCCGGCGCTGTGGGAAGGTGCGACTTCGGGAGCCAGCAACCCTGGCCCCATCACGCGCAACATCAAAAAATCAGCGGTACCAAACATCGACCTGGACTTCTGTTCCTCTTCTGCAACCACTCTAGCGAATCATGGCTTCCTCGGACGACCTGAGCACGCTCGCGACACCGCCATCCTGCACAGCAGACTTTTGTCTCATCCCGCTCGGCACCCCCACGGCGTCCGTGTCCAAAGAGGTGGCAGAGGTGCAACGGCTCCTCAAGAGAAGCGGACTCAACTATTCCATGCACTCGGCTGGCACGACTGTTGGTAAGATTCTGCCCACGACCTGCACGACGTCTACTGTACTGCACCATGGGCTGCTTCTCGGCCGGGAAGCACGGCGTGTGTAGAGAAGGTGTTATGGATGTGCGGGGTATAATGGAGTGGAGGGGTACTGAGACAGCTGGCTTGGAAGCGCAGGCTAATTTTCTCTGTTTGCAGAGGGCTCCTGGGACGAGGTGATGCGAGTCATAGGGCAGTGTCACAGCATGCTCCACCAGAACGGCATCGTGAGGATCCAGAGTGATATCAGGGTGGGGAGCAGGACAGACAAGAAGCAAGGGTTCAAGGACAAGGTCGCGGCCGTCGAGAAGCTCTTGAGCGAAGACGAGCAGAAGGCCTGAGTCTCGTGGGCGCGCGTGACAGGCTGGTGCGGGATGAGTTGGCAGCGTCAGGGTCGGGCAGTTGGGTGATCCTTCACATGTGTGTGTTGTTGTGCGGTCGGCAACCAGGGCAGCCGCTGCAGATGCATGCAAAACCAATTTGGCGTCGACAGTTGGACCTGGACATAGACACGCGGCAGATCTGCTGGCCAAAGCCACGGCCCGTGGTTGAAACAAGACGTTTTTCGCCGCCATTGGCTCTCTTTTCCTCTTTTGTCCTGTGGGCCATTACGCAGAGGCTGGGGTAAGATGACATGGCTCGCGCTCGGCTAGGATGGCGGGCGTTATCGCAGATTACATGTGCATTGAATGCGTCGTCGAGATAGTGCTGGCAGACGTCAAGGGGGGCCAGGGGCGAAGGCCTGGACGAAACGGAGGATACCAAGTGTATGATGAGCAGCGAATCAGCGGCGGCGAGCATTCGTCCGTCTGCTACACAACCCCCGCATCGCAGGGCCTGAGATTCTTCACCGCCAGTCGACGAGTATTTCTGGAGCCGGCCCAGGCTGCGATAGGCCGGCGCCCTGGCGAGATGCACGGCCGAGGGGCTGCAGTGGTGTGGAAAAAAGTTGGCGGGTGCCGAGCAGCATCATCCTTGACGTCGGTACCTCGCACCCGGAAAATCCCCTCCACTGCCGCAAATATCCTCGCGCCTTTGCACTCGCCCACACTCCTCACTCCACCATATCTGCACCCCCCTCGCCCATTGCGCCCCCCCCAGAACCTTCTAGTCACCCACCCTCCTGTCGTCCCCGTCAAAACACCCCGCCCTAACGCGTCCCCTCTCAATCCATTGTGTCCCATCTCCGCCGCCGCCGTCTCGTGTGATCGCATGGCAAATGCACGCGACCGCAGCATCACCTGCCACTCCCTAGCACCCGCGCGGTAAAGTCGACGCCCGACCCCTCGCCGCCCTGAGCGCACGCACTCGACCACCATGGCCTTCAACTTCAACTGGTCGCCGCTCATCGCCGACACCTCGCGGGCGCGCGACATGCTCACCACGGCCCTGAACAAGTCGCCCAAGCCGCCCATCATCGTCGACGACATCATCGTCACCGAGCTGAATCTGGGCTCCACCCCGCCCGAGCTGGAGATACTCGAGATTGGCGACTTGGCCGAGGATAGGTTTCGGGGCATATTCAAAATGTCGTATGCTGGCGACGCCTTCTTGACGCTGAAAACAAAGGTCCAGGCAAATCCGCTCAAGACGTATCTATCGACAAAGCCAGACTTTGCCTCGCCCCAGCCCTTGGCGGCGGCGTCTGGCTTGACCATACCATTGCAAATCACCTTGTCCAATATCCGCCTCTCCGGCTTTGTCATTCTAGTCTTCTCCAAGCAAAAGGGCCTGACGCTCGTCTTCAGAAACGACCCCCTCGAGTCGCTCAAGGTGTCGTCGACGTTTGATTCTATACCCTTTGTACGAGACTATCTGCAAAAAGAGATTGAGGGACAATTGCGCGTGCTGTTCATGGAAGACTTGCCAGCTATCATCCACAGGCTATCCCTACGCATGCTCTCGCCAGAGTACCGCGAAATCGAGACGGAAGAACGCCTTGAGAGCGCCAACGATACCACCCCCGCCATCGACCCTCTTGCAGCGCCCCCTGAAGATGCCGTCGATGCCTTTGGCAATCCACTCGATGAAGCCCAAATCTCTGCCATGTCTCCCGAATCAGGCGAAATCCACGCCTCCTTCTCGCAGAAGAACATCCTCCGCCTCGCCGCCCTCTCCGAGTCCCAACGAACTTTGTCCCTTTTTACGCCAGGCATCCGTGATGCTGTGTTCCGGGCGTGGGCAGGCCACCCGGACCGGGCCGAGTCTGGCGCCGCGACCCCGGCGCTTACACAGGGCAGTCTCTCTAGGATACAATCAACATTTGGTAGCCTAAAGTCAGGCGCGTCCTCAGTTGCGTCTGATAGCACTGGCAACGAGACGCTTAGCTCGCGCCCGACCATGGCTTCATCATTTTCGTCGTCAGCCGGGCTTAGCCTCGGATCAGCTCGTTCGCGCGCTGGCGGCATGCGGAAACGGAAGAAGCGCGTTGTTGACCTACGGAAAAAGGATACCCCAGACTCTGGTGTGTCCACAGGAGAGAATACACCACTCCCGAGTGCATACGCTTCCGAGACATCAAGCGTCATACCAGAAGAGAAGGAGGAGGAGCTCGTTACTCCACCAAGGAGCCCTGCACAGCCAGGTATACGCTTCGAAGGCAGGCGCGGAAGCTTGGACATTGGTACCCCTAAGCGCATACCTGAAGTCCAACGTGCGCCTGAAGAGCCACCAGTATTTGGACCTCTAGCCCCTTCACCAGAGTTCTCAGATGAACCCAAACTCGCAGAGCCGAAACAATCGGCACCACTACCACCTCTACCGCAATCGTTACCCTTCGTTTACCTTGAAGATCCTTTTGTATCCCGCACCTCCAGACGCCCGCCTATATCCCGCAACAAACTGCGGCAGGCACAGCAGTCTACTTCTCCACTCCTCCGCTCCTTGTCCTTTGACAAGGTCTCATCTCTCTCTGCTTTGTGCTCGCCCCCTCGCACCTCTTCTCCGCCCAACACAGATGCCACATGCAGTTCCGCCGGCATTCTCGAACAGGCATGGATGCAAAAAATGGCACAGGAGATTGCGAGAAAAGTGCAAGAAGAAAAAGAAAAGTCATCACGGCAGCGGCCGTCGAATCACACACGCACAAAGACTGCGCCTGCAGGGCGAAGCTTTTGGCAGAGTGAAGATGAGATTGAGGCCCCTCCTGCTTACGTAGCGTAAGTTGACCTCCTGTGCCAAAACACAAGAGGGCTATGATGAAGTTATGAGCGATGATTTTCCTATCATGATCCACCATTTTGATTCTCTTCTCTGCTCCTTTTTTTTCACTGTTCGTTTCTTGCTTTGTAATTTGTTCCATGGTTTTTCATCATCAATTGTTTCGTTTGTCCATTTTCTTTTAGCATCGGCGTTTGTGTGCACCAGACCTGAAGGGAGGTACCCAAAAATGGAAAGCCAAGATGATGGCCCAGGTCTGGGAGCAAGGTGGGGAAAAAAGTATTGTTGCTTTGATTTGATTTGAAGGGTAAAATATCCTGCATAGCGTTGGGGTGTGTTATCGAGGCGTCAGAGGGAGGAGGGGAATTGGATCGGATCAGTGAGTCATCAGTGGAGTAGGAAAAAGGGGGGGTTGGACAATCACCACACACTTTTTTTTTGACTAATCATTCCACTCTTTGCACACATACACGACAGATGCTTTTAGTCTGTCTGCTGGATGGTGCCGTACAAAAGAATACATATACATACACATACACATACACATACGGTATATACGTATATAAAGATACACAATAGAATTACACCACATCACATTCTCAATCCTAGGGGGAAAAGCTTGAGTCGTGAAAAAAGGCAATAGAGATTGCCAGTGATAATAACCATCATCATAATAACGATGATAAGAATAATAACAATAAGAATAATTCCCAGGACACACACCCGCCCAACGCCTCAATCCATGCAAAACTTCATATCCGTCATGACCCCAAAATCCCACATGACTCAGAAGGGGAGGGGGGGTGTATATAGAATATACACACCAACAATGTCTCTTCTTCATTTACCCAGCTACATCCCCGACCCTAACCCAGCGCTCCTCCAACGCCAGCACCACCAACTCCTTCACACTCTCCAGACTCTCGTCTCTGCTCAGCGCCACAGGACACAGCAGCTCGCTGACGCGCGTCAGCACCTTGAACAGCTTGGCTGCCTTTTTGTTCACTTTGGCTAGGAGCTCGTCTGCGTCTGCGTCGTCTGTGTCGGGGTTGGGCTTGGTGAGGAGAAAGCGAGACGAGGGGAGGGTGTTGTGCGGTGCGCGGGATGTGGAGGAGAGGTGGGCGAGGAGTTTGTGGAGGAGAAAGTGCAGCCAGATGAGGTTTGTTTTGGGGTGGAAGGAGCGCCAGGGGGAGGCTTTATCGGTTTTTTCTTGGATTTGATCGTCGTTGTTGTTGTTGTTGTCGTCGTCGTCATCGAATCGGATGTGTGTGTTGAGAGGAGGTGTCGATATCGTGGCGTCTTGGCTTGTTTCTTGTCCTTCTTCTTCTTCTTTTTGTTGTTGCTCATCGTCCTGGTATACAGGCGGTTGAAAGTTCATTGGGTTCCCCAGGACGGCTGCACCGCGCATGTACCGGTAGATTTCATACTGGTACTCTTGGCTTGCGTCGCCCTCGAAGATTGCGGGATCCTTGTCAAGATCCAGGTACGCTACATCGGACCCCTCTTGCTCCTCCTCGTCGCCGTGACTTGAAGCCGCCGTCGAGCTCGAAATATGCGAGAGGCTTGACAGTCTGCGTGATGGCGGTGAAGGAGCAACAATGTCCGCACGCGAAAGTGTGTAATCGATGACCGTGGTATCGAGCCCGGTGAAACGCAATTTGCGACGCAGAGGATCCTTGACGCAAGGCTGCAGTACGTCACCCCCCTTTCGTGAGGATCGAACACAAATGTTCCCGAGATGCAGATCGCGATGCTCAAAGCGACATGCTTCTTCTGCCTTGCCAATGCTGATCGCTACGCCCCAGAAGACATCCCAGGCTTCCCAGATGGAAGCAATACCACCGGACTCCATGATCTTTTCGCAGTCCGTACCTGCATCTTGCATTTCAATGACGGCCCACAGCTGTGACTCGTCATAGCTGGTTTTCTTGCTGGGGTCGGGAAATTCGCTCTTCTTGCCGCGTGGGCGCGACTTGTTCCACTCCTTCCAGGCATCGTTGAACGAACTTGAAGGGCGTCCTTGAATGACAGTGAGGTCGCGGAAAACGGTGAAGCCAGGAATGTGAGTGACGTTCTGAAGCAGCTTGATTTCTGATAAGACGTCCTCGACATGAGATTTCCACTGATCTTGTTCGTCTCGCTGTGCGGTTTCCTTTTCTATCTGTGCTTCGAGGTCTCGTACTGCCCGGCCGTGAAGCTGGCATGGGAGCGGAACCGTAGGCGGAGTTTTAAGCGCCACTACCTTGAGCACCGACTCTTCTTTGATGCCATTGGCGGATGATGTCGACGATAAGCGGTATACTTCCGAGAAGGAAGCTTCTGCAATTTTGGAAACCTCAAAATAGGGTTCCAGCTCGTCAGCCCAGTCCTGGAACGCGACAATCTTTTTCCTGTCGCTAAGAGCCAGTAATTTGGAAGCATAAACAGAATAGAGGTCGTCAGGTTCAGGCGTTGGTTCAGGGGTGGGTAATTGTGCAACCGACGTAGGCACAGCACATTTCTTTTCCTTTCTTGTCCTTTGTAAGACTGGTACTGGGCGTTCTGTGGTACTCGAAGCGCCCTTATCATGATCGCTCAGGGCTTTTCTCGATTTTCTTGACTTCTGCAGCGCCTTCTGTTCCGCTTGTTCCACGGCTTCGATCGTTAGAGACTTCATGCTTTGCTCCAACACATCCTCGAGCGGGACGATATTCTCTTTTGGGATATCGACATCTCGGCTTGTCTTGGCTTCTTTCCTTGACTTTGTTCTTCTCTTCGTAGTGGCGGTGATGGTGCTCTCCTCCTTTTCACTTTGCCTTTGCTCAATCTGCAAATCTTCAAGCCCCTTCTCTAATGTTGAAACGTCGCTAAGTGGTTGTGTCGTAGTTTTCCCTAGGCCTGCTGCTTCTAACAGCTGTTCTCGCCAATCACCCAAATTGCTGCTGTCTGTATTTCGGCTTTTCACTCCCTCATGTGCGACTTCTTTCTCTGGCGATAAGAACTTAGTAAAAGCAGCGCGTTCGCCAACCCTTCTCTTTCCATAGACAACTTTGGGTGGCATCGTGAGCGGTTGAACGGTTAGTGTCGAAGAGCTTGAGTGAGTTGAGGCTCTGTTGGGCGTACCAGGGTGTGATTGGAAGGGTCCACATGGAAAGTGTAAGCGAGCCGTTGGCCCGGCAATGAGGAATCCTTGTTTTCCGACACGTGATCTGAGATTTCGGGATCTAAAGTACGTAGTGCACGGTTGGTGCATGCAGACTGCATATTCACACTATATTCTTTCTGCCTGCATGCACATGCATCGCAATCATTGGTCATAAAGTGGTTCCGAAAACATTAACATTAAAATCCAATGGGGGCTGTAGTCTGAAAGAACCCTCTTGTCGTCTTGCAAGGTTGTAGCAAACAAACGCTCGTACAATGAAAGGCCCAGGCTCTCTTTTCCCAGACCATAGAATCAGATTACACAGAAATAGGTGTGCAGAACAAGCTTGCCCAAAAGACCGGCAGACGGGCTAGTGCACATACGATAGGACTGAAATGCTAATGATAGGAAACGCAGCGGCTGGTCATCGTCCAATGTAAATAAAAAAAAAGGTTTAGACAATTTACAGGCAAGTGAAATTGGTAGTTGGTAGGTGGAGCAGCTGGAGACTTGGGCAGTGATGCCTGTGTGGTGAAGTATTAGAAGTAGTTGCAGTGCGAGTCGCAGTGGGCCGTAAGAGCATTACAAAGTTTGGTGGTGGCACTTAATTGCCTTCGCTGTCGGCTTCAGCTGGCTGTGGCTCAGCCTCTTCTCGTAGCACCGGCGGCGGCACAACGCCCAAGCTCTTGCGCTTGTTCTTTCTCTCAGTCTCAGACTCTTTCTTTACCCCATTCGTCTCTGAAGTTGCGGTGGTAGGACTAGCGTTGCTAGCCTTTTTGTTTGGGGCAATGCTTGCATAGCTGCCCGAAAGCTTGGAAGTAGTGTCGTTGTTCTCGGACTTGTCGGCGAAGTCTTTCCACTTGCGCCAGCCGTCAAAGTCGATCAGAGCCTGCATGCAGCCCCATTCTTTGACTTTGCGTTCAAGCCAGACAAAGTTTACAGGCTGAGTGATGTGTCAGTACAGGGTTTGCGTCAAAACACTATGAAACAACATACCTTTGTCAAGAAATCGTTGCAGCCAGCAGCCAAAGCCTCGTGCCTGTCACTCTGCAGTGAACTAGCCGTAAGTGCGACAATGATGACTGGGCTCTTGAACATTCCCTTGTCGCCCAGCTTGTCGTCCTCTCTTAGCTCGTCTTGGCCCTTGCTGTCTTGTCCGAGCCGGTTGTTGGGTGCCTGGCTGCTCCCACTGCTAAAGACACCAATGCCGTTGACACGCTCCAGTCTCCTGATTTCCTTTGTGGCTTCGAGACCGTTCATCACGGGTAGTTGAATGTCCATGAGTACCAAATGGAAACCGCCGGCCTTCCATTTGGTGACTGCTTCTTTACCGTTCATTGCGCGCTGCCATCGAACCTTTAACCGCTGCATAAAGGCGCCCAGAACTCGCAAGTTGATGATGTTGTCCTCGACGATGAGGACATTGATGGGAGGCACGGATCCATCCAGCAGGCCGGCGGGTAGTGCTGGTGGCTCTACTGGGGGCTTTCTCCGCTTCTTCTTGCTGTTAAGCTGGGGTGATGAGATGCGAGGGGTCGGTGGCGTCGAGGTCTGCAGGGCCTGTGGGTGAGGAGTAGGCTCGGTGGTTGCAGGAGGGGTGGGAATCGGGTTATTGGAAGCAGCAGAGTTCTTGGCCTCGGAGGCGGTGGAATCGTGTCGCGGGCGGTTTGGAGGACGGGCCGAGGTAGCAGACGAGGGAATGCCGCCGCCCAATGTGGTAGGAGATGCTGTGTGTGTTCTGTTGTACTTGGGACGGTGTGCATGCATCGGCCCTCGCCGTGTGCCGCCTGGAGACGGGACGGTGGGCAGCTGACCGGTGTTGAGCACGGATATGGAATGCAGGTGGGGCACTGAGATACGGCTGTCGTGCAGCTGCTGGCTGGCGCTCATGGGAGCGGACGAGGGCGTAATGGCAGACATGGGCGGGAAATACTCGGTCTGCTGGTGGACACCGTCTTCGTGATGGTAGTAATGCGGCACCCGGGGCGATGGCTTTGGCGTGCGTCGTTGGGGCACGTCGATGATGAGGGCCTCGTGAACCGTCTGGCCGCCAGGAAAGTAGGCATCGAGGGTCCTGCACATGTCCTCCTCAGGCCCCAGAGTGCGTTCGCCTGTCCGCTGGCCCTCGCGGGGCACAATGCGCAGGGTGACGTCTGGCGAGTCAAAGCTCCTGCCGAGCGAGTTTGCGTACTTTTTGAGAATCACGTCGCGCACATCGTCGACCAGGTCGTCTTCGCGGATCTGGACCAGCGTGGCCGAGGCATTGGGCCGCTTGACCCAGATCTTGCGGTGCAGCATCCCGGCGTTGAGGGCGGCCGGCAGTGCGCCAGACGGGTTGGCGGCCGTAGAGGAGCCTGTGGCAGGAGCGGCCGCGGGGGTGTCGGAGGCGAGGAGCGAGCTGATTACGTGGGCATCGGTGTTGTTGACGACAGACTGGCGGCGGGTGAGGGCGGGCGATGGGGGCTTGGAGGAGTTGGTGGTAGTGGATGTCGAGGTTGTGGTGGTAGTGGTTGCGGGGAGCGACAGCGGCGAGGAAGAAGAAAGCGAGTCGGGCAGGGCACGGGGGTGCAGCTCGGCGGGCGGCACGATGGGGTGGACGGGCGTGGGCTCCTCGAGCGTGACCTGGGGGCAGACGACAGGCACGTCAGCGGAGGGGTGGCGGGTGTGGGCGCTGGGCGGGGTGGTGGTGGTGCGCGTGGTGGAGCTGGACTGGCCGTCTCTGGACGTGGTGTTGAGGCTGCCTGTGCTTGCTTGTGCGTCGGCCTGGCGCTCGGCCGCCGTGGCCAGCACCTCGGACCTCAGCATCCGCCCGTTGCTGGTGCCCGTGTCCGCCTCAGGCAGCTTTGGCAGCGACACGCTCTTGCGCAGCGGGCTGCTGTGCGGCGGCGGCGGATGCTGCTCGTGCTGCTCGTGTCGGTCGCTGCCCGTCGACGACGCAATCGAGCGTGCCCGCGTCGACGCCTCGCTGTTGCGCCGCGAGAACTTGGACCGCGCCTTTTGCAGGCGTGTCTTGATGTTGCTCATGCCGGCCACGAGCCGGAGTCGGCCAGCATGCAGTCGGGAAGAGCGCTCTGCGGCCGTGGTGCGTCGCTCGACGGCCTCTCACGATAGTACAGCGTCTCGTCTGCCAGCCCCGTCGTGCTGTCTGCGGCGGCGTGGCGCACCCAGCGGGCTAATGGGGGGCAGCGAGCTTAGCCTGGGATGCGGCGGATGGTCGCGTTGCATGTGCTCATCCGACCGGAACCGTTGGTGGCGAGGGGGGGCACAAAGGAAAAAAGGGCGTGGTAAGGAGCGACAAGACAAAAAAGAGCGAACGGGCGCGAGCCGGGTAGCATCAGGAGACGCGAAAAGGAAGTGCGCCAGTTGTGTTGTGCTTCTGCGCGGTCAGTATGATGCTGGCCATGACCAATCTCCAGCAGCGCTTGGGCCGGCCAGAGGAGAGAGGGCACTGAACAGGTCTGCACCGCACACCACGTCTTATCCACACTCGCCCAACCCGCCACCTGCATGTCTAACGCGTTATTTGCACGAATCCAAAGCCTGCCTGCTGCACACGCCCGTTTCATTCACCACCCGTGTAGCGTCGTCGGTCTCACACATGGCACTGCCATCAAGGCCTAACGTCACCATCACAGGCCACCCCGGTGGAACCTCGCCAACTCACCCATAGCCAACCTTATCCCTCCACCTAGTCTCTGCCTAGCCGGCATATCCATCGTCGATGCTCAGCCCGCCCTCGCCACCCGCACACGGCGGCCCGATGCTACTCATACATGCCCAGCAAACTTGATCTTGTCCTCATTCTTGATCCTGTTTTGTCTCCAAGCCCAACTCTGCACGCGCGCCACAGTGGCTGGGCACTTGATTGCCAACCCCTATTGGGTAGCACAGGTGTAATCTGTATTGATTACATTAGACGACTTCCCATCACACACCCCCATGCCCCCAACCTTGGCTATCTCTTTCCAATCAACGAGCCGCCCCATCGCAGATTCACTAAGAGAATCTGTGATGTAATTCTCTCGGAGCGCATCCCTGAATCAAGTCCATCGGCAGACGGCTCTGAAGCCCTGCGTGGTGTATCCGACGAAAAAGCAATTGTAAGGTACCGAGATACACGCTAACACTACGGTAGGCGCACTTGCGTTCTTATTGGCGAGTCACTGCACTAAACTGTAGTGGTTGATAACCCATTGACTTCGTGCCCCACAGCTGTCTATTCTGTATGAGCAAATGCAATTACATGATTACTTTAACTCAGTAAACTACTCGCCCAGAGAATCGCGTAGTCTAAAGAGTTTCCCATCAGCGATCTATCAAACCTTGCACGCAAGCGCTTCACAATCTTGGGATCGCGATACAGCCCACACTGCCGGTACTAGATACTTGTCAACACAGTCTTCATACTTCAGTAGGGTCTTCTTATACCACACGCGAATTACCAACACTATTGTGCAGCATAGCACCTCACGGCACTCAAAAATGAGATCAAGATCATCATGGACACATATGGGCGACTGTCCTCTTGTTGAAGTACAAGGGGACGTTGATAATAATCGGCCCTTTTCCATGGCGTAACGATTTGATGAGAACGCTAAAGAAGCATCTGGTGTTCGTATTGCTTACAAGTGGATTTACATTTTAGAGTTTTCTTCTTTGATGCAAGCATTTGATCAAAAGGATACTAACGTTACGTGGCCTGCATTCGTGTGAAGCGGGACTGCGCATGAGATTAGTAGGCTGGGAACAATACCTCGCTACGACATTTCGTAGAATAACATGATCATCATAAGGGATAATGCAGTTGTATTTTGTGGAGAATCTGTTTACTACGATCCAAATCAAATATTTCATATCTATGAACAAAACACTGTGTATATATTGATTTTGTATGCGTATACGGTGACCCGACTGAAGTTTATTCGCGCAAGACACTTGTAGTGGACCTGTATTTGCCCGAACAAAATTTATCCTAGTACTGTATGTATGATGTTGCAGTCTGTCAATAGGATAATCCTACAAACACCCCGACCTGTTCTCACAACCTCCGCATATCTACCTTTTTCATTCGACAGTGATTACGTCGTATTGAAAGATTGACACACGAGTAGCTGATAGTCCGCATGCCCTACTGGCGCTCGTGGTACGACAAAGGACTGACGGAGAGCCGATCTTCTGCACCTCACTCCGAGAACGATGTCTCGGCCTTGTGGACGAAAGTACGAGTACGAGAAAAACACTCGTTAAACAGTCTTTTCTGTCTCTGATCTATCAGGACCAATAAAGGGTCCTGCAGACGAAGGGGCAACGCGGTTGTGTCTTCTCTGTCTGTGAGGATAGCACAAAAAAATCTTTTTTTTTGCTCATATTCTTGCCGAATGCATCGTGAATTGATGACATTCAATACACTAATGAACAGATCAACTCTGGACGCTCTATGCATAATGATGAAGCAGGACATGTATTTCATCACCCTCCTGATCACTCTTTCTAGCCTGCTCTTTTAAGTCTCCTGTAACAGTTTTTCAAGCCAGAACGCGATGCTAATGATATCAGGTTGCAAATGCAGATCTCTACGGTGGCTGTAGCTGCCAGAAGCACACAGACTTAAGCATAGATACGGACAGTTCACAGGCTTGCTGCCAACAGTGGAATAGTCACCTCGCATATCTGACTGCTGGTAGAAATATCCGCTTTACGGATAACTATATGTGTACATCTAAGAAATCGTACAAGCAACAGGTCCACTAATGGGTTTTTTTCCAATTTAGTGAAAACAAAGGTGCATCGATGGAGATTCTTGGGTCGGTTGTTGCCGCTCTATCATCGGCAGGGATGTGGATGCCGCTTGTCCCTGGTGAAATATCTTTGTATCTGCCATAGTGCTCTTTTCACCGGAAAATTTCTATACGTAAAGACGCTGCACAGCTTATTGCAGGGTTCGATGTCAAGACCAGGGTTGGAGATGTACGAGGACGCTGGGCAAGTGCAACGATTGGGAATGGTGACAGCACTCGAGGGCTTGTTTCGACGCAGGAATTTGCTATCGTTAGCGTATCCTAGCAAAGAAATGATAGAAGAAGCTTTATTTTCAGATCTTGTTGAACTTGGCATGCACGTGCAAGCGCGTGACTAGATTTTAGGTTCATATTGGATTTCTGCCTGCACGATTCTGCGCCTCTTTCATGTACTGTGCTGCACTTTGTAAATGTATCGGTATTTGGGGGCAACTACAAGGGAATATATCTTGCTCCGACCTTGCAAAATGCGGTATGTTACCGCTCGTTCGCAAACAGCATCCATTTCATGAACCATCACGATGTGTTGCCGTCGTCATAGGAATGCAAAGCCCTATGGGGATTTACCATGTCCTCCAGGACATATGCGCAAGTTACCAGTGACTTTGTGTCTATAATCGAACTGCATCCCTGGCCTTGTCTTTTCTTTTTCTCATTCAGCATGGCTTCATGTGCCTCTAGGGGTTTTCAGCACATTTCGTCACGGTGTTCTGTCGTATATGGTTTCGGTAACAGTAGGCGTTTTCGAAGAGGATAAAGCTACGTGGACTAAACAGCACTCAATATAAGCTACAGGATGAGACGTTAGGGCTGTTCACTTGCTGACAGGATAAATGGCTTATCTGACAGTCAAAAATAATCGGACGCTGAGCCTCTATAACCAGTCAGGGGAACGAAGTCGATGATCTGGATGGCTCATGTAGCCCTAGCATTTGCTGCTGGGACTTTGACGTTTCGGTCAGCTACCTTGTGTGTTATGTACAAGCGGTGCTTCCAGCTGGCGAAGTGAATGGTGCATATTCACTGGTCAATGGGGGTGTACATGCGCTCAACGGTGTAATGATGCTTAGGGGGCATCGCTCTGCCAATGGTGTTCTCTCCATGCAATGGCCTCGATGTTGTTGTGTATGTATTGGAAATGAGGATAGCGTAAGACTAAAACAGAACCTTTTCTCAACAAGCTGATGCAACGCGTGAGATGTTGTCTTTCGAGCTATGGGGCGGCTGGGTGCGTTGTGATGTACGTACCTGCCCTCTGTTTGCACCTCCCCAGTTCGTCAGGACAGCTCACTTCGCCTCTCACTTGATTCTACTTCTTTCCCTCTAACTCCTCACTACTTCACCACTTTCAATCTTCCATATTCGATTTCTGAATTTCTTTTCTTCATTTTCAATTTCTCAATTTCTCTTGGTAAGTAACCATGTAGATGCTCGTGCAAGCTCTAGCTGACACATACAGGCCATGGCCAAACGCAAGTCTGGCAAGAAGCGTGGCCATCGGACGCCACGACCTCCAAAGCCAGTGCGAATGGCTTTGGCAGCCGAGCGAGATGCCGCCGCACGGGAGGCAGCCGCTCGAGAGCAGACTGATGAAGATCCATCTGCATTAGTACCCAGCGAGCATGCTGAAGCATCTGCACCAGCATCCAGCAGGCCTGTATCTGGCAAGCCTGTTTCAAAGTATGCTGACGTAGACGAGACAGCCAATTCGTCTTCGGACCACGAGGATGACGATGACGATGACATGCTCTCGAAGCAACCGGAGGAGGCAAATGATTCACTTTCCCTCCGACTCCCGTCCGTTCAGCCCACGGTGGGAGACGACAAAGACCGCAACGGCCTGCCTCGGGCAAGTCTTGCAGCACCTGAACAGGCCGGCATGCTTTCGAAAGCTGCTGGTCTCAGGACTAAACAAGAAGATCAAAGTGTTAATGAACACGACACCTTCTGAACCCTGGCGAAAGGCAATGCAGACCTTCGGGCTGATTGTAACCTGACGTTTCAGACTTACCCCGGCGAAAGGCGATGCAGACCTTCGGGCTGAATGTAACCTAACGCTGAATAGTTCTATTGAGATAGAGCGGCCGATGAAGCACGACGATAAAAAGTCCTGTGGAGGCTCCCCTAGGACGAGTTCGCATCTTACCGCGATCTAGGGGTACGGCAAGATAACAAGCACTCTTGTCGCCAAGACGAACTCATGAGATATCACTACTAGTATCCATATATTGTAGTTGTCGCGGTATAGCAAAAGATTGACCTCTTTGCTCGACAGTAGTAATATAGTGTTCTTGAATTGCATGCAATCGTGCTTCGCGTGATGGTACCAAACACCAGAATAAACAACTAAGAATAACCAGACTAGATCATAACGACATCTATCTATTGGAGTTGTCGTGTTTACGTATTGTGCTATATGTGGAGTCATTCATCATGAGCAAGAGAACAAGAAAGGAACAATGATAAGCCGAGCCCCGAAGGCTCATCCTGGACCCCCACCCCCCCTGATTCCATCACTCCAAACTTCCGCCCCGTTTCCTATCTTTCCAAGTACAACACCTTGCCTACATAAACCAGTGTAGTGAGCTTTCGTGATAAGCTCGCTGAGGGGGGCTGTGAGATTGCCATCTCTGCAGCCTCATTCACTCTCGCGTGTGTGAGATACTCTCTTCGCAGCTGTCCTTGGACGAGAGACCCCACGTGTGAGCATTCTGCCCAATTTCTCTTAGTTCTCTAAATTCCGTTCCAGGGCTTATATCTAAAAGTCCTTGAAACTTTCTTCCCACCTATCACTCAATTCCTTGGTGTATGGCTCTCTGTTCTGTGGTTCTGGTTCGTATTCGTCAAAATTCCGCGTGTCTGCGGGGCCGCGGAGGTGTGGCACAATAGGCCCTTGAACCTCGCGGTTATATAGCTTCTGCCAGTCAATGTCCTTAAACCACTCGTGGTCCTTAACGCGCTGTGCGCCGCCAGCGACGTTTCCCAGACGCTTGGAAGTGTCGACAGTGCAGAGACCAGAAATGAGGTCACGCGCGGCTGGCGACATGGCTGAGGGAAAGCGAACTCGTCCCTCGACAATTCTGCAAGACAAAACATCAGCGCTGGGATACTGGTCTTGGTTTTCGCAGACGTACTGTTCGTAGATCTTCATAGGATTTTGATCCCAGAAAGGTGGCTGTCCAACGAGAAACTCGTACACAAGGATGCCAAACGCCCACCAATCGACTGCCGTGCCGTGCCCTGGAATCCCGTTAGCAGGGTACCAATGGCGTGCGCAATGCAGATCGCACCTGTATTACGAATGACCTCAGGTGCCAGGTACTCGGGAGTACCACAGAGCGTATAGGTCTCTCCTATGCGAGCTGTCAGTCTCCACTTGTCGTAACGCTATGAGCTATGACGTAACCTACTATTTTCTACCTTCTTTGCAAATCCAAAATCAACTAGCTTGAGATGGCCCTCTGCGTCTATGAGGATATTCTCTGGCTTTAAATCACGATATGCAACACCCTCGCGCTCATGCAGAAACTCTAATATAAGAACAATTTCAGCTGCGTAGAACTGAGAAGTGGGCTCGTTGAAGCGTCGTGCTCTTCGCAGGTAGCTGAAGACTTCGCCGCCAGGACAGTAGTCGAGCTGGCCAAAATGTCAGCTGTTGTCTTGTCTCGTCTCGTCTATGCCAACTCTCGCCCATGTGTGTATGTGCGTGGCTACGTACCACCATGTAGAGGGAATCCATTGATTGGAAGCTGGCGACCATGGTCGTTATGAAGGGGTGTCCTGCAACCTTGGCGAGGACATTGCGCTCGTTCCGGACATGCTCGACTTGCTTGAGACGGATGACTGAGACGGGACGGTTAGCCGTAGCGCAGGTTGGATATTCAGGGTCCGCGTACCGTCGACCTTGCGTAGAATCTTCAAAGCAAAGACCTGGTTCTCATCACCAGGCTTTGCATCTTTTAGTCGCACGAGCCAGACGCGCGCAAAGGTTCCTGGAGTCGAGTCAGCGTGGGGTCGTCAGTATGGGCGCGTGTGCGGGCATGCGGACCGGTTCCGAGCGTCTTGATGAGCTCGAAGTCTTCCTCGCGCAGCACCTTGGATGAGTGGCCGACGAGCTTCTTGCGCGGATCAATGTCGATGTCGTCCGGGCTGAGGGTGTGCTTCTGAGCCTCCCACTGAGCCAACTGGTGCTTCTCCTCTTCGCGGGGCTTGTCCATGGCCGAGTCGGTGCGGTCGTGCAGGGAGCCGGAATGCGACGGTTCTTTCTTGTCCCGGTGGTGCTGCAGCGGGTGCAGAATGTTCTTGAAGGTAGTCGCCATGGTGGTGAGTGGTGCTGGCCCGAGACCAGGGCGTGCGATGCAAGGGAAGAGAGCTGTGAGGGAGCCAAGCGGCCGTTTCCGTGCGTGTTGGGGACTCAGTAGCAGAGGCACCACATGGCAAGATCAATGGTGCTGTTTGTGTCGACGTCGGGCAAACGTGGCGGCAATGGGGAATGGTGAATGGCAGGCCGGCGGTTAGGCGGAGCAGCCAGACATGCAGCAGCGCACAATCATGGGCTTGCAGAGGGAGCTGGTGAGAGGGACACGAGGGAGCGGGTGCGGGCGCGGGCGCGACAGGTGGATGGGATGGCGGGGGTCTACACGAGGCGCATTGCTGCACAAGATGACGCACCGGACGTGGGGAACATGCACCAACGCCGACCGAACCCTGGTGGGCACGATGCCGTGTGCCCTGCGAGGGTAAGCCGGCCTGAGGGGTCGCTTTCGAGTCCTCTGCGCAGCCGCTATTCGGCGGCGCTGGGCGGTGGCAGCCAACTACCGCGCGGCTGGCTTCGGGGCGTGATGCAGTGGCGGTCTGGTAGTCAGCCCCGTCTCCTGTCTCCGGTCTCCGCCATCGTCTCGGGGCGTTGTGTAGCACGCTCGGGCTGACCACAGGCGCAGCTGCTCGACAGCGACAGGCGCGGCTGGCAGCTGATGTTTGGCCTCCATCATCCGACACGCATCCCCGTGCATGAACCACGGTACTCTGGGAACAACGGCACGTCGCATTTAGACTAGGTCGGCGGGATGCTGCCCGAGGCCCTGTTTGCCAAACTCCAAATTGATACTTCACATGCAGGGCTCCAAAAGCGCCCGACTGCCGCTATGCACATAGACCCATATATAACACACTTCCAAAAGCTCTCGTTCCCGCCCGGGTCGTCCACATGTGCCCTGTAGCGGGCCAACGACCCGCGCTTCTCATTGACTGAGCCAGTCCCGTAACCCCAAACTCCAATGCGTTGCAGGTTGATTCGCGTATTTCTACACCACCTAGTAGTACAAACAAAGCTATCCTGGTTTACTCAGCCGCTTGCCCGGGTGTTGAGAATAAGGGCAACAATGAGCCTAGACCGAGTTAGCGAATGAGCGCGCATGCAGTCGGCGTAGACAGGTAGTTGCGCCCACAGGGGCCGTGTTGGCGTGCTGTGTTCTGGAGACGTACCCGTAAAGACCCAGGACTTCGGCGAAAATGAGAATGAGGACCATGCCGACGAAAATCCTCGATTGGCGCATAAACGAACGCACGCCCTGCTGCTATTAGCCTCTCGTCCATCGTCCATCTGCTGCGCTCAACCTACAGCGTCTCCCACGATTCCGATGGCATATCCTGCAGCCATGCCAGACAGACCCACTGACAGTCCAGCAGCCATATGCATGAATCCGGCGTACAGCGAGTAAGTGTTGTTGGGTGGGGGCTTGATGTCGCTGGCGATGAGGACGGATATGACGAGCGAGTAGACGGCCAGGATACCGGACATGACAATGGGGATGAGCGACTGGCGACGTTAGACAAAGCTCTGCAGAACCACTGCAGCGTGCCGCACCTTCATGATCAGGTCTGGCCTGTATGTTCCGATACCAGCAATGCCGATACCAGCTTTAGCAGTGCCAAAGGCAGCTCCTGCGCCTGCTTCCCATTAGCTTCTGTACAGCTCGGCTACGCGTCTGGGGGCGTCATACATCCAAAGATCATCTGGCGAGGGTTCGCACATTAGTTCGCCAGCCAGAAGGGGAGGCTGCTACTCACAGCAAACGCGATGCCGCTCTGCGCAGCTGTTAGCTATGAAGTCATTACGCAGGCGTTGCAGTGGCACTCACCATGCCGAAGAAGGGCGCGAAGCTCGGGGCGAGCTCGTTGGAAGACATGTTGCCTGTTTTTGCTCGCGACGCTGGGCACGAGGATTCAGGCAAGGGTGGACGAGGTCGGGGTGGAAGCAGAGGTCGGGGTTGATGCGTCGAAGATAGTCGGGATGCGGCCAGGCGGATGGTGAGGACGACGAATGCACGCACGCCAAGCACATGGCGGTCCAACACCTGCAACCACCGCCATTCTCCCCAACGTCGCGAGCTGCCAGGAAAGCCGGCCAGCGCCCCCCTCCCAGCCAACGCTACCCCATATTCTCTCGCAGCCCCATTCCTGGCCGCGCCACACACACCAACACTGCACCCGCCTCGCCCTCGCACCGGGCTCCTCGCACCCGTTGTCCCGCCCCCCCTCGCTGGGCGGCTTGTTCCCACAACTGCCGGAGCGGTTGCGCTGTCGACGCTCTTCTGCAACGCCCCGCCGCCCTGCCTCCAGCCCTCTGGCCGCTCTCATTACGCCCTCAGCACGTCTCCAGGCCAAGGAGACGATTAAGTGACCTGTCCTCGTGCCCGGCAGTGCTCTCGACTCGTGCGCCGCCCTCGTGTCGGCTATCTGCTGCCCCGGACACGCCGTCGAATCCCTGGTATCAAAAAGCCCACGCCCGCCGCCCTCGCCCAAAGCACCGCTGCGAATGCTCGCGACAGCCTAGGCCCGCCGTGGATTGAAGAGACATGGCCGACTACGGCAATCAGCAGCGGCCGGACTATGCGCGCGGCCCAAACCATGGGCAGCCCGCGGGCGCCAGGGACACAGCCTTTGCAAACATCTTCGGTGCCAGTCCGTCCATGGCAGGCCGCTCGCAGACAATGACCTCGCAGTCACACAGGAACATTCCCGATCGCGCGGCCACCATGTCGAGCCAGACGGCCGACATGATGCAGCGCGCCCCGCCAATTCGCCAGCCCATCAATGGCTACGATCGTCGTCCTCACCCACAGTACGATCCGCGCACGGGACCAGCTCTCGGAGAGCAGCGCCCCATAGATCCGCCGAATGGCTATGGGCGACCTATGCCAAACGGCTACGGTCAGCATCCACAGCAGCAGCAGCAACAGCAACAGCAGCGCCAGCCGCAGCCCCAGTACCTGCCGCAGCCCCTTCGCCCTGAGCGCCAACCGTACGGCCAGCCCCAGAGGTTCGACACACGAACTTCTCCTCCCGGCCAGCCCCCTTACAACCGGCCCATTCCCAACCGCTTCCCTGGTCCTCCGGGGCCTGCTATGAACTCGGACCCGTATCGCTCGCAATCGCTGGCTTTGAATCCACGCCCTCAATTCAATCCTGGTGGGCCGTCTCACCCATCCCAAGCAAACACTTTCCGCCAGCAGCCCTACATGAACCACATGGCCAGGACAACAGCACAGGGGCGTGTGGTGCCAGAGCGGCCCGACGAGCGGACAATGTCCATGACCTCGTACACGAGGGACCCCGAACACACACAGACAATGAGTGGCAGAATCATACCAAGTCGAAGGCGAGAGTCTGGTGACTCCGAAATGTCATCTGCGTCGCACGGCCATTTTGCACACGCAAATACAGGACTGCCGACCAATCCTAGGAGCATAAACCAAGGTAGCATGCCGAATCAATCGAGAACCATGTCTATGGCGTCGACAGTCGTGCCGCCCTCAGAGCGCACCAGCACCATGACCTCCATCAGCTCTCGTCCAGACTCGTCTCAGACACTGGGAAGCAACTCCAGCAACAACAGGACATCCAACCAATCCATGAACTCAATGGCGCCGGCGCAACAGGTGCCTGCTGCCCAGCGACGAGCGCCTCTGGTCTATCCTGCTTTGCTCTCCCGAGTTGCCGACACATTCCAAGACAGAGTGGTCCTTTCTGAAAAAGAAAAAGACGGCCTTGTCTACAAGAGTGCCTTTACTGGTGCAGATGCGGTTGATCTCATCTCATTCATCATCAAAACCACCGACCGTAATCTAGCGCTCCTCTTGGGCCGGTCCCTTGACGCGCAAAAGTTCTTCCATGATGTGACATATGCCCACCGCTTGCGAGACTCGACAAACGAGATTTACCAGTTCCGCGAAACCATGGTGGAAGACAAATCGGAGATCAATGGCGTCTTTACTCTGCTGACTGAGTGTTACTCA
Source organism: Curvularia eragrostidis (assembly GCA_020744315.1). Lineage (NCBI taxonomy): Eukaryota > Fungi > Ascomycota > Dothideomycetes > Pleosporales > Pleosporaceae > Curvularia > Curvularia eragrostidis. The sequence continues at coordinate 325,075 of JAIRCK010000011.1, read as the reverse complement.
CCCACGTGTACACGTGACCGCCTGTGCTACTCGATCGCATGTCCGCGTCGTCTGGAGCAGCAGGCTCGTCTCAATATGCGCATCCAGCCTGGTCTCAAGCGCGAAGAGTCTAGAGCGAGTTTGCACGAGGAAAAGGACCAGGAAGAGCAGAAACTGTGGATCAATACTGTGCCGAAGGAGATTTCCGACAGTGTCTCGGAGAAGGAGCAAAAGCGACAAGAGGTCATTTCCGAGCTCATGTACACTGAGCGTGATTTTGTAAAGGATCTCGAGTACCTTCGAGATTTCTGGATGAAACCCCTGCGCAACCCTGCTACATCTCCGATTCCCGAGCACCGCCGCGAAAAGTTTGTCCGTACTGTCTTTTCCAATTGCCAAGAGGTCTACATGGTCAACTCGCGCATGGCTGAAGCACTTACCAGACGGCAGCAGAAAGAGGCTGTGGTTCGGAACATTGGAGACATTTTCTTGGAATATGTGCCGCATTTTGCGCCTTTTATCAAGTACGGTGCTAACCAGCTCTTCGGTAAGTACGAGTTTGAGCACGAGAAGCGCACCAACCAAGCCTTTGCCAAATTTGTCGATGATGTAGAGCGCATGAAAGAGTCAAGAAAGCTGGAGCTCAACGGTTATCTTACGAAGCCAACCACGAGGCTAGCCAGATATCCGCTGCTTTTAGAGAATATCGCCAAATATACAGCGGACGACAATCCAGACAAAGAAGATATCCCCAAGGTCATCAGCATCATCAAAGACACGCTGTCAAAGGTCAACATCGAGTCTGGCAAGGCAGAAAACCATTTCAACCTCATGCAGCTCAACAAGGACCTCAAGTTTAGGCCCGGAGAGTTTGTCGACTTGAAGTTGACGGACGAGAACCGGCAGCTGGTGTTCAAGGGCACTTTGAAGAAGACGCCGACAGAAACGACTGGCGACATCACCTGCTACCTCTTCGATCATGCCGTTCTTCTGGTGCGCGCTAAGACAGTCAACAAGCGCGAAGAACAAAAGGTCTACAAGAAGCCCATACCGTTGGAGCTGCTTGTCATCACGCAAATGGAAGAAGTCAACCCTAAGCTGGGCATTGCAAAGCGGCCGTCGGCAAACTTGATTGCCGGTAAGGCGATTGCCGCCGCAACCCCCAAGAACAACGATCCCAAGCAACAAGGCTACCCAATTACCTTTAAGCACCTTGGAAAGGGGGGATATGAGTTGACCCTCTTTGCAAGCACGCCGATTTCCCAGCAGAAGTGGATGGAACACATTGACGCCCAGCAGCGAAGTTTGAGAGAGCGAAGCAACATCTTTACCAAGACCATTGTCAACGAAGGCTTCTTCTCTCCTACGATCAGGGTCACCTGTGCTGTTCCGCTGGGTGAGTACATGCCCATTTTATTTGAGTTTACTACTAACACCATGCAGACGGTGGTCGCAAGTTGGCCCTTGGAACGGATGCTGGTGTGTATGTTGTCGAGCGTAAGCCAAAGGATGCTTCAATACGTCCTCGTCGTGTCCTGGACTGCAAAGGTGTTACCCAGATCGAAGTTCTCGAGCAACATGCCATTGTGCTCGTCTTGGCCGACAAGACTCTGTACTCATACTCGACCGATGCCTTGGAACCCGACGAGTCGCAAGCCATGGTCAAGCGTCCCCGAAAGATTTGCCATGCCAATTTCTTCAAGGCCGGCATCTGCTTGGGACAGCAACTGGTTGCCGCGGTCAAGACGTCGGCGCTTTCGACCACGATCAAGGTATACGAGCCCAAGGAGCAGATGGGCAACAAGAACAAGAAATCTGGCTTCGCCAAGATGATGCTCTCGACAGGCGGTGCGGATCAACTCAAGCCCTACAAGGAATTTTACATTCCCACCGAATCAACGTCTATTCACTTCTTGCGGTCCAAGCTCTGCGTTGGTTGCGCACGTGGCTTTGAAGTGGTCAGTCTGGAGACACTCGAGACGCAATCGCTTCTTGACCAGGCCGACACATCGCTTGACTTTGTTGTGCGGAAGGAGAACATCAAGCCAATTCACATCGAGCGCATGGCAAGCGAGTTCCTGCTGTGCTACACGGACTACTCCTTTTTCGTCAATCGCAACGGCTGGCGAGCACGACCGGACTGGAAGATCACTTGGGAGGGTACACCTCAAGCCTTTGCCATTTTCAATCCTTACATCCTTGCTTTCGAGCCTAGCTTTATTGAAATCCGGCATATGGAGAGTGGTGGCCTTGTGCATATCATCACTGGAAAGAACATCAGGTGGCTACACACGTCAACAAGAGAGGTATGTTTAGTCGATCGATCGACTGCTTTGAACTAAACGCTAACATGTCCAGATACTGTACTCATACGAGGATGAACTCGGCACTGATGTCATTGCCAGCCTGGACTTTTGGCAAACAGCAAACGCGAAGCAGTCACTCGATGTCCAACGCGCCTACGAGAAGAGCTAGATACGATGACCAAGCGAGCAAGTTAAATTTAACGTCGAGCCTCTACCCTCGAACACACGAGTGCCAATGAAGCGGCGGTAGAGGCTCATGCAGTCATCTGCGCTGTAGTGACATCGCCTCATTTGCTGATGGCTGTTTTTGCAGTCTCAGCACAAACCCAGAGAGAAATGGGGCAGGCTTTCATGGCACGTAGCTCGGCCGAGCCGCGGACGGTGGTGACAATGGGAGGTTCACTTCACTATTGCTCTCTTTCTCCTACCACGTTTTGCCGAGAAGAGAACTATTTGTATCATATTAGACTAAGGGTGTGATTGATTGATTTTGGACAAAGATAACTATGTTGGAGGATGTGGGGACGGGTTAAGATAGCGAGGCCGAAAGCAGCATAATTTTAACAAGCGATTTAGCGACATTTGATTCAATGTCTTTCTCTCTCTCTTCGTGTGGCTAAAGTAGGAGGGCAATGAGGAAGACTCAAGAGACGGATCGTTGGCTGAGTCAGCTAGTTTATCTTGCTTGACTTGACTCGCCTTTTGATCGGACCGATTGCACACAGGTATTTTTCTTACATACTATCGTAGTGTGCTTTACTAGTACATATAGCACACACGCACATGAGACTTCAAGCAAGCATCCACGCCAAGCCGAGTCAAGAAAAAAAATCAGCAAATCCTATTCTCTCTCTCTCTCTCTCTCTCTCTCTCTCTCTCTCTCTCTCTCTCTCTGCTTAAAACGACATAGCATTAACCCACTCCTCCCAGCGGAGAAAAAAAAAGGGAAAAACTCTCCGTCTACCCGCCCTTGCCGCGCTCCGATCCGTCGTCACTTGACACGGTTTGTGGACGAGGGAGGGGCGGTGTTATCCACATTTCTCACTCACACCATACCCTGCATGGACTTTGGCGCTATACTAGCTCCGTCGTACTACTAGATCAGAAGAGGGCCGGCTCGACTGCCCTAGACGGAAAAAACGAGACCAGTGATTTTGAGCGGGGGAGGGGGGGCATTTGGAGCTGGCTAGTAGCAACGTGGAGCGAACGAGTGGTTCGTGGTATATGTTGTGCCGTGTCCCTTTTCTTGCTGACTTCTTTCTTATATCTAAATTTTGTGGTTCTTTTGCGGCCATTGTTGATATATCTCCTGCAATCTTCTTTTTTCTTCCTTTTGGTGGTGACGTCTTTTGTCTGGCTCTTTCTTCCTGGTTGGAACGGAAGATAAGAAGGCGGAGGAGCTGAGGTCGTACGATACACACACCGCCTTTGCTGGTCTGGTTGGAAAAACACTGAGAAGTAGATAAGAGACGGGAAACAGAGGATAAAGTGAGCGTGTAAATTATGGGTCGTGGTATTCTTTGGGTGTCTTCGCGCATTGTGCGGCCGGAAAACCTTTCGGCTGAGAAACTGTCCGAGTGGTATGAGAATGTATGAGATCTTTTCAGGTTTGGAGAGTTTTCTTTGATTTCTTTCTCGATTTCGTGTGTTAATCTTGGTTTGGTGGAAGAAAGCTGACGACAGTGATTTAGGAGCATATCCAAGAGGTGCTGGTTCTCCCTGGTGCGCTGTCGGCAGTGCGATGCGAGGCTATTCAACCGCAGCCAACCGCTGAAGAGTATAGCAATGAAGCACCCTGGCTGGTACGTTTATTTTCGAGTTTGGGGTTGTTGATAGTCTGCAACGTTGTTTGGCGTCTACTACTTGTGCAAGTCCCCATCCTTCACTTTGTCAATCTTCTGTGGTATGATGAGAAATGGAGCAAATTTATGCGGTTTTCGTTTTACCAGATACTCTAGTAAGTCTGTGCTTTTTTCAGGATGCTGAGAATGGGTTTTAGGTGGTTTACGAAATACCAGATATTGAATTCCGTAATTCGGAAGACTTCACCGGCATAGCGGCGCGAAATCCACCAAGCAAGGAATTGATCGAAACCATTTACAACAACACAAGGTTTGATATTCGATTTTATGAAGAGGTGCAAGTCGTCGAGGCGGAAGGGGCACACAAAGGTACGTGTTTTCTAATCCGAGCAAGTATCACCTATGCGTTTGACTCTAGAAATGCCGCAACACCCCCAGGAAAAGCGAACATTGTCCTGATGCAAAGTGCTAGGTCCAGGAAAATTTATCATATCGGCTGCTCTCGAGCCGCCATCTGATGCTGCTTCCATTTCAGATTTCGACAAATGGTACCGCGACGAGCATCTTGAGCTGTTATCGCGCGCGCCTGGCTTCGTACGCTCGCGACGCTACGAGGTCGTATCTGCAATCAAGCTTGATCAGCTGCAGCCTTCTGACGAGAAAGAGGCAGTTCCGAGATATTTGGCGCTGCATGAATTTGATGGTGAAGCACTGCCGTGGAAGGAGTTTAGGGAGAGTGCGAGCACCGAGTGGGCGAAGAGGGTCAGGGACAGTATAGTGAAGAGAGAGAATGGGTGGTACCAGGTCAAGAGAGTTTATCCGGAAAGCGAGTGGGGTCACGTTGGGAAGTAGATATATCGAGAGATGAGGAAACGGCTAGTAGAATAAGAAAATGATAGTCAAAGAAAGGCTAGCAACAAGAGTAAAGAATAAACACCCATGTGAGAGGAGCAGATGGTCAGACGTAAAGTACGAATACAACAGACATCCTACCCCACGCCTTGACAAAGAAGCATCATGTGCATACGCTATGTAATTCCTCTTGCTCTATTACACCAAGCTCGGCGCAAAATAAAAGATACAAGTTTAATGTGGTGGTTGAGCGAACAATGGAAAAAGACGAGAAAAAGATTGTACCTATTCGTTCAATTCAGACAACTGAACAGGCAAAAAAGAAAGTCACTTGCAATCGTGAGAAGGATGTTATGCATCCTCCGGGAGTCGAACCCGGGCCAATTGCTTGGAAGGCAATTATCCTACCGTTGGACCAAGAATGCTTTGATGAAAGAAAACACAAAATAATAACTTATAATGAAAATAAAACCCATTGCTCTTTAAGCATTAACGTCGGACTTGGTCTTCCAGCAGTATGTTTTTCTGTCATCATTGACGAATCAGGCTAGGATTCTAAGATTTTTTTTCGACCCACTTGCTCCCCTTAGCGCCTAGCATGTCTCCAGTATTCTCCCACAACCAGTAAAATTGGAACACTGTGACCTATCAACAGCAATGCAAGACCACCCCAAATCATAGCAAAATAACATTGCTGTGCACAAGACTGGCCTTTGTTGAATATGGAGAACCACCAACGTCCCGTTGGTCATCCAAAATTATGCCCACCAATTTCCAAGTGCAATGCCCCACGGTAATATTAATAGAAATAAGGAAAAACAATGAGGAGCGGAGGATAATGCCATTAAGCTGCTACTCAGCCTGTTAAATAAAAAGTTCGACTCAGAAATGTCTTGCACTTCATGACGAATATTATCTGCACTCCGTACTCTTTTCTTAATTTTGAAAACTAAGAGAAATAATTGAAGTATTAAGAAGCGTGTCAAACCTTTCTTCTAAGAGTTATTACATATATTTTGGTAGAGTTCTGGACCTGCAAAGTGAGGAAGCTGGAGTAACTCGGTAGGTATGGTAGTGATTTTAGTGAGATTTGGCCTGTGTCGAGAAGCGCCTTTTTCTTCAACAGCTTGCTATTGTATGGTTGTATTGTCCTAGATCGAAAAAAGGAATATATTGGCACCGGTCATGCATTTGGGGACTATCACATAGTGGTGACGCTAACGTGCGATCGTCTATGTATGTACCAAGATTGAACTATACTGTTTGCTCAAGCCTCCTTGAATATGTCCCAGAATAACGCTGGTAAGAGCGAACGTAGTGTGTTCTCTCACATGCAAATTTCTAATATTCCTGGACTCTGTAGACCAATGATTTTTTTCTAAACAAAGAATCGAGACAATCAAGTGTGCTTTGGTCGGCGGAACGGGTGCGCTTCAGTATTGCTATATGACCGTCAGTTTTTGCATTACTAAAACATGCTCGCAGCAGCCATCGAGAACAAACACTTACAAGACGTAATCATCCAAGCTCACAAGGCTGGGCTCACTAAAGATCAAGTAGAAATACTTGAGCGTCTCGGCCATCCAGAAACTCTCACACTCGTCTAGCTTAAGCGGTCCCTGGCCCTTGGGCACCGTCACGTCGGCAATAGCCGAGTGGGCAAACTCTGCCAGGGTGGCGTTCTGGATAGACTCGAACATACGCCAAGCAGTGTCTTGCAGTGCTGTGTCACCGGTTATGCGGTAGAGAATGAAGACCGATTCGATGGCTTCTGGGCTACACAATAGTTAGATGGGGAATTCCAAAAAGGGAGCAGTCAAACAGTGGCATCACTTACCGAAGCAAAAACCGGGGATCTTCAATCCTCGAAAACCCAGGCTGGAGCCCTACTTCTTTGATAACGTCCTGAACGTCGTAATGCTGTGCATGAAGAGTAGTCGAATGCGCGAGCTTGACCGCATTGTGCCATTTTTCTACGTCCCATGCACAATCCTCGTCATTGACACATGGCACCATGCTGAAAGCTTCGGGCATGATACCCGTCGGCATGGCCTCGTACGCCCACGTACAACCATCTACCAGCTTACGGGCAATGTCCAGCTCGTCAGTGCGGTTGAAGATCTTAGCACCAAGTCCCACCATGCCTCCTGCGAAGCATGCCAGATGTTGGCCGTCCGGCTCAAGCTTGATGGAGCCACCAGAACTGATTCGTGCGTTGCCCGGCATCAGAATGTGCTGACCGTGAGGCACCATGGCGCGGAAGAACAAATGCCTTTTCGCTGGCTCAATGGCGTTCTCGTACATCTTTCGGTATTGGTCTGTAACACCGCCAAGGAGCAAATGTTGCTTAGGCAAATACTCGTACAGTGAATCTGTCATACCACCCATGGTGAAGGATCCATGCGTGTCGAATTCTTCTCGAAAAGGGCTGATGAGAATGGGAAACAGGCCGGGTATCTTGGTCCGGCTCTGGTGCTTCTCAAGCAGATTCGTGATCCTTTGTACTGCATCATGGTATTTGAGGTCTCCTGTAATCTGTGAGAGACGAGTAAACTCAAGACTCAGCGAGCCTATCTCCGCACTCAGCGCCTGCGCGTCGGCTTCTTGATGACCATTCAAGGCAGCACTTTTTCCGATGTCAGTATACGGTGGTTTGCACACGAGGCACAAGCTTACTTTTCCCAGTCCCACCGTGTAACCGGCATCCTGTTCGGCGTATCAAACGCGGCGTACAGCATATCCCCTAACTCAACCGCTTTGTGCAGCAGCGTAGAGTGTTTCCCTTTACTCAAATCGTATGCGCTCAGAAGTCCGCCAAGATAGCGAATGGTGGTTTCAAAGACATTCAGACGTTGGACGGCTGCAGTGGTAAAATCAATCTTCTTGATAGCATGTACAGCCTGCTCAAACTCTTCCTCTAAACCCATGATGAATAGTGTGTCCAACGCATCTACCAGGGTCGCTGCCCGCTGCCCGAAGCCATTCTTGAAGCCTCCTGTCACCGGAGTCACCTCATCCTGCAACCATGCCTGTTTCTTATAGCCCTGCCATGAGTGCAAAAAGGCCTTCTTCACCGCTGCCTGCCTCTGCTTTCTCTCTGCCTTATTGTGCTCCGTCTCAATTCCAAATTTGTGTTGTATCTTAGGAATCGCTATCGGCGAACCTGTTGGCAAAGGCGCCAGGGAGGAGACTGGGTGTCGCAGCGGGATGTTCTTCCATTCTACGGGGTCCGTTATGCGGCTTGAAGAGGTAAAGGTGGGCGAAGGTAGGTTGTTTCGTGGACCGAGCTGGCGAAAGGCGAGGATAACGAGCGTTGTGGATACAAACAGCACGATAATGCGTCGAATAATAGGGCTCATGGTAGCCAGCGGAAATCTACTGCGGCTGTCTCATCCAGCCCAAGTCCAAAACGATGTCTAAAAATAACAAGGAAGGCGAACAATTGAAGGAGACGGTGGCCGAGGGTGCCAAAGGGAAGAAAGCAAAGATGAACTGATAAGAAGTAGATGGACAGAGATGCCAGAAACTATACAGAAATGATGTCCAAAGGCTCAAAAAATGATGCAATGCTAACAGAAGGGATGAAGAGACAGGAGACACATGGTGGCTGCATGGCTAGCCCAGCACATGTTGGGGACGACAAGGCTGACTTGCCGACCCCGACGCGGTTGCGCGTCCCCGGCCCTGGGCTAGCAGGGGTGGCCATGTGCCGATCCCAAACGGCCGGCCCCGTCATGTCCGGCCTTCAGCAGCCGCGGTACTCGAGGTACCGACTTCATCTTTGCTCTTCCTCCTCCAAGATGAAGTACAGCGGGTAAGCACGCGGCCTCTCGGTCCCAACGGGGAATTTTTCTTTTCTTTTCGCGCCAAGCTAAAGCTCGCAGGCTCTACTTCATCTCCAACCCCTCCACAAGCGTTGAAGCCGCCCTCTCCACCGTCAGCAGCCTCACGCAGAATATCGAGACAAGCTTCCAAAACGCCACACGTCAGTCGCCATGGACGCTATCCTACCGCGCGTTCCGCGATGTGATCCCTCCCGGTTACCAGCCGCCCATTGGTGCCGACGGTAAACCTCGGCCATACGTACATTCGTATCAGCACCTGCTCCACCTCTCCACTCTCGCCGCAAATAGAACATATGTTTATGCGCAGCCAGCAGAGCAGCCAGCAACCACCGCATCCATACCACTGCGCCAACAAGATGCACATGCCTCCATGCTTCGAAACCAATCTTCAGCGCTTTGGGCACAGAGACACGTACTCTCTGTGCGCGAAGGGTCGTCATATACCGCTGGGCTGTGCACCATACAAATCGGCGAATTGCGAGCCACGCGCGAAGGACCACAATCAGGCGCCCTGTTGTCTCCAGGCATAGTACTCTGCATTACAACAATCGTCGGTGCCGACGACTCAGACAACGGCATCGACTCTGGATACACGTCCTTGGAAAACGGCATGGCTACGGACGACATGAACATAAAAAAAGAAGAAGGGGGAGAGGAAGAACTCGACTTTGAGTATGCGCAGGCGGTGATTCGCGAGTGCTGGAATACCATCAAGCAGGGAAAAGACTTGGGCCGTTCTGAGGTTAAGGAGTTCATGATGGCACCCAAGGCTGAGGCAACCAAGGAGCAGCAACGCGAGCGGGCTGTGCATATGTGGTGTGACGCGCTCAGGATCAGGGGCTGAGGTGTCTCTCTCCATCACAGGTTCTTTTTATCTTTTATGTTTCGACGGAGCCTGCCACCTCGAAGCTTTGTGCTTTTCAAGGCCGATCATATCCATGAGTACGATCTAGCAAAAATGCGCATATTGCGTAGATACTATGCTTGCAGCAGCCAGTCAAACCCCTTAGAAGAACATATTAGGATGGGTCTGGAGACATTGGCATATCCTGGCTAGGAACCAATACGCTCTGGGACAGCTAGTCGTACCTTGCCCACATACCGGCGCTTTGAACTAGATCGATTACTTTGGTAATTCGATCTGCCAGTGCATTATCATAATTACTCTCTAGATACAATATGACAAATAAATCAAACCAGCTCTTCGCATATTATATTCCACACAACCATGCTCGGCTTGTTGGATTGTCTTCTCAACAATCATGTTCATCTAGAACATAGAACTTTACACATGCATTGAGCAGTCGTCATCACATCACAGCAAGGCTGAACAAACACACGAGCTTTATACAAATCAATTGCCAACGTCACAGGCCAACTCCTACCCAGTCACTCATGTCGACCTTTTTCCAGTCTCATGCCCCTACACCTAGTATCCTTAGGTATCCCTACAGGTATCTAAATAGAAAGTAAAACATCGAATAAACATGTCAAAACCATGAAGAAGATGAAGGAAGAAAGGTAAAAGAAGAAGTGAAAGAAGTAGAAGAAAAAAAGCGAAGGTGGTAAAGTCAAGTATTAAGGCAAAGCGCGCATATTCCAATTACAACACATAGTTGACGAATCAGATCCAGGACAGATCAACAGAGCGACGCCCTCTTCGTAAGTACCCTAGACTCAAACAATTGCAAAAAGAAAAAGATAACAGAAAGAAGGTAGTGAATGGCAACCAGTTAAGGTGCTGTCGTAGATTGAACCGGGTATCGCTCATGTGAACATGGCATTTGCGACTATCCAAAATGGCCGCGGAGCTTACTGTGCACCAACCTCCTCTTCAGCCCATCCGGGCAAGCCGCCATCACCCTGGATCGCGAGGCCATAGCCACTGTTGCCACTGCCAAAACCACCAATGCCAGAGCTCAGACTGCCAAAAGATCCTTGCTGAGGAGCTTGAGTTTGAGGCATGGAGTTGAAAGGACCTTGAGTGAAAGCAGGAAGGCTTACGGCACGAGAGTGCTGGCCACGAGAGTTGAGGTTAGAAGGGGCAAGAAGACCGCCAACGGTGGTCGTTCCAGAGCCACCGGCTGAGGTACCGTTGATGAGGCTAAAGCTTGAGGTGCTTTGGTGCGAGCTGTGGGAGTGATGCGGCTGAGGCGTGTTCAGATCGGCACCGTAGAAGGCAGCTTGAGGCGATTGGAATGACGACTGCTGCTGCTGTTGCTGTTGCTGCTGTTGGTTCTGCTGTTGCTGCATGCTGGCCTCCGCCTGCTGCTGTTGAGCCTGTTGCTGTTGGGCCTGGAGGTACATCATCAACGGGTTGTTGCTGCCGCCCGCATTCAGGATATTACCCGAAGCAGGTGCCTGAACAGAGGGGAACTGTCCGTTGGTGCTCTGGCCAGAACCAGGCGCGCCCGAGCCAGTGGGCGAGACGGATGCACCGGCACGGTTGGGGTGCAGGCCATTGATGGGTGAAGGCGACTGGAGGCCATCACTACCCGCTTGCTGGCCCTGGGCTTGCTGGTTGTTCATCTGGCGTGGAGGGTTACCGCATCGGTCCTTTCCAAAGTTGACCTTAAATCGCTTGTACTCCTCACGACCTCGGATTGCCTCAATGGCCTTGATGGCGTTGGCAATGTTGGTGAAGTTGACAAAAGCACAGCTCTTCTCGCGCAGGGTGTTCACCAACTCGATCTCGCCGTACTCAGAAAAGTCCTGCCTCAGACGGTCTTCAGTCCAAGACTCGTCGAGGTTACCGACGTACACATTACGGGAAGCACCGCCGCTGACGGCAAGAGCAATCGCAGGAGGAAGAGCGCCAGAGTGCTTGCCCCAGCCGATCTTCAGACGGCGGTTGTGAATCATTAAACCTTGGAGGTTGCTAAGCGCGTAGAAGGACGCTGCCGAAGTAGGGTCGATGAAGGTAACGAAGCAAATGTGCTTGTCAGGAATGTACCTGATGTGGTGAAGAAGGCCGCCGCGCACGACGTTGCAAATCTCCTCAATGGTGGTCTCTGGGTGAATGTTGCCTAGGTAGACAGTTCGGTTACCCAGGTTGTTGACACCACCGGCCGAGGTTGCCACGGCAGCTGCAGCAACAGACTGCTGAGCGAGGGCATTGGAAATCATATCACGGTCCGCGCCGTTCAGAACATGTGCGTATCCAGGCGCAATACCCAGGTACTGAGCAGCATTCTGCTGCTGTGTCTTGGAAACATAAGCGCATCGGTCCTTACCATAGTATACACGCCTGGGAGCCTGCCACTTGGGCTCCTGGGGAAGCTGGGAGACAGCCTTGATGGCGTTGCCAATCGACAAGAAGTGAACGAAACCAATGGCCTTTTCCCGGACAATCTTGACCGTGTCAATCGGTCCAAACTTGCTGAGATCCTCACGGAGCTCATCCTCGGTAACATCCTCTGGCAAGTTACCCAGGTAGACGTTACGAGAAGCGCCAGATTGCTGGACTGCCAAGGCGACAGATGTAGGTACCTGCGACGGCTTTCCCCATCCGATCTTGATGTCCTGGCCCCTGATGGACAGCTTTTTCAAGATGGCATCAGAGTGGAAGTGAGTAGCAGAGCTGCTGTCCAAGAAGGAGATGAAAGCGCAGTTCTTATCAGGAAGAAGCCTGACCGACTCGATCTGACCGCTCCTCACGTGACCCAAAATCTCCTCGGCAGATGTCTCTGGGGGAATGTTGCCCAAGTAGACAGTCCTGCTGGTTCCAGAGACCAGGCCAGGGGCAATGGGCATCGAGGAGCCGAGCCCGCCAAGACCCTGCGCACCAAAGCCAGAGAAACCGCCGGTGGGAGACTGGGGACCGCCAAAAAAGCCGCTTGTAGGAGAGACCATGTTCTGGTACAGCTGAGGCGAAAGCGGCTGCTGCAGCGGGCTACCAACGTGGTTGGACTGGTTCTGCTGCTGGGATTGGTTCTGGCCTGCAAACTGCGCAAAGTTTTGAAACTGCGGGGAAGCAAAGGCAGAGGGGGAACCAGGCTGGAAAGGGCTGCCGAGAAGCAACTGCGAAGGCAGCAGAGGGGTGAAGTTCATATCAAAGCCGGTTCCAGGGGTCTGCAGATCAGCGCCGTTCTGGTTGCCCGGGTTCAGTCTGCCGGTGTTGATGGACATGTTGTTCGCCCTCTCTGGGTGCCTGTCACCATAGCCGGGCTGGTTGGTGGCAAAGGCGCCGTGAGAGAAGCCATGGTGGCCTCCGTTCATCTGCCTGGGGAAGCTCGTCTGGAGACGGGGTCCGCTGGGTGCATTGGGGGCGCCGTCGTGCTGCTGCATGTCGAGCAGGTGCGGGGGCAGGCTGAAGCTGTCCCGCGGGTTTTGAGATAGAACCGCCGTGGTGAAGACGTATTACTGCGTCCGGGACTCGTTGGACCGGACGACGAAATATGTAGGGCAGAAGGGGAAGTTGCAACCGGTTGCAGGGTGGTCGCTGGGCTTGCGAAGTATGCTACTGTATTACAAGGCGTAAGAGCTATCTGGGCAAGGCATTAGCGTGGGCCATGGTGGAGCGATGAAAGGAGGCGAGCAGACCTACTCGGGAAAGCACAATGGCAGCGTGAGAAGGCAGGATGCGGACGGGCGACGGGTCGCTGGAGATCAGACAGGGCGACGACTGGATCGCTTGCAGGCGTGGCGAGTGCACAGGCACAGGCTGACGGCGCAGGCAGAGCGAGGCGAGACGGTCTGGATATAGATAGAAGTCCAATGGCGGACGCGGGGGGTGTGGGCAAATTAAATGCTGTGGCCCGAAGCTGGCGAAGAATAAACTCGCGTGGCTTAAGTTGCTACGTGCACCAAACGATGGAACAAGGAGAAGAAGGAAGGGCAAAGAAGCGCGCCTTGGTCAAGAGCGTCGATGCGGGGGAGAAGAGGAGGTAATGAATGAAGAGATCGAAGAAGAGGGATGCGACCTGACACGGTGGGGAGGAGAGAGCAGGAGGAGGTCGGTGAGAAATGCTCACTAGCAGGGCCCATTAGGAGGCAGGCGCAAATGAGGCCGCCAAAAGCGGACGGCCTAGCGCGCTGCTTATTTTAAACGCGCAGGCCCTCGACTGAATCGGACACGTCCACCGTGACCAGGCGCTGCCGTGCCGTTTGCTCGCGCCAGGGACGCTGGAGCGGGCGCCGGCCAGCCTGCAAAGCTCGAGGGCTGGGGAGCAGGCGGTGCGCGCGGTGCCTGGTGCCTGGCGCGCTGGCGACGGCGTCGTGTTACCGGGCAGGGCAGCTTGAGGGCGCACTTCGGAGCCTCTCTGCCTCGAGCATCTGCGGCCAGCGGGTAATTGCAGGCGTGCAGCTTCGGTCCCTGACTAGACGGGAGGGCATGCCACGGTATAGTGCGCGCGCGCCATGGTGATAGTGCTGCTCTGCTAACGCGCCTCTACCAGCCGAACGCCAAAGGGTCCAGAGCCAAATGCCGCTCCACGGGCAGGGCAGAGGGGCGACGTCTACTACTTTAGCTGCTCACGTGCAGTTGCAGTGTTTCCGCCCGCTGGCGCCCCTCGACCATCTACTGGGAACGAACCAGGCCAGGGGGGAGACAAAGACGGGGCCTCTGCCGTGTGTCAGATGTCAAACACCATCATGCGCGAACCGCCAGTGGCACCGCCGTCGCGGGTGTGTTTGCAGTGTTCTGGAAACCGAATTTGCTTCTTCTGCCGTTTGGCCTCATGCTGCCTGGAAATAGTACATACACCAAGGAGTGGTAGTAGACACGCCAATGTCCCGCGGCAGGGGTATCCCGTAAGCGAGCACGTGACCCGCGACTACGATCGACACCTCAATCCGTGCTTGCTGGTCCTTGTGCCCTCACCCGCTGTCAGTCTCGCCATGGCAGACCTGTATCCGTCGCTTGCGCAGTGCGCCATTGTGGCCACAGCGCTCAAGGTGCTCCTGTTTCCCGCATAGTACGTCTGCACGCCGCAATGCCGCATCTCCACGCCGCTCAACGCTGACCGTCTGGGGCAGCAAGTCGACCGACTTTGAGGTGCACCGCAACTGGCTAGCCCTAACCCACTCCCTGCCCATCAAAGAGTGGTACTACGAAGTCAGACCGCCATGTCCATCCATATCACCCCGCCACCGCTGTCTAACGCCATGGACAGAAAACATCAGAATGGACTCTTGACTACCCTCCCTTCTTCGCCTATTTCGAATGGCTTCTGTCTCAAGCGGCGGCCTATGCTGACGCCGGCTTGCTGAATGTGAAAGACCTGGGCTACGACAGCTGGCAGACTGTCTACTTCCAGCGTACTACCGTCATCGTCACCGAGCTAGTCCTGGTCTATGCCTTGCACCTGTACCTCTATCCCACCCCACGTGACAGGCGCAGTACTAAATTCACCGTAGCTACGTGCGGACATCCAAGTCCAAAACCACTGCCCACGCCGCTGCACTCTCAGTTCTGTTGTCCCCTGGCCTGCTCATCATCGACCACATCCATTTCCAGTACAATGGCTTTCTCTACGGCATCCTGATACTGTCCATGGCCCTGGCACGCAACAATTCCACGCTTCTGCTGTCTGGCCTGCTTTTTGCTGCTCTCCTGTGCTTCAAGCACATCTATCTCTATCTTGCGCCTGCGTACTTCGTCTATCTTCTCCGTGTTTACTGCTTGAAGTTGCGGCCATCGTTTCCCTTTTTCAACATTCAGTTCTTCAATTGTATCAAGCTGGGCCTAGGCATCATTACTGTATTCGCAGCAGCCTTTGGTCCTTTTGCACTGTGGGGTCAGCTCGAGCAACTACTCAGTCGACTCTTCCCATTCTCTCGGGGGTTGTGTCACGCTTACTGGGCACCAAATGTTTGGGCCATGTACTCGTTTGTGGACCGAGTGCTGATTTACTGTAAAAAAACAACCCTTCGTCCTCCCCTGCTAAATAACGCTAACACCAACAGTGGCCCCCCGCCTCGGCTTACATGTTGATCAGGACGCGGTGAATAGCGTTACGCGAGGCCTGGTTGGAGACACGTCCTTCGCCGTGCTTCCCGACATAGTTCCGTTGACTTGCTTTCTCCTTACGCTCGGAGCGCAGATAGTATGCATTGAGCCACTCCGCAACCATGACTCAACTAACGTCTTCTAGCCTATTCTTCTCCGACTTTTCTTCAAGCCCACCTGGGAAGCCTTTGTCGGTGCCGTGACACTCTGCGGCTATGCATCCTTTCTCTTCGGATGGCATGTTCACGAAAAAGCAATTCTGCTAATCATTATTCCCTTCAGCTTGATTGCGCTGCAGGACCGTAGGTACTACGGTGCTTTCCGACCCTTGGCTGTCGCTGGCCATGTGTCCTTGTTCCCTCTACTATTTTCCGCAGCCGAGTTTCCCGTAAAGACGGTCTATACCATTTTCTGGTTAGTCCTCTTTCTGATCGCCTTCGATAGGTTGGCTCCGGCGTAAGTAAACCTTACTTTTGTCGAGGTACTCGCTAACATGTCAGATCACCCAAACCTCGGATCTTTCTGCTTGATCGGTTCTCTTTGCTCTACATAGCGCTTTCAATCCCTCTGATCGCGTATTGCTCGCTAATTCACGGTCTTGTATTTGGATCTCGCTATGAATTCTTACCACTTATGTTTACAAGCTCCTATTCTGCCATTGGTGTGGTAGGCAGCTGGGTTGGCTTTTTGGTAGTATTCTTTGACCTGTAGGCTAAGATTCATATAGAATATATTCAAAACGATATTTGTGCTCTCTGCCGTTCACATTTCTTGTTAGTCACCAAGTCTCTCAAAGGAACCTCGCCTTCGTCCATGTTTATCTGATTATCACCTCATCCAATACTAACACCAAGTTAAGTAAATACACAATAATTGGTTTATTTGAAAGCACACCTCCCCAGACCGGTCCAGTCTGATTTCTCAGGTGCCCATTAGCCTCAAGAGGTCACTTTGACCCCATCCAAGGAGATCAGTGTAGATCACAATGGCAAGACAATAGAAGGATGACTCGCCAAGCCATCGTGATAGTGCGCTGTTCTTCGTAACAAATGCCATTTTATTGCAGTTCGTGTAGCAATCTCGTATGTAGGCGAACGCGGCTATTAAGGATGGCGTGTCTCAGCAAGTGGGTCAGCTTGCTCGAGCGTTTGCTCAAGATGGCTCCCGACATCCAACTTCACCACGACTTGCTTTCACGGGGACTTGATAATGCCAAAATCTCTGGTTTGCTGTGGGAACACGACGCATAGATAGTGCAGTCTGATTGAACTCGTTTGGACGAAAAGAACGAGTCCAAACACGCTAATATTGTGATGGTGGGGGGGAGCGTAGCTTCGATGCGTGGGTGGTAGGGTGCAAAAGCGGTCCTTACCTAATCTAGTATGGCACCTCGCGCCAAGGGACTATAGGCTTCTCCTACTACCTTTCACTGACTTTTGTTCTCATTAACTGTCCTCTGACTGCTGTTGGCTACTCTGCCGCCTGCCTCTCCAACGACTGCGCCCGCAACCTTTACGAACTGAACCTCTCGCCGCACAACGCGCCTTCGGAACTGGAAGACGCGTCTCGGAACGCTTTTCGGACCACCGAAGAGTGCTTTAGCAATTTCCAGACACCATTTGCTGACGCGCGAAAGGCACAAGCTTGTAAAAACGCCCGCGGAGGGGCCATTGCTTCCGCCTCCTCCCACGTTGTACCCTCATAAAGCCCAAACGACGCGCTTCGATCATCGCGACGTTTCCGAAGTTTGCGACGCGGTGCACCAGAGACCGAGAACCCTACATGAGCTCGGGCTCGTCCCAAGATGGTACATACTGAGTCGCCATGTATATGCGAACATTTACTGAGAACATTGCAGGTTCTCTTCAAGCGCAAACCCGTTAGACTTGAACCCAGACCTCAAAATCTCGATGATAACGCCGAGGTGCGGCACATACCTAGCCAAAGCCAGAGGCTGTAGATACTAAGACTGTTTGTTAGGTATGGCATATCGAGCAGACTGGAGAGGTTTTCGTCGACTATGAGCGGTACCTTGAGCGGTAAGGAAATTCATGAAATGACGTCAGGCGCCAGGACATGGCTAATATAATATAGGCAAGACTTTTACCAACAGGCAAGGGAATCACTGCGCAAAAGCCCTGGCGCAAAAATGGCTAACCAGATAACAGCGGAGCTTCACATGCCAGGCGACCGGACATTCCGGCTACACTTATTTCGAGGCCCTGGAGAGCGAGGTAGGCTCCAAGTCAATAGTCGTCAAGGCCGACGAGGAGGTAACATCCGTGCAGACGGAAGCTTCCAAAGAGATCAACAACATCTTTCCCGATGTCTTGAAATCTCCCGTTCTTCACTATGCTCAGTTTCAGGACCACCATCGCATGGACGACCTAGGTAAGCTGATGTGATATGTTTCAGAACATGCCCTTTACTGACACATATCGCAGTGAATGACGTTTACGATGTACGTTTTCAGGATCGCCAACTACCGCGCAAGGACTTTGTCACTAATTCATCTTTTGCAGCATTTCAAGGAAAACTTCATGTTGCATGAGCGAGTATCTGTCGAAGGTGACAATCCACGCCGGTTTGGCCAAATTACTCAGATCACCGACACCAGCCGAATGCACAGCATGTTTACTGGCCAATCGCTGGACGAGAACATCCGAACCTACACTTACGTAATCACCATGGACGACACCGGTGAAACGATGACCAAATTCAAGGCTTCAGAGCTTCAGCGAGACAAGAAATCATTTTCCAAGCTTCTCCTAAAGGCCTTCCTTCGCAATGCCCTCAAGCGTGAGGATTGGATTGGCGCCCCATGGATGGTCAAGGATAGTTTGGCCACGCGTTACAAGATCCCAACCACAATCCCTGATAATCAGACAAGGGAGGCTATCCTGGCGGCTAAGAGGGCCTCCCACGATATCCCTAACGGTGCCAGCCATTCGATCCAGCAGCCATATCCGCCGCATGCGACAAACGGTCACGGCCCGCACACAAACGGCCAGATACCAACATTGCCTCCCGGCCCAGGCCAGCCCGCGTTCGTCAACTTCCCTGCGAATGGTCCTCCTTATTCCCAACACAATCAGGCTCCTCCCTTCGTCCCTGTCAATGGCCCGCCAGCGCCTTATCTGGGCAACCCAGCACCAATTTTCAACGGTGCACCGCAACACATGCAGGCCTTTGGGCATCCGCAGCAAATGGTTTCCCATTTTCCACCACACCCAGGAACCTCACTGCTGCATATGCCTTCACAGGGAAACGGCATTCCCATGAACCTTCCATTCCAGACCAGCTTTCATCACCAGCAGGCGCCTAGACCTACGAGCCTTCCGCAGCCACAACAGACAACCCCGCCAGCTCGCCCTGTCGAATACGTCAAGTATCCATGCGAAGACCTGGAAATCAAACACCCTCGCCTTCAAGTAAATCGTCCGCCCCTGAAGTTCTTCTGTGATGATGTGCCCGACGGAGTAGAGGCCCCTTCGGAAGAAAAGAAGACAGGCATCTTGATGAAGAGCATTGGTCCGTTGCTTTGCATCTGGGAGACGCTCAATGTCCATGACACGGTCTACATGCTTGACTCCTTCACTTTCGATGACTTCGTTGATGCTATGCGCTTTTCACACGATACTGTTGATTGCGAGTTGTATGTTGAAATGCACTGCGCTATTCTCAAGCAGATCATCAATGAGTCAGGGAAAATCCAGAGTTCTCTACCAAACATGGATGACGACTCATCGGAAGAAGAGTCCAGCAGCGAGTCGACACCCACTCCTGAGCCTGAGCCGCCTATTAGGACCACACGTAGCAGCTTGAGGAAGTCTGGTGCCGCGCAACTCGCTGCAAAACAACGCACACCCACGCCCGAACCACCAAAGGAGATTCACAAGGCTGCTGAGTTTGTCAGTGAGTTTGACTGGATTGAGCAGTGCAAGGTGCGCAACTTCACCGGTGGTGGGTGGCAGGCTATCGTCGTCGCTTTGCTTCATCGTCTTTCATTCGAACCTGCGAGGAAAGAGGCTTGCGATGAGGTTCTTGCGCAGCTTGTCCCACCTGACGAGGAACCAAGCATCGCTAGTATTGCCGAAAATTACAAGAACCTTGACGTCAATCTCCGCATCTCAGCACTCGATATGCTTCTGAGCTTGACTGTTGGTACCGAGAACTTCCGAGATCAGCTCACTGCCGCTGCCCAGGAGATGACTCGTCTGCGCAAGGAGAAGATTGAGTTTCAGCGTAAGAGAAAGGAGTTGGCCGACGAGCTGTACAAGCTAGACTTGGATCGCAAGATTAAGCTGCCTGAGAACACTCCAGCTTCGCCTACTGACGCCAAGATGAACGAAGAAGCGGATACCTCCACGGCCGGTGTCAACGAGGACTCCAAAGATGCGCTTGCCACGGACACCAACGACGATGATGAAGCTACCCCTTCAAAGACGAGGACGCGTCCATCAAACAAGAACAAGCGCAAGGCTGCTGCCGAAGATGCCCGTAAAGAGAAGGCCAAGAAGGCCAAGGCCGAGGCCGAGCGGAACAAGAAGCAGAAAGAGTGGGAAAAACTCCTGGCAGACATCGAGAAGAAGAAGGATGAGCTCAAAGACTGCGAAGCCAATATCAACGAGCTTGATGACGATCTCCGTGAGACTATGGTGCACCGCAGCAAGCTCCTCGGCAAGGATCGTTTCCTAAACAAGTACTACTGGTTTGAACACAACGGCATGCCTTTCGGTGGTGTTCCCAACAGCTCTACTGCCGAATATGGTTACGCCAACGGACGCATCTGGGTACAGGGCCCCAGCGAGTATGAACTTGGGCCAAATTTGGTGGAGCCTGCCCTTTCTGAAGACATGCAGCGTTTCGGCTACACTGTTCCACAACGCAAGGAGCGCGAAGAAGGTTCCACGCATCTCTCGACGGCTACTGAGTGGGGATATTACGATGATCCCGAAGATATTGACAAGCTGTTGGCCTGGCTTGATGAGCGTGGATTACGAGAGCGCGCATTGCGTAAGGAGCTGCAGGCTTTCCGTGATCACATTGCAGAATACATGCTCAAGATGCGAAAACATGTGGAAGAGTCCAACAAGCCTGAAGAGGAGGAAAATGAAGAAGAGAACAAACCTCGGGTATCGACACGGAACAAGACACAAGCTGACGAAGCCCCCAAGGACCGCTGTCTCCAGTGGACCAACAGCATCATGCGTGACGAATTTGGTCACAACCACTTTGAGGAGTACGAGCCACCCAAAAAGGGCAAGACAAAGGCCACGAAGGCGAACAAGGGGAAGGGCCGAGGACGCTAGCGTCTGTGGTTCAAGAAGCCTATGCAAGAGACCTAGTGTGGTTGAAACACCTGCGTATATTCACGAATGACGAAACAGCATACTTTGGCGAATTTCGGGGCTTTTATACCATGAGCCATAGTGCTCAGAGTACATTACATGCATTTCAAGGCGTTTGGCAGGGTATGGCATTGCACTGGCGTCGATGGGTAGAAGGCTTGGTCCTGGCTCACTGAGCATGCGATTGCCTGCATTGGGCGGATTCTCTCGAATACGAGTACTGCTAGCTTGGCTTAACAGCAGCATCATGAGACAGGCAGCTGCAGGATGCTTAGCGTTTGTCACAAGCGGTCAACCAAGGTACCACTGTACAATAGAAGATGTTCAATATAATGTTCAATACAATAACGGCGTGCATTACTTGATGCAAACGTTGAAGAATGTTGCGTTGCTTGCCTGTCTGTTCCAGAGGGCGGTTGTGGCGCGCCCATGTGATGTATCGACCGATTCAGACTAGCGCGTCAACGCCAGGCACTCCCGACCCGAGGCCTTCAACAACACGCGCCTCTATACCCATCTTAAGCCCTCAGTTTCAAGTAATCGGGCATCTGCGATATTAATACCAGGTTCCGGGCAGCCTTGAGAACTCGCCAGAAGCCCAGAAAAGAGGTCCGCCGACATTAAGCAGCCGTAACCATGGCCGCGAATGGGGCGCGAAAGGGTGAGCTCACGCCGCAGCGTCCGCACCCCACACGCGCGTCGGCACTAATGCGCTACAGAAACCCCTACATCCTCGAAGGAAACCATGGGTCTGCTCGATCCAAGTATTGTGAAAGGCGTCGTCAAGCCAGAAAAGTCGAGGATCAAGTTGAGGATTAAGAAGCCGGTGCCTAAACCCTCGATACCGGGGAATTGGAAGGAAAGCGATGCGACAAGTATGGCCACCTTTGCATACCACACATCGTCTTTATGGATACTGGCTTCAACATGCTAACATCCTTTCTAGACGTCGAAAACAAAGCCCCCGCTACATCGACGACGTCGCCCGTGATCAACCCACTCGATGAGAAGACGATATCTGGCTTTCCTAGCGGCCGCCCATTAGACGATAAAGTAGACACCGTACAATGCAAGCACTGCCGTCGGCCGGTGCTCCGTGCATCATCAGCAACACATATCCGCGAATGTCTTCACAAGAAGCAAGAGAAGCTCAAGAAGAAAAAAGAGGCCAAAGAGGCTAAAGACGCTGCACTCAGAAAGGAAAAAGGCGAAGATGACGAAGGCGGCAAATCGCGCAAGTCGGCCATTAAGGGTGCTTCCATGGACGGAGAAGGCGCAAAGAAAGGCAAGAAGCGAAAGCTGGATGGTGATGCAGAGAAGGCACCCAATGCGAAGAAAAAGAAAAAGGATGAGCCTAAGCAAAAGGGTGCCAAGCCCAAGGGACCTGTTGATGTCGAGAGGCAATGTGGTGTATCTTTGCCAAACGGTGGATACTGCGCAAGGAGTTTGACCTGCAAGAGCCATTCAATGGGTCTCAAGAGAGCTGTCCCAGGACGCAGTTTACCCTACGACATGTTGCTGGCGCAGTACCAGAAGAAGAATCAGGCCAAGATACAAAGTACGCTACTGGATGACTAGTCTTAAGGGAACACATACTAACATGATCTCCAGGGTCGCTTATCGATGCCAACGCTCCTCTTCCCGAAGACCTCGAGCCTTCTGGCGCCGTTGATTCTGATGAAGAGAAAGACTCGATAATGGCCGCCCTGAGCCGTCATCGACCGCGTCCCCTGGCAACATATACGCATACATCCCAACGATCGAAATACCAATATATACGCATGAAGGGCATGATTCGCTCAGCACTTGGAGCACCACCAGGTGGAGGAGGCTCCATGTTCTCAGGAGACAATGCAAGTACTGGACGTGGAATGGGACTGGGCATGATGGGCGCACCTCTGAGCGCGACCAACGAACATTTTCCGCAGAGCGCCGGCTTTGGACAACCCCTAAGTGCTGGGCTTGATAACGGAACGGGGAGCAGGCGGCAAAGCACTATTAGTTCTGGTGGGCCTCGACAGCTACTGCCCGGGCATCTGCAGAAGGTGTCGTGAGGCAGAGTATTGCATGCTGGATGGACAAAGGCGTTGATATTGATTATGGCGTAAGGTAGTGGTCTTGGTGTTATGATACCCGTGCAGGAACACAGTAAGGTTTTTTATGCCAACACCTAGCTAGACAATAGCTATTCATGTTTAATAATGATTGACAAACGTACGGTTTCGGTGGTCAGATGCTAGGTGCACACAGCCTCACAATTTAAAACACACAAAAGCATTGCGGTGAGGTGCTGCATCAAGCAAAAGCATAAAGTCCGAAGCCAAGAAAGATAAACAGAAGGCGGTGGGCAATGCGGCGGGTCCACTACGGCACTCCAAGCTCGGAGGCCTGTCCAGCCATGCTGCGTGGGATGGCGGGGCTGACGCCCGTGTCAACATGGCTTTTGAGCCTATGCCTCCCCCTCCTCCGATTCCGCTTCCCCAATCACACTCTACTCTTCCCACTGCTCAGGTCTCCGTCAATCCCAATTGAGTGTAAAACGCTCTTCTTTCAACAATCCTCTCAAGCCATTGGCGGACTTCAGCTTGGAGCTTGCATGATCACACAGCCTTGGTAAGCCGAGCTCTCCATACCACTTCCAAAAGCAACCTGGGCTGGTGGGGAAAGCAAATATCGTCTACAAAAAGTGGGATTGCCCGCGGAATATGACGACGGAGCGGTTCACTTTTATCCTAGCATCTCCACATGCACATCGTCGTCATATCGTCACTGACACACGCTCCAAGGTCCCCACCTATCACTCTCAAACTCTCGTTTTGAGACACCACGCCTTTCACAATAGTATCCGCTCTACCTAATTCACTTTTACGAACGCAATCATGGTGCTGCTAGGCGCAAAGAAGCCACCATCCCGCAAGGGTATGTTTTACGCCGGCTATCACAAAGACTGAGGGAATAACGACTGTGCTAGGCTCTATGGCGGACATGCCCCGGGATCTTAAGGAACAGATCGATAAGCTGGAAGAACAGTTCATCGTAACTACGGAGAAGCTAAAACACATCTCCGACCACTTTGTTGGAGAGCTGGAGAAGGGGCTATCGGAGAAGGGCGGAAGCATTGTGAGTCGCAGCTGGCTCGCGCCATTGGCAAGTGAACGCTAACAAAAATAGCCTATGATCCCAACATGGTGCATGGCCTTCCCTGATGGCAACGAGACCGGCTGCTATCTTGCGCTCGACATGGGTGGTACGAACTTGCGTGTTTGTGAGGTCACCCTGACTGAAGAGAAGGGCGAGTTTGAGATCATACAGTCCAAGTACCGCATGCCTGAAGAGCTCAAGACCGGAACTGCTGAAGAGCTATGGGGTTACGTTGCCGACTGCCTGCAGCAATTCATCGAGTACCACCACGAGGGCGAGCAACTCGCTGACCTACCACTCGGCTTCACCTTCTCTTACCCCGTCTCGCAAGACGCCATTGACCACGGCGTCCTACAGCGATGGACAAAGGGCTTTGATGTACAAGGTGTCGAAGGTGTCGACGTTGTGCCTGGATTCAAGCAAGCACTGGAAGAGCGCGGTGTGCCTATCAAGCTCGCAGCGCTTGTCAACGACACCACCGGTACCATGATTGCGTCAGCATACACCGATACCTCCATCAAGATCGGCTGCATCTTCGGTACAGGCTGCAACGCTGCCTACATGGAGGAATGCGGTGCCATCCCCAAGTTGAAGCATATGAACCTAGACCCCAAACTGCCAATGGCTATCAACTGCGAGTGGGGTGCCTTTGACAATGAACACCAAGTTCTACCAAGGACAAAATACGACGTCATTGTTGACAAGGAATCGCCTCGCCCAGGCCAGCAGACATTCGAGAAGATGGTCGCAGGCCTGTACCTTGGTGAAATCTTCCGTCTAGTTCTGCTAGACCTTCACAAGGGTACTGAATGCAGCATGTTCGAGGGCCAGAACGCAAGCAAGCTGGACAAGCCATACTCGCTTGATGCTGGGTTCCTCTCGCAGATCGAAGAAGACCGCTTTGAGAACCTGCAAGATACGGCCGATCTGTTCCAAGAAAAGCTTGGTATCACCTGTACCAAGCCTGAACTTGAGCTTATTCGCCGCCTCGCTGAGCTCATTGGTACCCGGGCTGCTCGTCTGACTGCCTGCGGTGTCTCTGCTATTTGCAAACACAAGAAGTGGAGTGAGGTGCATGTTGGAGCTGACGGGTCCGTTTTCAGCAAGTACCCTCACTTCAAGGTCCGCCAGGCTCAGGCGCTCAAGGAAATCATGGACTGGCCTGCGAAGTACGGCAAGGGCAAGAACGACCCTATTGAAGTGCTGCCAGCCGAGGATGGTTCCGGTGTGGGTGCTGCATTAATTGCCGCGCTTACGGTTAAGCGTGCACAAGAAGGGCAATTGGCTGGTATCAGGGATCAAGAGGCTCTGCTTGCTATGGGAAGGAACATCAAGAAGAAATAGACTCGAGATATGAGGATGTGTGATGTACAGGTAATTTGCATAGAAGGGAATACGACAAGATAAACTTGAAGATTGTCATATCCGCAAGAAAGCGGTTGCTCTTGCGTGTTGTCATTACTCTCCTAAACGCTCGTAAACGCTCCCAGCCACTCGGGTAAAGATAGTCAGGCACCATGCTGTTGCACAGACATCCCTGCACCCCTTTGCTTACTCTTTGTCAGCAGCATACTGTAAACATATAAGTCCATAGCTCACTCGCGATTCGTCTCGTCAATTTGTTGGTTGTCTGCTTACCCAGGACGTTCTATTGTCCGTACCATACCCATACCTAACCGACAATCTAATATCCGCCTTTGTAGATCGCTAACCTATGAGGTTCATAACTCTGTCCAGCAGTATTCGGATGAGACTTTTGCCACTTTCAGCTCAAGGTCGAGACAAGAGCGGGAAAGCATGCTAAGGATGGGCTAGCTCTCTAGGGTCGGATAATGGGCATTGCCTCCAGGCTTGTTTTCTTCGCGGTGTATTTGCGAAATGCAGTGGGGATCGGCATTGGCCAGCTACCTCGGAAACATGCCGAATCTGCTTTCCGGCGTTGAGGATCCCCGCAAAAGGTGCACCACCCCAGATCTTATTGCCCGCTATGGAGAACCGCAGTCTCACCCTCTTGAACTCTCTCCAACAGAGCATCGGCGACGAAACCAGTGGTGCTTCTAGAACTCGAGTCGAGCCTGGCCTGGTACAGTTGGAGAATTTGAGTCATTAAGAGAGACCATAGCAGGATTGCAGTACAGGAAATATAATGTGGAAGGTCGAGCGACCGGCTAAGAACGCGTAATTGTGGATGGAGGGTCAACAATAACACCGGACATTGCTCTTTTGAGAATGGCGCATTTATGTACCGGTCTATATATTTATGTCTGCAGCCTTGCTCTTCCACCTTGACAAGGCACGTAATTCGGGTCGTTCGAAATGCAGTGGGAGAACCTCTTCAGCTATAGCCTTATGCTGGGGGCGGCGCAGGCTCTTAGCTGCTCGCCGTCTAGCATCCAGTCTGTCCTCCCTGCAAATGCCAGCGTCAACTGGGCATACCCACTCCAGGCAAACTCCACTTTACAAGTGCCCAAGGGGGATACTGGGTATCCAACCAACCCGGTTGGACTCCCAGCGCTATGTGCCGTTTCTGTGCAAGTCCAGTCGATCGGTAACACGACGTATGGATTCGGGCTGTTCTTGCCAGAAGCTTGGAATGGACGATTCTTAGCAGTCGGCAATGGAGGGTTTGCAGGAGGCATCAATTGGCAAGATATGGTACGGAATACAGATCATTCCACGAAGACAATTTTGTTGACCATTGCACAGGCACCTGGTAGTCATTATGGGTTTGCGACCATATCAACAGATACTGGCCATAACTCGTCCTCATCCGACGGATCCTGGGCATACCGGCAACCAGACAAGCTCCAGAACTGGGGACACATTGCTATGCACGGCTCAGTCGTGACAGCAAAGACGATCATCTCTGCTTACTATGCCAAGAATATCTCGTACAGTTACTACGCCGGTTGCTCAACGGGCGGCCGCCAAGGTCTTAAGGAAGCTGAGCGATACCCAGAGGACTTTGATGGCATCATCGCTGGTGCCCCTGCTTGGTGGACCTCTCACCTGCAGCCCTGGACGGTCAAGGTGGCAATGTATAATCTGCCAACCACAGCCGATTACCATATCCCACCTTCTCTTTTCCCTGCTATTGGAGCAGAGGTGATGAGGCAGTGCGACATCCAAGACGGCGTTAAAGACACCATCATCTCAGATCCCGAAGGCTGCAACTTTTGCCCAGAAGAGCTCCTTTGTGGCGCGAACGTCAACAACGCCACTGCTGCCGGCTGTCTCACTTCGCCCCAGATTTCGACTCTGTACAAGATCTACTCGAACTCATGGAGCGAGAACCAGACCTTCACCTTTCCACATCTCTATCCCGGAAGCGAGCCTCAGTGGCTACTGCTTTCTGGCAACCTGCCGAATCCGCTAGGCACCGACTACGTCCGCTACTTTTTGAATTTCGGCCCAGACTGGTCACCATACGACTATAACGAGAGTATTCAACGTCTCGCCGATGCCACCGATCCCGGCAATGCAACTGTCAAGTTCGATCTTTCAGCTTTCCACGCCAAAGGCGGCAAGATCCTGTCGTACCACGGACTCAGCGACGGCCTGATCCCCCCGACTTCGACCCACTACTTCTACAACCACGTAGTCCGTGAACTCAAGCCGCGCGGAATCGAAGTCGGTGACTTTTACCGCTTCTTCTACGTACCGGGTATGGGCCATTGCTCGGGTACTTTCCCTACCGTCAATGCGCCATGGTACTTTGCAGGGCCCAATCAAGCACCAGCGTTGAGTCCTACGGTATACGGCGTACCCGGCTTCGAAGATGCCAACCACGATACGATGCTCGCCATGATGAAGTGGGTTGAGGAGGGCAAGGCGCCAGATTACATTATCGGCACCAAGTATGCGAATGAGACTACGCAGACGGGCGTGACGAGGCAGAGGCCGTTGTGTATGTATCCTAAACAGGCGAAGTATAAGGGAAGTGGAGATGTGAATGCGGCGAGGAGCTGGGAGTGCAAGTCCCTGTATGAGTAGAATATGCCACAATTCATATCGCATTTGCGACTTGTCATTTGATTCGTATTCCATGCCAGCCATCTTCGTGATATATCAGATGGGTTCGATGTGAAAGATGTAATTATTATTTTCAGGAAGTGTGCGTTGATTTTACAATGGATTACCAAACAGGAACACTATCCTTTGGCTGGAAACTAGCCTGCGCTACCTTAAATAGCGAACCATCATATTATAATGGGCGACGGAGCAGGTGATGCTAGAAAATAGGAAGCCTTCTAGCTACTAGGACCGGACTGGGTTAAGACTTCACTGCTGGCTTAGCTAGCAAAACTTCAAAGATAGTGGTGTATGTCTTCCTACTATGTACATTACCCGCTCTGACCTTCCATCCACCTCATATCATTACACTGCAATCTGTGTGCATTTTGCAATTATTGGCAGTTGAAGCAGCTGGTATTCTCTATAAAATACGAATTGTCCCTCTACATAGTAACAGGTATGACTTAGCTTTTGGCAAATTGACAGGGCGAGAAAACAGTGTCTGTGCACAGAACTACGCTTTCCTTTTGTCACCCCTTTCCCCCAAGCCCCTCACCAGCCTCTTCCGTCGGGACTGCAAAAACCCAAACCTTATAGCTAGTGGCTAGCTAATTGACACAGCACTCCACTTGAACATATAGCACAGTGGTTGTTGATTTGTTAATCGGAGTTGTCTCCGGCCGCATATTGTGAGCCGAGCCGCGGAGACGAAAAGGTCGGGGACGCCGAGAACCTTCTGATCGTGGCGTATATAGTATTCGGACACTAGCAATATATACCGAGCGCATATGTTAACATCTGTTTCCAGCGAGCATTGAGGCTAACAATACATGGTCTATAGTATGAAAACGTCTCCATTACTAACATCCCATGTGCTCAACCATCACCAATCCTGCTAGCAACCAGAAATCTAGTTAGAAATGGGCAATAATATCAGCTTATTTTTTCCTCCAAAGCTTTCCCTGAACGAAAACTCGTTCCCAGACCTCAAAGACAAAGTATACATTGTAACTGGTGCCTCTGCCGGCGTAGGCAAAGAGCTAGCTCGACTCCTCTACGCCCGCAACGCTACCGTATACCTGGCCACACGCTCACTTGAGAAAACAAACGCAGCCATATCCTGGATAAAAGAGCAGCACCCATCCTCCCAGGGAAAACTAAAATACATACACCTCCAGCTAGACGACCTCGAAGGCATCAAGGCGTCCGCGGAATCCTTTCTCGCGCAGGAAACGCGCCTCGACGTGCTCTTCAACAACGCAGGCATCATATCTCCGCCCAGAGACCTAAAAACAAAGCAAGGATATGAAGAGCATCTTGGAATTAACTGTGTTGCGCCGTTCCTATTCACAAAGTTGCTTACCCCGCTGCTGCTCGCGACAGCCAGGAAAGAGGAGGCCAAGGGATGCGTAAGAGTAGTCTGGGTTTCGAGCGTGGCGGCGACCATGGGTGCGCCGAAAGGAGGCGTCGATATGCGGGATCTAGAGTATAAGCCGGGTGATGGGCAGGGGATTAGATATGTTATTAGCAAAGCGGGGAATGTGCTACATGCGCTGGAGTATCAGCGGAGATATGGGGGTGAGGGGATAGTCAGTATGGTGTGTATTTCTCTCTCTCTCTCTCTCTCTCTCTAACTTTTTTCTCTTTCTTTTGCTTTTCTTTCTGTTGTCGCGACTAATCTTCTGCGTTGCAGGCGGTTCATCCTGGAACTCTAAAATCTGATATCATCAATGATTTACCGGCGTGGCAACTCTTCGTGCTCAAGTTTGTTCTGTATCCGCCTGTGTACGGCGCGTATACAGAGCTCTTTGCGGGTTTGGCGCCGGAAGTTGCGTCGATCAAAGAGAGCGAGTGGGTCGTACCGTGGGGACGCGTAAGGAAGTTGAGGAAGGACTTTTATTCCGAGAAGGGTGCGGAAACTGCAAAGGAGTTTTGGGAATGGAGTGAGAAGCAAGTTGAGCACTTTGCTTGAGGTGGTTGCTGACGAGTTTTGCTACATCTTGATGCTACGGCTGTGTTTTGGAGGGAAAATCGCAGTCCTGGGATACATTGTTTCTGGTTTTTCTTATCTACGTTTTGGGTCCCAGTAGCATTATGTTTTGTTACGCTGTAGGCTCACGAGTACATAGTCTCTTAGTACAAGTGATAATGTTTAAAAACTGACTTAAAATGGTCTATGCATGTGTCGAACCTGCCAATACTGCCGTATCGATCTGAGTGGTGGAAAAGATCTTTGCGCATATTCATACATTGCTCATACGCACATCGGATGATCGTAACTTGCTGTTTCGATAGGTGACCAAGCCGTAGCTGAGTTTTTGTCTGTGTTTCGTCGCCAAACCTGGACAGCTCGTCTAATATCCGAAAGTACATTTTTTGGAATAAAAATCGAAGCTAGAAGATCGCCACAGCATTTGGTGGACTAGCTACACCACCCGGAACCTATAAAACATTATGATCAGCTTGACGTCTCACATCAACCACGTTGTGTGTGTTTTATCGTATTCCTGTTCCTCCCACCAACACACTCACGTAGCTTTCCAAACCCAGGGAGGAGATGAAAAAAAGAACATACCTTCAACGGCACACTACTCACAAAGCACGTACTCCTCCCCAACTCGACACTCTTCTCACACAGTGCCTCCAAATCCCACATTTCGCCAATCATGACGCCCCAGCCACCAAGTAGCCACTGATGCAATAACCCACCGCCCTGCATCTCTTTTTCCCAAGACTCGTTGGCCCATATGCCACCGGGGGCGTTATGTGGACCTACTAGAGGTGACATTTCGAAAGAAGGAGCGTCAGATGCTGTGTAATTGGTTAAAAGACATGCAACACACACAAGAGCTCGAAAATGAGAAAATGAGACAAATAACATAGATTAGGGCGAACAGAAAAGACCACAAGATACAAGGTGAGAAAGCTCTTACCAACAGCTGCAAACCCGCTTTCCCAAATCCACTGTAAGCTCTGCTTATCGGATTGAACACCAAGAAATGTCGGTGGTTTATCCTTGAGCGCTTTGCGCTCTTCTTCAGTGAGCTTCATGTAGTCCTGTGTAAAGCCTGTTCTCAACAAAAGCAGGTCGCCCTCCCTAGGCTGCACGCCTGCATCTTTCAACATATCCTTCAACACATCTGCAGTGATGCCGTTTGCCTCCAGCGCATTCACCTTCTTTCCCCCCTTTTTCTCGAGATAGCGCGGGTAGTCTAGGATAACGCCTCTAGTGGTGATACCACCTGAATTGGCTATACGGTCGATACCAATGACTTCCGAGGACTCAAGGTCTTGCTGTGAGCGGCCGCCGTAGTATTTCTTTGCGTTCTGGTATCCGTAATGCCGGAAGCCATCCCACTGGCTGCTTCCCTGGGTGTTGAAATCCAAATGATCGTCATTCACAGTTCGTTTTGTCCCATCCGGATGCTCTTTGTTTTTCATCTTCCAGGAGAATGACGGTCGGTTGAAGGATGGGTGTGATGGAAGATTGAGGTACCAGTCCAGAGACACACGGTCGCCGGTTTGGATTTCCTGAGCAGCGGCTTTGACGACAGAAGGAGTGATCATGTTGAGAGCACCTAGCTCATCGTTGGCGCCGTAGAGACCCCATGCATTTCCGGGAGGACCGCTCTTGTCAAGCGGAAGCTCCGTGAAGGGAGGTCGAGATGGCGGTGCCATGGCGAATCTAGGAGGCTACTCTCTGCTCCTATAGTTTTGGTTAAACGATATGATCCGAAAGCCCGGATGAGTCGAAATTGGCTTTCCAGTGAAAGAACTATGCAGAAGATACGGTAATTTATTGTGCATCCTACTCCGAGGTGCACGCAAAGCCGTGTGACGCGTAGTGGGGTAAAGGGCGGGGTAACTCCTGGCTGTTGTTACTGCTCGGTACTTGAGCCGATGCTATACAGTGCGGAGATAACAATGTTGCTCTGGTACAAGGCGTAGCATTCCAAAAGTACACGCCAAGCATTCCGAATCAAGATTGCTTTGGTAGTCGTGGAACAATTCTCGTGGCACCTATGCACATATTTTCTGCAGTCTATGCGCTTTCGACATGGCTGCCATTATCTACTCAACGTACAACACTGGCGTTTTTAGAAATCGGGACCCATGCCCACACCGGTTCCTCTTGAGCCAGTGTTCTTTAGATGGGCACCGCTGCCCTTGAACAAGCTTTGCCAAATGAAGGCTTCGCTCAATAACAACTCAATGTCTTTCTCGGTCCATTGACGAGTTGGCAAGGATTGCAAAAACATCATGATTTCCTGGAAGTCCATCTTGCGGAGCTGATCTGACCATTTTACAAGGAAGGCGGCACACACATAGAGATGAAATGATGAAAAGCCGTCTTCTTCGGCCTGGTAAACGTCAGTCATATTCTTCATACAAGAAGCAGAGACACTTACCAGATAGGTATCCCACATGCGTATTGTGTTCTTTACGGATATCTCACGCATCAAAAGGCAGTTCATCCAACGGAAACTAAACTGGATGAACTCGACACCCTCGTTCTGGAGATGCTTTGCTAATCCGTCGTCGATACGTGTAGTGAGATCTCTTAAGCTTGACACCTGCCTTTGGATTCCTGGTTGGTGAGCGATATAATTGTCCTGTATTCCATCGAGCAGCTTGGTCAAACACCAGAATGAATCGGCTTCGACAGCGTCGAGAACTTGCTTTGGTAGCTGCCCAGGATCCATGCCAAACTCAATGTCAGGGTCCGAGATGTAGGCGCCAAGGAAGACCTGCCAAAATGGGGTAACCAGATCGTTGATACCTTGGACGTAGCCAGAGGCAGGGTGCCGTATAGCCCAGACGTATAGTATACGTTCGAGCGACCGCTGTGTTGCTTCGTAGCTGTAGAGTTCTAGGTGTGGATTTGTTCGGGGCACATCAATGCTGATCTGATGCCATATCGCCTCGTCCAGCCCACGCCCTCGCCCTCGGTTTGTAGCAGGATACGAGGCGCCGCCAGCCATACCAGACGCGACAGCACCGGCACTGCCGGAGGTTCCTCGCTCGAAAGCCTGTCTCACGCCCTCAAGGTATTCCTTCCGTTTGCGCTCCAGTGTGGCGACCCTCCTTTCGCTACTAGTCGGAAGGTATCCCAACAAGACCTGCCAGGTCATGGCGCGCACCTCAGATGGCACCCCTGACCATGCTGAATCACGCAGGTCGGAAAGCGAAATGGTGCTGGCTTGGAGTATCCGTTTGAACTTGTTGATTCTTGTGGTTCGCGCCGAGTGCTCCTCGATTTGCTTTGCTGACGCATTTGGATCTACCGGGGGATGTGAGATGAGGTGCAGTGAGTTTGCGGGATCGCGTAGAATTTCTTGATATTGCGGTCGCAGTATCTTTCCTTCGGTCTTCTTCGCAGTTGGGTAGTTGGGTATGCCTCGTTCCTCGGCTATGTCACCGCTGTCTATCGCTCGCCATGCGGTCGAGCCTAGACTTTCCCGGACAGCGGTGCCACCTGGGTCCTTTGGCTTTGTTGGCTGTTTCCGGCGGCCCTTTCTCCGCATATTGGCAATGCTTGGCAGCCCAAACTCGTCTTCATCGTCTTCAAATATGTTGTCTGTGTCGTCCTGGTCGTCGCCATGGTTCCAGTCTTGCTCTGTATCATTGAGAAAGTAGCTGTACGTTGGGCGCGCGGGGCGGGGGGATGTGGTCTTGCTTGATCGACTCGGAGCGATACTCGACTCGCGACTGTGTGTGGCCGATGGCGGGGTGCGCGGCCGTGACGTCGACCCAGATACGCTCCTTCAAGGGTCAGGTTAGAAAAGGTAGCTGACAGCGGTGCCAGTAGAACGTACAGCGAATTGAAGTTAAGTATGTCGGCGTGGGAGTAGGATGCGCCGATGACCTTCTTGCCTGGGGGAGAGGTAGTCGTGTTGGAAGTGGTGCGCCAGAAGGGCGAGGCAGAGCTGCGGGCAAGGTCAGTATCTGCGGTGTGGGTAGGATTCGAGCAGGGCAACGTACGAGGAGCGGTCTGTGTGCAGGGAAGCGACGTGTTAGCTACCCCGGATACCGTGATCTCTGTACGCTTGGTGGTTTGGATGGACACGAACCGACCTGCACCATTTCCTAGCGACGTGTCAGCAAACATTGTTCATTGCGCGTACTTGGCTGGGAAAGAACAAACCTGCTGCTGCTTCTTGGACGCCATAGTGAAATGGGTTTGTAGAGATTGTGTCTCGACAACGCCCCGCTGCGAGGGCCCCGAGCTTCAAGTCGCCCGACCATGGCGCTGCTGCTCGTGCACCCATCCATCCATCGCGCCTGCCACGCCAAGCTCCGCCCACACTAGCGCGACTGCCCGTTGCTTCTCCTCTCCCAACCTCAGTCAGTCTCTTCCTCTTTCATTCCCAGCTTCACCGCCGCCTTTTCGCGTCAATCTATCTAGCTAACGGACTGCCGCTTTACCCTCGCGCTCTCCCATAATCTGGATCTTCCACTGATTTTTCTTTCACAACTAAAGCTTCTGATCAAAGCATCGCGCTAGGTACTCATTTGTTAGGGGCTACCCTCGTCAAAGGCATTCTCTGGCTCTGCTTCTGGATCGCCTACCGCGTCAATCCAATCCTTTACAATGGCCGACGAAAACTACGAAGACGATATCTTCGACGATCTGTAAGTAATTTACCTGGATGCGCTGCGCTCAGCCATGCCGCGACCCCATGCTGCTCATTGCTAACGGTCACGCAGTTATGACGATGAGCCCACTTCCCAACAAGCCCCAGCAGCATCTGCGCCCGCACCTAAGGCCGAACCAGAGCCAGCAGCGGCCGAGTCTACAAGCGCGCCGCCTCAGGACACCACTCAAAACCATGGCCAGGACGCGGAAGCATCTTGGCCAGCCCAAGGCGCAGCAGGCGAGGACACCCACATGGACCAATCTGGTCCCAATGCAGGAGCCGAACAGCCTTTCGAGAATGCGCCTGCGGAAGATGACAACTATGGCCCCATCAACGTAAAGGAAGACGGGTAAGTTTTGCATGCTTGACACCATGTTAATAATTTAGAGGCGCATCACAAGGTAAATTTATATACACAAGGCACATCCATGTGCATCAGCCGAACCTATACCCTTGCAAGGATCAAAACTATAATCCAACGTATGAGGAGTAGTATTAGAGCATCAGGCAGCGACAAAAGGGTGTACATCTATTGCTTGATTAGTCTGAGCGCATGGTTATGGAACATGCTCTGGACATTCTCATGCGCTTGTGTTACCCAAGAGCGCCTTGGGTCATGACTGGCCAGTCTGGTGAAAAGGCTCAGGAGCATGGCAAGACGCAAAAGTTTGCAGTCCACGTTGCCCATTTGGCGAGGCGCTCTGAATATGGCAGATGAGGCCGCCAAGTTTGCATGTTGGAAGAAGCTGGAAGACACGGGTCAACGGCTTTGCGATACTCAGAACAACTCAACGCGCCTATCGTGGCTTGCCCGAACGTTGGCAGCGCCTCATGTCGATATATACCTAGGTACTTGATAGCGCGTACCAGCAACGCAAGCAGAGGATAGCTACCGAGTTGTAAGAAAGTCTGTTCGGACGTCTGCACTCGAATCCATAGCAAAACACAGACGCTTCATCCGAATCATACTGTGCCTTTGCAGGGCTACTTTTGAACCTCGAAACATCGATCTTGAGTACGTGGCGTGCGTTGCTAGTCTGCATGGTTAGTCTACGCCACAAGATTTCGACATGTTGGGATTAGGATGCGGCGTGGAGGATGGCTCGCTTACGTGCTGTACTTGGTCACCATCAGAACCAACTTCGGAACAGCCAGGGTGTGCGAATGCAAAGTACCAGAATTCACCGAAACAACCTGTTCTAGAGTACAACCGTACCATGAGCTTGCGTTGCCAAAACCACCGACGCGAACGACGGATACATTCAACCGAAGTGGTTCATACCTTCGAGGCCATCAAGGGTGCATCGTTACCTGGCCATTCCAGCCCTACCCGAAGGACTGAGATCGTATCCGAATTCCACACGACCCGTCCCATTCGACACGGGCCAAGATGTTATCCTATAACTATCTCGCATGCTGGCTGCAATCTTAGAGCTAGATGCCCTGGTGCATACACGTTACGACGACTATCATGCACCGATTCGACATTGCGATATACTGGGATGCCGTGTTCACTGCTCACTTATCCGGAGCGACCCTTGGACGCCAACTACTGACAACTTGTGATGCGCCTCCATACCCCCTTTGCACTTTTGCTTCTACCTATTACCACAACGGCAACGTACTAACGCCCATTATAGCAAAATGTTCATCGGCGGTCTGAACTGGGAGACTACTGAAGGTATGTCTATTCACTCGTATCGTTATCTGTGGATCTTACATCTGTTGTTATACGTTGGCAAATGGATATTTTCTAACACGCCATAAACAGACTCCCTTAAAGGCTATTTTTCACAATTTGGCGAAGTTAGCGAGTGCACAGTCATGCGTGACTCTGCAACTGGTCGATCTCGAGGTTTTGGTTTCCTCACTTTCAAGGATCCCAAATGCGTCAATATTGTTATGGTCAAGGAGCACTATCTAGACGGCAAGATTGTATGTCGGTTACTGCTTCAAACACAGACCAACTACTGATAGACATCAGATTGACCCCAAGCGAGCTATTCCCCGCGAAGAGCAAGAGCGAACTAGCAAGATCTTCGTCGGCGGTGTTAGCCAAGAAGCGACAGAGGAGGACTTTACCAACTTCTTCAAGCAATTTGGCCGTGTGGTCGATGCCACACTCATGATGGACAAGGAAACGGGTCGCCCTCGTGGCTTTGGTTTCGTTACCTTTGACGGTGATGCAGCGGTAGATGCCACACTGCGCGGTCCACTCCAGATCCTTGGCAAGCCTATCGAAGTCAAGCGTGCACAGCCTCGCGGCAACATGCGCGACGATGAAGGGGGCGATGGAAACAAGAAGTTCGGTCGTGGCAACAAGTTCAATAAGTTCAATGACGGCGGAAACGGTGGCCAAGGTGGAGGCAACGGCTACGAGAACGGTGGTGGAAACATGCAAACACAAGGCGGTAACAGTGCCATGTCACCGGCTATGATGGCTCAGTACTGGCAGAGAATGCAGCAGTACTTCCAGTCCATGCAGCAAACACTCGCTCAACAGCAAGCCAATGGCGGCATGGCGGGCAATCCCATGGGGGGTATGGGAGGCATGAACCCAATGCAGATGCAGCAGATGCAACAGCAAATGATGAACCAGAGCATGAACCGCGGCACTGGCTCACCAAATCCTCAGATGATGGGTGGTCCCGGTGGTATGAACCCGATGCAGATGCAACAGATGCAGATGCAGCAAATGCAACAAATGCAAGGCGGTGGCCCAGGCGGTCCTGGAGGCCCAGGAGTGATGAACCCCCAAGGCGGACAAAACGCCGGTCCCCGTCCAGCATACACAGCACAAGACCAGTTGGCGTTCGAACAGCAAAAGTACGAACAACAGCAAGCACGTCGCCAGCAGCAACTCTCCGGCCCCGCTGGCTGGGGCGCAGCACAAGGTACTGGCCCAGCAAGCTGGGACGGCATGTACGACGACGCGCCTCCACCAAATGTTCCCTCTGGCCCCAGCGGTGGTCGCGGAGGCGGTGGCTTCAGGAACAACCGGTCTCGCCAGGGTTCCAGCCAGCCTCCTGCTGGTGGCGGCCAGGCTCCTATCAACGCGCCTACCGGTCCAAAGAACGCCGGTGTCAGGGGAGCCAATTACCGTGGTGGAGGCCATCGTGGAGGTGGCGGCTTCAGACACCAGCCTTATGGTGGCCGTGGTGGTTAAATCGTCTTTGGACTGAATTGACTTTGTGGCCTTGGAACCCAGCAGACGAACACCTTACATGAGAGGATGAGAAAAGTTGCATGCCCCGAGGACAAGAACGAGGCGCATTCAGGACGGAGACGACGAATAAGCAGATGAAGAGAAAGAGAGAAGACGAAAAAAAGGGCCTTTTATTCCTTCATCTATTTTCCTTATCTGACCGTAACAAAAAAAGTTAGGCGCTCCATTTGCTACTTTGCAATAGGGATGGGTGTAGCGGAAGCGGAGTTCATCAGGAGAATTTCTCGGCTGTTTTCTCTCTCTTGAAAGACACTGTATGTTCGGATGTGCAACAGGCTAGAGGGGAGGTGGGGTGAGAAAGTTGGAGGGTGGTTTTCTTTCGTGATTGTACTTCTTCATCATCACTTTCTTCTCTCTTTGATTGGGCTTTTGAGATGAAAAGAAAAAAAGGGGAAAAGCAAAATAAATACAATTCTAATGGTGCTACTGGTTGTTTTACAAGCTGAAAATGAAAGGATGGTTGTACATTGTCGGATTTTCATTTCCTGCTAGGTGCTTAGACATGTCGTTTGAACTGCCTGCAAGTAACTTCTCTCTATTCAATCTGATGATGTGCAGGTGGTGCAATCTCACCCGTCGCTGTGATGGATGTGTTTTTGCATTTTCAACGATGCCTGAACTGTCTTTCAGCGGTCATTACACCTAGTGAGATCTTGTAAACAAAGACGCCATGGGAGGTATGTTTTGCTGCACTACGCCGGATATGGTGTGGGTGCATAGTGAAATTTGGCAGACTCTGAAATTGGTGAATATCTCCGATACTTCGTCAACTACGTCTTGCTCGTACATCGAGTCTTATCGTTGGCTTGTATATAGTGAAAGGATTGATCACGCGCACCTATCTCTTGTCAGATCTGAATCCCGAGCGCAATTCCAGATGAGAGTGAGTTAGTATTTGTATGTGGGAAAGTGCCACATCTTTTATTTGGGTAATCACATAATGCAAGATTTGCATCAGAACGGAGTGCCCTCATATGGCAACGGTAAGAGTAAACCACAGATGTATAGAGACATTAGTTGTGGCTCATCAGCCGTATATCTATGCGTCTTTGTCCATCTCCAGAGTACTTAGCTGTTAATCACAACATTGTGAATAAAAACGATGATTTAATCTATAACACTAACTGTATGATACTGCACTACAACTTTTGACAACACTGTGCGCATACATTACTACCGGCATTTACACAAGATACTCTCCATCACCCTTTCAAAAGGCAGAAACAACAGAAAGAAACCCTCTCTTCCTGACTCGATCGCAACCAATTGCGCAAGCAACTCAAAGAGATCACGCAACATTTTCTCAAACCCATATCAACCCAAAGCCACTTATCAATACCATATTCCTATCCCTACTTTCTTAATACCAACATCCTCATCACGACTATCACGCCGCCATGTCAAACTCGCCAATCCCCTCCCTCCCCCGCTGTACCACTTGCTCACATCCCCTCGCGCAAGTCCTTAAAACCGACAGCAAGCTGCCCACGTGCGAAGCATGCTTTACTCGGCTTCTGCGCACCGAGTACCTGTGGGGCAGCAAGGTAAGTTCCGAACTGACGTTTTTCCCGCGCGTTCTGGATGATGTCTTTGACGACTCGGACTCGGACTCGAACCATTCTGGCTCAGATACTGACAATGAGGACGATGAAGACGAGGTAGCATATCTTTTGGCACGTAAAAATAAGGGTGGAAGGAAGAATGATACTGAGGAAGGGGAGGAGAATACAAGGGGATCGGCGTTGCAAGGGAAATCGGTTGTTGGAGGGCTATTTGGGTGGATGGTCTGGAGAAGGTAA
Source organism: Curvularia eragrostidis (assembly GCA_020744315.1). Taxonomy (NCBI): domain Eukaryota; kingdom Fungi; phylum Ascomycota; class Dothideomycetes; order Pleosporales; family Pleosporaceae; genus Curvularia; species Curvularia eragrostidis. The sequence continues at coordinate 285,173 of JAIRCK010000011.1, read as the reverse complement.
GTTTTTAAAGGACTAGGGGGATAGAGGCGCAGCTACTGGTAAGTATTGACCGTTTGCTGAAGAAAGACAACTTCGTTTTCTTAGCTGCTAGCTCCATACAATGACATCTTACCAAGCCCTCATCTGTTGCCTCCAGAGCACTGTTTTGAGTTGTGCGGACTACTAAAATTTTGCCAATAACTGGTTCAACATCTGTAACGTCAGCCTAGAGGTCGCTGTAAGGAGTGATCGTCCAAGCCTATCATTTAGACTCGTGGATAGGACAGGAAGAGTTGTTGTGAGTGACTGCCTTTTCAGAGGTACTACGTATGTAGCTACAGCTTATTCTGGTTTGATCACTCGGACACGTTCGTATGATAGAGAATTTACCCTGTAGCGCACCTGGTCATGCGATAACTGTGCCACGGGGTGTTGCGAGAAGCGCCGGATCAATGTGGCACGGTTGGTCAGAATTGCAATACGTTCTATCCGCTGCCGGTCAAATGCAAGATGTAGATGGAAGCTCCATTTCTGGAAAACGCCTTCGTGTTAGTCTTATAACATCTGTGCTCTTGATAAGCTGTGCGATCGCTGGTGTTGATAGAGGCCTACTGAAGAAGGCTCAGCATAGGGAAACCAATCTCTTTATGAAAACGAGACTCTGCCAGTCATTTCAACGGAAAAACCCTCTACATTGCGGCCTAACTATGTATCTCCTACTTAATACTGAACACTCTTCTATATCATGTTTACTGAACACAGCAAATGCTGCTGCCACGTTTCTGAATCTTCCAAGCCTTGACATCCTCTATAAATTGGGGATAATCCCGCTCCGCAATCTCGATAGCAGGGGTTGGGTCTGCACCTCGGTCCAGCAGTAGCCAGGTGAGATCCCGAGTGTCTACAGTCAGCATTCTTGAGCCTGGTACATAACATATCGGCGTTCCATTCCGCATAGGCAACACCTCGGTCCCTACAGGTTGATCGGGCGCATTCACATCAAGTTCAACCACATCGAGAAGATGAAGCACCATAGCCATGCGCTCACTATGCCTTTCAATATCTCCTTCTTTACCAGGTTCACCGAAGGTTGCAGCCTCGACGGCGAGATGCAGCGGGCGCCACCCTAAGGGGGCTCCCTTAGAACGCAGAAGTTCAAAAGTCGCAACAGAGCCCCGCGCTGCAGCCTCTTCGAGGATCTGCTCGCACATCCGCTGCGACTTCGTGATGACGTTGTCAGAGAGAGGCTCTTGGCCGCGAGGATGCACACTCGCACCGTGCTCTAGGCACCACTCGACCATGTCGTTGTCACCAACAACAAACCACATGAACGGTCGCGCCTCATCTGGTCTATCCGCTCGTACATTGATATCCCAGCCGTGCGCAAGCAAGAGTTCTAGGGTCTCCTTCGATGCCCCTACGACACCAGTTGGGAATTTAGCTACAATACTGACGCCGCGGTCGATGAGATTGTGCAAAACGGCTGTTGCGTTCTGCTTCGTTGCCTCGCGGCGGATTGTGGCATATAAATTCTGAAGATCTTCGGCAGGACACATCGAAATGGCTTGGTCTAACATTGTTGTATCATCAAACCGGCATGCGTGGCGCGCGAGAACCCATTCTGGACTGTCCCATGTTTCGAGGTGTCCACGTGGTGTCATAATTCGAATAGCGTGTGTGCTCAGATGGTGCTCAGGCACGCAGGCTGGAGTGTTAAGAGAGGTGTGATGAAGTGGTAGGTGGTATGCTACAAGCTTTCGCTGGACGTCCCGGCTATTGAAATATGGTGTTATCTACCTAGGCAGCCACATTAACGGCTATCTAATTACGTGGCATGAAATGAGGGGAATGCATGATGGGCTCGCAAGAATCAGGTGATTGTATAATTGCATAGCTCCTCATACTCGATTAATACTACAACAGTCCTGGAGTTACTGTTGAGTAGTTCTTCGGCTTTACGCTTAAGCTTGGTACAAAACTAGACCTTCTATCCAATTTTAGAAATAAAACATCAGATCCCCTGTTACTACATCCATGTCAGTTACTATCTTAAACATAGCGGATGGCATATATACTCAGATATGCATCCCTAACTATATTCACGATTCAAGACGTCGTTCCACATTCAGTCAAAAGTCATTGATGAAAACAGGCTCTCGCAAGGAAGGTTGTCAAATATCCATCGCCCTGACATGTATTTGAATAGCTTGAAAGGTTCTCTCATCGTGTCCTATGTCAGAAAACGAGGCAAATGGAATGAAAGTGTTCTGACTATTTGGGTATAGACTTTCCGTGGTAACACAGAACAAAACAACTGGGTATCTAGGTAGAAATGATTGTTTTGAGTATACCATGTCATGGTTGTGTACTAAAGTGTTGTAGTGCGAGAGAAGATATTTAGTTCCCGTAATAGATATCAGGTAATTGACAGACACGCTTATATTACTATTGGCATGCACTGAAGCCAGAACGCCCCTTGGGTGGTTTCTGGAATTAGCATTGGCGCATACAGATTACACTTGCCTTCCTACATGTGTTGCAGAGGTAGAGGATCGAATATACGAGGCCTGATGATTAGTAACGATATGTAATAATTGACTTAGTTGAGACATAATAAACAGGTTGACCCAGGTCAAGCATATCGCTAAGTTGGTTAATAGGGGTTAATGGAGTAGATTAGGCCTATCTATTCGCCAGCCCCAAGTATGTTTGTAACCTGAGCCGTACCCGCTAGCGCTGTTAGATACTCTAGACGTCACTGGAGTGTCGCATAGTTTATAGCCAGTTTTTCGTTATAGGTACAAGGCTGCACCAGGTACCACTCCATGATAAATATTGAATTTTGGTGTTGTGTACGAATGGGCAAAGTTCCGCATGGCATTTGCAACCCCGCCTCAGCCCCAGCCTCGTCACGAGTAAACAGGTATGATTGGTTTTGCAACCATATGTAGGAGGATCCACATTTGAGGCGCAGCAAGGCTGAAACAAAAGAAAGTCGAGTTATCTATTTAATTGTAATCATAGGTGCCTGCCGGAAATCATCTAAATTCCCATCTAGATCTATGCTCAAAAAATCTGAAGAACAAACTATAGTCCTCACACCTGGAAATACAAACTCACCTTGTCAGTACACACATGTTTTGCTATCTGATACACTATTCTGTCGGGCTAACAATTAAAATATGTGTAAAGATCGTGTCTTTTTTGTCAAGTGTTCAACGCCCAACGTCCGTCGAGATTGCCCGCGATGTCAGGGAACGCGCGCCCCGCCGACCAGCTTCCGCAACACTCCAGAGGGAGTGTGGATGAAGAAACTAAATCTCTTCGATCTATTGTTGGTGAACAGATTCTGAATACCAGTCATGAGCAGCCTGCAGCCCATGAACAGACGTCAGGATCCGTGCACATGAACTTGGGACGCACTATTGAGTTGGTCGTACTATCCCCTCAGACGTATAAATACGCTGATGCCACATAGCCAATTGAATTTGGACTCCAGTAGGGCGTCCAAAAGGAAACTGGAAAGCTCAGCGACATACCCATGCCCCGTCTGTTCAAAGCAATTCAAAAAACGATACAACCTCCAAAGTCACCTAGTAATTCATAGTGGCGACAGGTCTTTTATCTGTTCTCTTTGTGAAGCCTCATGCACGCGCCAGTCGGATCTCATTAGACACCTGGGTGCTCACGTCGGTGAAAGGCCATTCACCTGCGGAGGCAAACTTGCTGATGAGACACATTGGGGATGTGGAACTTGCTTCGGACAAGCGGAGATACTGAGAGTACATTTCAAGTCCAAGAAGGGGCAGGCATGTATCAAGCCATTATGGGAAGAAGAGGCATCGGTTAGCAAACTTGCTGCCTCACAGCCATACCAAGGCTCCTTTCCACCAGCTCTATTGACTCAGTATCCCTTTCTTGCAGATGTCAACTGGAAACCTATGGAGCATGAAACCAAAATTCGGGGCACACTTAACCCTGAAAATGAAACGATTGGTATCGACTACATCAAGCGTGAATACGAGTACAATCCGGCTTTTGGTGACCCGGTGTATACAGGCAGTACGAGACGTACTCCTCAGTCACCGTCGGCACATATAACCAACACATCCTGGCCGCACAGCATTCCTTACGTACATACGTCATCCAATATCCTCAACTCCGAGCCAAAAGTTGCTTCTGCCAAGATATCGGACATGAATGAGGACGACATCACGTACCTCGACAAAGGCCAAGAAACTCCTAAAGCTATTGAGGATTCTAGCAAGATCCACGATACAACCACAGGTTTGGCTTCCATCGAATCGGACTCGGGTTACCACAGCGGCGCTGGAACAGATACGGGATCAGTCTGTTCAGTTGACTCAACAGGAAGCTCTCTGGGTCTGCGACAAGATTTCCTTCAGGATTTCATTGCATATTTTGGTGAACAGCTCATTCTCAAGGCTGGTGCAAAACAGTGGATGGGCTATACGTTGAGGCACAAAACAGAAGAGGAGATCGAATGTTGTTTAGCAAATCTGCTGAAAGAGTACGCAATGAACATGGCAGCAGACTTCCCGAAAACTCACAACTCGGGAGTTCCAGATGAAAATACCCAGAACGGACCCTCGCAACAGACTAAGCTAATTCTTAATGGCGTTACGCAGCTTGTACGCCGATATCGACCGAAGATCGCTCGCTACTTTTACAATCAAAGTACTTCAACTGCTGGCAGCAAACAGTCCTTATCCGATCGTTTACATGGGCTAGGGGAACAGCTTTCCCTCTTCGAGAGATTTAGTCTATTGGAAAAGTCTAGACTAAACGAAAGTACCCCTACAGAACTCAACGGCGACTTAGGAAACGATGATATAGAAGAAGAAGAACAGGTTCTCGCACAGCTCAAAAACATTCAACAAATGCTTGTATCGAGCAAATCATTTCAACAATTGGCAGAACAACTGCGGCATCAGTTGTATGTTGACGACAGAATTGTGATGCAGACTGTTGAACAAACAATCCTGAGAGCTGTACGCTCTTCTACGAGGCCGAGTCAAACGATTGCTTCACAATTTGATATCGAATGGGACTTAAAAGAATTCATGTGGCGCCAGTATGGAGAAATGATTCCTATCAAATCTGTCATAGTCCTGACTGGTTCCGCCCTGTACGCGCAAGCCACAACCTGTGGTGAATATGTTCAATCGAACTGGCCAACAGTTGGACCAGTCATACTTGAACTTTTGGACAATGCATTGCAGCAAGGAGTAGTACCTATCATTGCGACCAAAGGTTTGTAACTATCTCTGGCGCTGCCATGCTTGTTCTAACCATATTCCAGACTTTGGAGATTGTTCTCCAACAATCTGCATAGCCCTCTATCCACAGGAGTTGCAAGTGTCGCTGACGCACGCAAGTTCAAAAGTGACCATAGAGGTAGCACAGCTGTTTGCCTGGCTTGGCGCTGCTGTGCGCTTAGCACCTAGTAAGGAAAACGTCTCATACATCAAGCCAACTTTGAACTGGATCAGACATTTAGAATTGAAGGACTTTTTGGACAGTGATATTCCCATTGATTGTGGTTTCAAGATGGTGTTTCAATGTATACCATTGCACGAGACTGAGCACGCTTGCTGGTTGCCTTTGTTCAGTCGTGGGGTCCTTGTTGCCGGCTTTCCCATACCAGAGCGTACTGAGGAGATTGGTTTAGAAATCCCGTTGGAGATACTCGCTAGTATCTCTGGCGCTCGCCATGCTGTTGAGTATGAAGGTGGGGTTGTCCTCAAAGGATTCTCCCATTTATTTGTTCCTGTGCGAAAGACGACGAATGATCGGGTACAGTGGCACGGAGTCACTAGCAGTCATCCTGATTCCCGTTTAACTTATAACGATGGTTTGGCACGCTGCGGACCTCGCGCCCTACTCAAGGACTTTAGCTTGGACGATTTACGATACACACGCGCTATCATTGGCTGGTGTTCCATCACAACATCACGGCTAGGCTCAGATTCGGCCGATTATGATAATATCGACTATTCAGACGCAAAGGCAGCTGGATCGGTACTTCGATGCGCTGGTGGTCAACTTGGTTTCCAACAATTTGGAACAGGAGCTATCGATTTCAGGCTTGGAGTCAAAGAAGGCAACTTCCACATCCCGCGTCTGGGGCGCTACTACCAGATCGTTTCAGCAGCAGAGAAGACTCCTGTGCTACTGTATGATACACGTGGAAGGCGAGCCTGGCTCGTTTTCGCTGCAGATGTCCTTTTGCATATGGTTCAGCACCGTCATCGACTGGATCCTTTCAAGGTCAAAGATAGCAAAGTTCATCTTGTCACGACCATTTCTCCGGGTTCTTCAGCAAAGGGAACCCTCATGCAGCTTGAAAAAACGAAGATTTCGGATGATGACAACTATATCTTCAAGGATCTCGTTTTCGACTTTTGGTCACAATTAGAAAGATTGGTAGACCAAAATATGATAACAGAACAGACCGCGTCAGGCCTAACTATCAAGACAACGTTGAAAGACTCCATCCGCGGATACGAGTTTAAGGCGATTGTCGAAGAGCGATCGCCCTTCATGCTGAAAGAACAGGAGCTGTCTAAAACTAATGGAGGTTGGCCAAAACTCATACAAGACATCAAGGCCCTTGTCCTCTTTGCAGATGGGTTCGGGGAGGTGTTGCTGCCGGACGATTCAAACAAAGCAAACCTCTGTGCGCTTTGGCATCGAGTGCCATCTAGTCATGACTATCTTGCAACAACTAGCAAAGTACTGATAGACCTATACAATGTCGCTGGATGCCGCACAACCCGCAGGTTCTTGACCTCGACAGAGCTAAGATGGCATCAAGGCACCTCGGCCTTATTCGAGAACTGTACGGATGCAAAAAGATGTCGATGTAATCGGCTTCAACAGATTATTCCCAGCTCCGCTATTGGGACCGTAGTTCCTCCAGGCATGATCGCGGAAGAGGGCGCTGTCATTTTTGGCCACATCGGATCCCTGCTGAAAGGCACTTTCTCTACAAAGCCAGGCAAGGTTGAACAACAGACACACATCTACAGCCAGGCGAATTCTCACCTAATCTTTCCACGCACTGAAGCTATCATCGATGACGTATCTGCGTCAGACCAATCTGGTCAATGTACTTCTGATGGCGCATCAGACTCAACCTACTCCAATCATTCGACATGTACAACCCTTTCTACACATGATACTGTGATTGGCATGGCAGAAATGGACGTGAACAAGCAGAATACATCACGTCAGCCTCAACAATTTCCGAGAAAAAGATTACAGCCACAAGAAACACCAGCCCGGCTGTCAAAAGAGCCCCAAGAGAGTTATCGAGATTGCAGAGAGAGCAAGACGCCTATGCACAGTAAGAGGTTCCGTTTATCAATAGCCAGCGGAAAGGAGCGCTGATATCTACCATTTCGCAATATACTATTTCAGTTTCAACCAGGAGATGAGTGTTGTTGATCCCTTCTCCCCATACTTGCGGTTAACCATCAGTGCATCATCCAAACGTACATAGCATTGATGTTCCCAAGTTTCACGATATCTGTATACTATGGGCAGAAAGATGGTACCGCCAGAATCGGGACTGATGGTTTTTTAATGTCACGAATGTTGTAATGTCAATCCCTGCGACCCGGGACGTACCCCGAGACGAGACGGTTTTGCACTTCGGGCCTTCAGGAAATCGAACGCGCAAGTTAGTAAAGCTGTAGTGAATGTATATAGATCTATACTATTAGTGCTTTAGTAAGATAGCCTCTGAATAAGATCACTATAGAATTGAATATATCGCTAGTTTTTTCCTGAAGGCGGTTAGTCTCTTCTCTTTATTACTTAATTCTAGTCCAAACGCGATTTTATATTTCTATTAAATATTTGGATATCTATAACAGAAGTATGGGTAATTATTAGAAATAGTTATTTGGAATTGAGTACTGCTTAATAGTTAAATTATGGATGCTGGTAGTCTCGCCGTGCGGAGAAGGAGACGTATAGAAGCCTCCTAGGGTGGCGAGACGCGTTTGTCTGTGTTAATATGATAAAGTAGCGCCGTGATATATTTCTACGCTATCCGCCCATAGGTACTTCCCGCAGAAGCAAAACACTAAACTAGGCTAGTACGCGATAACCCCGCACGTCTTACCTCATGCATCTGTCGGTAGCTTACCGGAGGATGTGTAGCTGTGCGGAATGCCTGACCGTTCGGATAATCAATAGATCCGACTTAAGATTGGGAGCAGTGACCAGAGGTGTTTGTTTAGTTAGCTTCCAGCGTCATAACTAACTGCGACAGCAATCCCGTACACTTCTAAGTTGTAATCTAGCGCACAGCGATGACCATCTGTGTCGTAGGAACATATTATTCGACGCCCTCAAGCTCTAGAGCGCACTGTCGCTCTTTCCGTCAACCGAACACATGGTTTAACTAAGCCCCACCGGGTGCTCTTGCTTCTCGGGTCCATCGCCGCCGAGTCTCACACCAAGCAGCAGCCAAACTCTGGTCGGCTCGTTGAAGGGAAATATGATGTGATAGGAGGGATGCAGACTAGGATGGAGAGCCGCGATCTAGTAATCGAAGCCTGTGTTTCGGCAAGTGTGTTCACGCAAGCACTACTGGCGAGGTGCAGCCGTTGCAAGCGTATACAAAGGTGGATAGTCTTGGCATGCTTTAGCGATGCAGCTGTCCTACAGTCGAGTAGCCAGTGGCTCCTTGCATGAGCGCTGCAATCTGTAAGGCTCTAAAGCTGTAGAGAGGTGCTACAGCTCGACCTCTAAAGGTCGGGAATGTTCATGTTTGCGAGGATGTTGGTGGGTATATATAGCAAGACCCTGTACTATTTAAAGCTTTGGAACTACGCTACAACACTCTTCTTTTCAGCTGTATCCACGAACCATCGCCTCCCGCGCAAGGTCTGTGCCGGCGCGGCTCGACCATCCTCCCTGCCAGCTTCATTGGAGGTATCCATGCAAGCTCCCATTTGCATTCAGGCAGGTTCGTTGTGTGCATCGCTGTGCAGCTTGCAGAAAATAATCCCGAGCGTAACTAGAACTATCGTTCATGAACTCAAGCGCACTAAAAGGTTCATTCTCGCCGATTCAAGCTAGTGCACGCGGCCTACTTGAAGAAATCATTGACCATTTTACTCTCCTCACCTTCCTTGACTGTGTCCATGAACATCTGCCGGGAAGATCCTCGAGCAACCATTGTGCCTACTAACCCATGCCCTCCTTTCGTGAGAACGACAAGCTGCTTCGCTTCTTCGAAGCTCTCCATAGTTTCAATAGCAGCCTTCATCCCGGGTGGCGCTGCCTCCACAGCACTAGTACACACCTTCAAACACTGCCCTAGTGCTATCTCCTGTCCTCGCAGACTTTCCAAAGCCTGTGTCTGTGGCACCGAGCTATCGGTGCTTCCCAAAGATTGTACAGTGATCTCCAGGCCTTCCAGTTGTCCCGAGGTTTTGTTTATAGCTGTCATGATGTTCTTTTGGAGGTCATCCAGAACCCGGCGGCTTTGGTTTGAAGATGCGCTTTCGTGCTAGTAAGCCTCATGTGCATCGGGTTTGCCGGACGTAAACCTACTAATTGATCAAGCCAAGGGCAATATTGATCGATAGCTTGTGGCTGTTCAAGCGGTATCTGAACGCCTCGATCGACTTTTCCTCAAACTGAAGCTTGAACCGGTCTCGCTTGCTCATTTCAGAGTCTGTGGAGTGATTCGTCAACTTCTTCAGTTTCTCTAAGAACTCATCACAACCCAGTTTAAGGCCTTCTAGCGAATGTTTGAAATCTTGTAAGCATCGCCGCAATGCCTCGGATAGATCTTCGTCTCTAGTGTTGGCCAGGTTTTTTTCAAAGGATTGCAGAAGTTGCTGCACAATATCGAGTTCCGTGCGAACATTGCTCAGGGTTTTCGGAGCATTTTGATATTTATCCACGGCTTCGTAAAGATTCTTGCTGCCATGATATGCTAGACCGGCGATGGCGATTACGCTAGCCACGACCCCAACTGCTTCGGCCATGATGAAGAGTTAAAGAATAGCGTATGATGTGTAGTGTCACAAGATAATTGGACTCATGTAGTAAACGAGTGAGCTGGCTACGAGCCTGGTCTAAGCCGCACCCGAACTCTTAAATTTTCTGGAGAGGGATTTGCAATATGTTTGTCTCAGCTCTAGCCAGCCTATGATAAGCGCCAGGATTCTGCCCGCGCACCCGAGGCCTACCAATCAAAGCGCACAAGGCTGAAGTTGCATTTCGGCAAGGCATTTCAGCAAGGCATTTCAGCAAGGCATACCAGCTAAAGAGAGCTGCGCTGCGGTGCACCAATAGCGAGCAGGCCCTCACTCTACCCCTGCCACCTTAATGTCGGAAGACAAATGAAGTTACGCCACAATATTTAGAAGGATTAGGGAGTTTTGCGACGTGCGGCCGTGAGGCAATGGTAAAGCAACGGCTTGCTTTAGGGATATTCTAAGCCTCTCAACGAACGATGTGCGACATATGGTCTACCTTGTAACTGTCTACTAAGGATCTTGACGCTCGTGTATTCCTATCATGACGCCGTCTCTGTCTAATGAGAGAGCTCGCAGCTCCCGACAATATTATTCTCAAAACAACAGCAAGCAGCTAGTCATCGAAAATGTTGAAACCCTTCATCTCGAACCCCAGGATGCCAGCAACAGCTCGTGTGAGTACATTCCTCTGAATCTGTAGAAGTAAAAAAGCTAGGTCAAGAAGGCTCGTGACGCCCTCCGCTCGACCTGCAATGATCTGTCCAGAACGCTAACGCTTCGCAGCCTGCCTCCGTGGGCCGAAATGCTCTCTCTCTCACCAAGGACACAAAATTTAACCCCGGTACACACATCGCGTGCGGCATTCTATCTGTATTGAGGAATTCGGATCTTCCATTAGACAAACTTCATCTTTTAAGAACACCCAGAATTTCCTACGCTGCCAAATACATTCAAAGGGTCTTGGATGTCGCCATGGATGTGTGTCGCCGGAACGCGGATATTGAAGACTCGCTCATACTTCAATATATGGATGCCGTGGATAAGGTCGTGCCCATGACATCTGAATGTTCAAGATTGGACTCAATTGATCGGCAGAATGGTCTGATCTCTCGGCATTGGTCTTCTCGAATGTTTCGGAGTTGTTTGGAATCAGAGATTCAACGTCGCGGCAATGATGTGCCGCTCTGGGCCCAAGCCAACATTTGCACCTTTGCTGCTTACAATGGAATTCTTTCCTATCTAAAAGCAGTCGATCGAAGCTCAAAGCTTACGGATATTGAGTCGCTCATTTTATTTGCATTGGGTAGCTGGGTGGACGGGAGCATTCCATTTCAGAACCGGAGGGATACTCTTTGTTTCTTGCTCCAAATTCTTGATTATCGTTCCGAACTAGGAATCGAGTCACCCATTGGAAATGGAACCCTTTGGGAGTATGCAGCGGCAGTCGCTTATGATTTATATCTTGTCAATCGACGTAGGATATCAAGACCTTCCGCGAAACGGGTTCGGAAAGACGGTAGTCTTACAGGAGCTCAAGCAAAATCCGCAGGAAACCAAATGGGAATGTGGAAAGATACCAGAATGCCTGAAGAAGAATTCCTAAGAAAAAGGCCGCAACTACTGAGAATGTCTAGGACACTGTGTAAGGACAACAAGATGTCTGTCTCGGATACACGAGAGGCTGTCGAGATACTACGGTTGTTCCTCTCTATTACCCATCAGCCCAGGAATTTGCTCAACAAGGCGATAATGACTCCAAACCGAACGACCTTCGAACCACTGGTCATGCTTCGAGAGGCACTAGCTCAGGGGCGTGGAAGCAAAGACGAGTGGGCCTTGCAATCTGAATACCAATTTCTCTATCAGTTAGTCGGGCCCGCGGAGGCTTGCCAATTCACAGCGGAGTATCCAGATCATTTGGAACCCGGGAGCGTGCCTCGGCCATCCTCTATGAGCTTATAAAGCGACACAACAGCAAGGCACATACGCCAAATGCTCTTTCTCCCTGAATGTTTCGAGATATTTCTTGTAGACAGTGAAATTATCTTCCTTCTCCTCTCCCTACCGAACAAGGAGCAACTCAGCAGTCCTCAAGACATTGCTAACATCATTTCGCTGGTATGAGCTTCTGCTCTCAATAGTGTGCCCATTGACCTAAATGATCCTGAAATAGCCAACATTCTGGACATTGAGTCATCCACGACGGCCTCCTTGTTCAATCAGAGATTCAGCCATACGTCCAAAGAGATGCTTCCTGGATCACTAAGTCGACCGTTCAGATACAAGACTTTACTGATTTGCTGATGAGGTCTTGCATTTGAGAAGGGCCTACGAAGGGTAGGATGGTGAAAACTTGGTTCGTCGTAGCTATTGATGGTTTTGAGTGTTACTTATGGTTCCAGATACCCCATTTCTTTCACATACGACCATAGGCAAAGTCAAGCATCGGACCCCGTTCGCTCTCCGTACATTAAACCTTTGACCGGCGATTTAGTAGCTAGGTGGGTGACCACTGGCGAATCATCGCTGTTGTATGTTTTTTCTCGGTATTAATTTTTTGTGTAGTGCATAAGTTGATTGTGCATACTCATATCAGCGTTAGCATTTGCTTTTTGTGATGTAGCGTTGTAACGTTTTGTAGCTCTGTAAAATACTTCTATCAATGTATTGCAACGAATGGAATCAAAATTCACTCATGCACGATCATGCCTTTCTGTATTGTCAAAAAAACATGACCTTATCCTCAGACCTGTCTTAGATGACGATAACCTTCCACTCCAAGAATTCCCAGCAGGATGTGACCTACATATAACATGATGATCTGGACTCAAAAATTGTGGACTGTGCTGAAGTGCGGGGCTCATAACGCGTTTCGTTAGCTGCGGAAGCCACGGCCTGTTCCGGCGCTCAGACTTTTCCCCCACTCTACACCCGTTGCTAAACAGAACGGCAGTCAAAACCTGAGCATTTCGAGCGGCATTTTGAAGCATCGGATATCTCTGTAACGGCTGCTCTGACGGGGGACACTTTCTCTGAACCTGATGCGCCATCTAGCACCATGTCCGCCTGGATATGCAGGAATCAATTTACCGTCACGCATGCAACAAGGCCGAAAGTTTTGCCAAAACGGGACATACTCTTTCGGCACAGACTTTCCCTTGTCAAGCGGGTCCATGGTAGCCAGACCTTGTGTACTGGCCGGAAATACCATACCGACTCAGCTAGCCTCATGTCGATGCTGCAAATAGTTCACCAACTCTAATTGCCGGGTATCAGACCACTACCGCACCGCAAAAAGCCATATTCTCCAATCATTTATTTCCTTACCTCGAGTATTAGCGCATCCAGGGTGCTGATAGGGATCTCGTTGTCGACAGCGGGACGCTTCGCAAGCCACCCGCGTGACATACGGTCTACACGGGACTGGGCTCAAAGTCCCGATCCATAGATAGGCCAGTGAAAGACAGCCAGATCAACTGGCACGCTCCCAATGCCAAGACGGTTGGGACTTGGATACTAGACAAGGCTAGCTCAGTGCGTTTGGGCTGCGATCTACGGTGCTAGCCCCCCGCCACCATTGTGTCAACCCTGTAGGGCGGCGATACGGACCTATAGCTCGCAGTCGTCATCTCGTGAGTACGAGTGGAAACTCGATCGCTTGCGTGTTATCGTGCGGCATGCTGATTACCTTGTTCTCGATAGTCGTGCACATCACCTTCTAGTTGTACTTAAAGCGGGAAACGCCCCGCACCTTGCATTGATAAGCAGTCGGTATCTTGATTCCTTGTTGCGAAAAGGGTTGTAGACTCGGTTCATGTTAATCGTTCTGGTTTCTTTTCTTTTCTTTTTTCGCAAGCTGTAGATGACTAGGCTGTCCTGCGAGTATCGGCGTAATTGATTCTGAAGCGTACATACTGTATGATCTCATGGTTCCGCACATCGCTAGCATTCCGAACGAACAGAACCGATTCTGCAAAGTAGCAAAGGGAAAACCAAACACGATAAATCTCTAATGGCTTTCAGCCTCGTCCTGCTGCTTGGCGCAGCTTTCATCATTGGCTCGACCTTGGCCCTTTTCCGACGAAGCAGACGCAACATCCTCCTGCAGCGACTGTATGTTGGGGGAAGAAGAGTATCTGGTGCAAGAACCCCACCAAGGTCATTATCGCCTAGCAAAAAGACTGAAGTCCCTCCCGAAGTCGATTATTCAGCTACGTTTCCGCCATCACGACGCTCAGCCCTAGCCGAAATCTTGAAAAATGACGTGCTCGACGAGCCAGCAGAAGACTGGACTAACAAGATCCTGCCAATGGAAACGTCATATCTAGAAGCGGATGAGACGAGCTGCCTCCCCAGCGGCATATCCATCAAAGAGATCAAGGCTCTTGGCGATTTCCCTGACTACGCTACTCTCAGCGGCGTACCACTTCCAGCACCCTATCCCGAGTTTGACATAGCCAGAGCGCTGCCTCGGCCATATCGACCGTTTCGATGGCCATACCACCAAACCATGTGTAAGTAGTTTACAGAAAAGAGTTTTGTACCACAGGAGCGCGTACTGAGCAGAAAGCAGCACTCACCAAGATGCAACCCGACTGGTGGATCGAGCTGGAAAACACCTACATAGAACGCATCCAGCAGCGCAAAGACCTCTTCAAACAGCATGGCAAAGACGTCCTAGACGCCCTCCCTGGCTCCGAGCTCGCCTGCAAAGAGCTCATGGAAATGGCGGTGCAGTTCCTCTGCGCGCGGTACCCGCACTACTTCTCCCTCTCCCCAGACAAGCAAGTGCTGCACAACGGTATTCTGGGTACGCAAACGCATCTCAACCAGACACATCCTTTGCACGTGCTGCTGGACAATGTGCCTGAGGACTTTGCCATTATGCAGCGTGATGATAAGACTGGGCGCTACATGCTGCGCGCAGGCGTCATATGCAGCGCGCTGGGCTGGAACCTAGGCACCAAGATGGGCCGCAATCTTGCGGGCATCCACGCCCCGATTCCGGACTACAAGGAGAAGATGCAGTTTTCGATGGATAGGTGAGTTTTGCTTTTCCTCCTTATTGTGTGAAAGAAAAACAGTGTATGTATATGCATATATTACGCACACATGCATCATCAACCACACTCACATGACCTCCATCACCAACACCCCATACTCACCTACCAAAAAGATACTTCTCCAAAAAACCCACCGAAAAGCCCATCCAACGCGGGTCCTGGGGTCTCGAAATTTCGACCCCCCTCTACGCCCCACCCGACTCCCCCCTACTTGCCCACCGCACGCAGCAACTACCCGCCACCCAACTCCCCTTATCCAACATCCACCTGCGCGTCGACTGGCAGACCCTCCGACGCCTGCCCCTCTCGTCCGCCGTCGTCTTCAACTTCAAAGCCGTCTTCACGCCCGTGGAGCAGTTCCGCGACGAGCCCGGTGTGCCCGGGTTGCTGCTCCGGGTGCTGGAGCAAGGTAAGAAGAATTTGATGGAGTACAAGGGCACGTGGCATGTCGAGCATGTGGTGGTGCCTGCGCTGCGCGAGTGGCATGAGGAGCAGGTGAGAAAAGGATGGGTGAGGGCGGATTGGGAGGCTGAGACGCTCGCCGAGAGTCCGTGGTTTGAGGGGTGGGAGGGGAAGTGGAGGGGGATGCAGGGGTTTTAGAGGAAGAAGGGGGGTTTGGGTGAATGATGGTTATGGAGGTATAGAAAGTGAGAGACGAGTAGTTTGGCATCATGATTAACGAATCTTATGAATTAGAGTCCGCGGGACGACGAAGAGAAAGAAAAAAGATAACTTGAGAATTCTCCTCACAATTTTAACCATCATGGTAAGATTATAGAGAAAATTTCATAGTTACATCCTGCCATCTCTCCTTCATTACCTCTTCATCCATCTCCCTCGATACATCCACGCTGCAGCCGCTGCAGCTACACTCAGCGTCCCCAGTACCAAAGTCGTGTTGCTGACCATCGACTCTTCATGCACACGCCCAAGCTTGGTTGTCTGTTTGCCAGTCCCAAAGACGACTTTACTCGCCCTCGCACCAGCTTGCTTCGAATCTTCCTTCGCCTGCTCACCAGACGAAGCCACGTCCTTTGCACTTGTAATCTCAAAATCGTCCCAGTTTACTTTACTCAGCATGTTCTGATACTCGACCACCGTGCCTGACCAATTGTTCGTGATTCTGCCATCCTTGCTCTTGTACCAACTGCTGCAGTTAGGGTCTGCAAAAGAGCTCTGATTCAGCTTCTGCTGCAGCTCTTCATTGTACTCCTTTGTGCGCTCTTCCCGAGGCACAAGACCGATTCTCTTTCCACGAGCACGTGCGTCCAGGACAGCAGAAACGAGGGCGTTGAGATAGCGGGACTGGGCTTCGATCATGAGGATGATGGAATTGTGTCCAAGATTTGTGTTTGGGCCATAGAACATGCCAAAGTTGGGGAGAGAGGGCACAGAGGTGCCGTAGAGAGCATAGCCGCCGTCCTTCCAAATGGAAGAGAGTGTGCGGTTCTGCGTGCCCGTTATGCGGATAGGGTGCAAGAATTCGAGGGTGCGGAAGCCTGTGGCGAGGACAATGGTGTCATGGTCGTGGTGAGTGCCATCCTCGAGTTCGATACCTGACTCGGTGATTCTGCGGATTTTTGTCGTTTCAAGCCGTGTTTTGGGGTTTGCAATGGCAGGATAAAAGTCGTCTGATATTATAACACGTTTGCAGCCGGGATTGTAGTTTGGAGTGAGCTTCTCCCGCAGGTCAGGCCGGTCGGGTATCTGCTTCTTCATCATGTCGCTGCACATACTACGTATGAGGTCGGCCGAGGAACTCTGGCTGTGAAATACAGCGTCGTAGAAGCTTTCGCGGAAGTCCATCATGGCGCTGCGGATGCGCCAGCGGACAGGAGGCAGATAGCGCAGAAGGGCACGTTGGAAGGCACTGACAGGGCCGTCGAGACGTGGGATGACCCAGTTGGGAGAACGCTGGTAGATCGTGAGCGAGGCAGTTTCGGGCAAAATCTCCGGTATGATTTGCGCGGCTGTTGCACCTGTTGATTTGGATAAGCTTGCTTTCTGGGTCATGAAGGATTGATACGTACCGTTTCCAATGATTCCGACACGCTGACCTTGCAGGCTATGGCTCCAGTCCCAACGTGCGGAATGCATGATTTTGCCTTTGAAGTCTTGCAGGCCTGGGATATCGGGATAGCGAGGCTGATTGAGCTGGCCGACTGCAGAAACGAGGAAATCGCATTCGATGGTGTATGCAGAAGCGTACTCTGCATCCTTGGCTCCAATTACGTTGACGTCCACCTTCCACCGGTTTTTGGAGTCGTCCCATGTGGCAGACTCGACGGCGGTATTGAAACGGATGTATTTGTACAGGTCGTACTTGCGTGCTACGTTACGGAGATAGTCCTGGATTTTGCTTTGGTCAATGCTGTGCCAATGGAGCTTGTGAGGACCACTCACCAGTATCTCCTCTTGTCCTGGATATGCCCTAGTCCATTCTGGATTTTGCTCAAAGGAGTAACTGTACAGCATGCTCCAGACATCGCAGCAGCAACCAGGGTACTTGTTGTCATGCCATGTGCCACCGACGCTGGAGCTCTTTTCTACAATGATGAAATTATGGCATTGGTTGCGTTTGATGAGATCAATGGCCATGCACATTCCTTTGGATGATCAGTTTGGTACCGACGAGTTGCTTCCTTGAGCTACTGACCCGAGATGCCAGCACCGACAATGACGACGGCAGCATCGGTGTGGGTTTTGTTTCGGACCAGGCCTTGGTGCCATGGTTGGGAGCCGCCCATGTTAAGTATATTCAAGAACGTAAAAAAAGAGGGAGAGATGGAGAGAGAGGAAAAAGAAACTGGTGATTAGAATAGAAAGTTGAATCGAAATAAGTTGCATTTATGTAAAATAGCAATGGGATAGTTTGGTCCAAGGGACCGGCATAGTAACGCTGACAAAGGGGAGGCTGTCGGCACAGTGCTGTCAAGATGCAGGTAAATAGCGGGGCTAGAGGGGAATGCTAGGCCGAGGTGGTACCTGGAAAGCTTCCCCTCCTTCCCTATGCGTAGAGTTTCAGCCTAGGTTGTACAACATTGGGCTTTGTCATCATGCAGCCGCTGCACGACATGCATCGGCACGGTAGTGAAGCGTGCAAATTACTTTTGTATGATATTAGGAGACGAATGCTCGGCTTTACTACAGCATACATAATTACAGCGGTATGAGCTTGAGGTACAACATGTGCAGCGGGTGTGGGGAGACGGCAGAGGTGGGGAAGGCGGTATTCGGCAGTGATGGACGATCAGGGTGGCGTAAAACTGGAGTACCTGGCACGACATCCGAGTGGCTTCACAAGAAGGCCACTGGCAAGAGTGGGTAGAAGATTAGGTATGTATGTAGTGCCTAGGTTTCGTTGCCCCGCAAGCCTGACATTTGTCTTTTCCTCTCGACCGAAGTCCGCGACCCAATTGTTTTGCTTTGCTGGGCGTTTTTGTTTCTTAGCGTGCCTTTGGCGGTCTTGCGTTGGCCTTGTCTGTGTGTCGACGACTGCGTGCGGACGGAGGTTCAAACTCGCACGTATACACGACGCCCCATCGGACCTTCTTGTCGGGGCTGTCGTGGTACTGGTTGCTGTCTGTCGAGCTGTCTGTCGAGCTGTCTGTCGAGCTGTCTGTCGAGCTGTCGGGTTGAGTGGTGGGTATGGGAGAGACGGCTCGTATGCGTGACCAGGCTTCGCTCATCTGGAGCCTGGTAACGGGAATTCGGCCGTGTCTGGGTCGCGTCTTAAGCGCACCTCTGGATGTGTTTGGAAAGACGCGTTGTTGTTCCGGGGCATGCCGGAGCCTTGCGTGTGGCGTTGGGCTTTGGATAGACGCGCCGTGCTCGGCTTGTTTGGCGCCATGACTAGGACGGAGTCTGTCATGCAGGATAAAGTTGAGTGCAGCGTCGAGACTGGCACACTTCATCTCGGAGGGCGTGGCTGGCCCTGAGGACGAAGTGTGCTGTGTCGACACATTGCGAAAATGCCTTTGGCGAAAGCTGGCGGCGCTGCAGCCTCTCCATGGCTTTGCTGCGATGCGTTACTGGGGAGAGCCTTGGGCGTTGGTGGTCATGGTGTCATGGTAGTCATGGCAAGCACCGAGGCCCGTGCCCTGCCGACCAAAGTCTCGCGTAAGCATCGTATTTTGTAAAGTCGATGCATCCTACGACAGCTGGTTACTCTTTCAGCCTTTGCATGCCGTGTAAGCATCAAGGTGACGCCATGGCGAATTGCAGGTGCTTTGCATGCGTCGTGGGCGTCGTGTCACGTGGTGTGACAAGCTTTAATTGCAGGTTTGAGTGTAATGAGTTCCTGGATCTGGCGACCTCATTCCTGGCGGTTGACTGGTAGGCCAGGCACAGGCGAAACCCAGGCTGGAGGGCGAGTTGAAAGCTTAAGCAGGCGACGGGTTTAGCCGCGAGGTTGCTAATTGGGGATCCGAGGTCGAATGCGAGGCGTCGAAGCGACCGTTGGGAGGCCGGTGCACAGAGCGAGCATGGCGTTGGCCCGTCGGATGTTTTTGTAGACGTGGGCCATCACGTGATCGTGGGAAATTGGTCGTCTGCTGGGAGGGAAGTGAGCGCAACGATGCGACCAGAGCAGAGTAGAGCAGAGCAGAGTAGAGCAGAGCAGAGAGCGGTATACCGTGGAGAATGAGGCGTCCATAGCACACACGACTGACTCGACGACGCCGCACCCCGCAAGGCAAGCAGACGCGACCGTGTGTGGCGGGATGGGGATGGATGGGATGGGATCGAATCGAATTGAGTCGAGGCGAATCAGCGATGCATGTGGATGCGCCTGGATTCAATAGCGTGGCCCGCTGTGGGCGTGCATGGGACCAGGCACACACACGCATCGCAAGTATACACACACGCTCGCAGCAGCGGTTCCTCGACGCGCGCCACTCAGCGGACTGCGCCGACATCCAAGTGCGGGCGCGGATGACGAGCAGACAAGCAGACGCGTGCGTCGGCGCATCCACGGTAAGCTGAGAGAGGCTCGCCGGTGACAGCTGCAGGCTTGATTGGCCGGCCTGTGGTTGCACCCTGTCGGTTGCTAGCTGCCATGCTGAAACCCAAACACCTCCTGGCTGCAGCCACCACGGCTGCTATGCTATACTTATCCCGCTGCTCCAGTGCCTGAGTGCCTGTGTTTCTTTTCCGGCGCGCGCTCGTCAACCACCACACCCACACGCCCTCGCCCGGCTCGCTGTTCCGTACGGTCGCAGTAGTCGGCAGTAGCTGTGTTTGGCCATTGCTAGCGGACCATACTCGCTCTACCACTCCATCCCTACGCGCGCCCGCAACCGCTCTTATACACGCCCGCCGCGCCCCATATTCCCCCTTCGAGCGGCCGCCCGACTCTGCTGCTTGCCCACCAGCCCGCTCCGCAGCAATCCACATGGCCCGCAAACTCTCCTTCTCCCTCTCTCCCATTGTATGTGCTCCGCCCAACACGGCCCACCTCGAACCACCCCAACTCACGGCTCTCTAGAAAACCACCTCCAAGCACGAGCTGCTGGCCGACAAAATGTCCCCAGAGCCCACCTCCTCACACGGCTCGGCGCACAAACGACACTCGTCCGCCGAGACCATTTGCAACAGCTCGCCCTTCATCAATCGCCGTGTCCTCGACAGCCAGACCGAGCAGGAATTGCGCGCAGCATGTCGCCTCATCCTCAAGAACTTCAAGCCTTCCGACCATGGCATGGAAAACACCGACCCCAAGCTGGACTTTGGCGGTCTCCGCCCACGCAACCATGAAAGCCGACCCCAGCCTGCCGATGTTAATGTGCGCGTGCCCACGGGCGCCCCAGAGTCCGCCTCGACTTCCTTCTTGCCGCGATCACGCAGCACAAAAGTCCGCACCAGGGCCAAGGCAGACATGGAGATACGCGCACGCCAGTACGGCGACCTGCCAGCACGAGCAAACAGCAGCCGCAAACGAGCAGACTTTGGCTGGCTGCAGGATCGAGATGCCGAGAAAGAAGAAAGACTGCGCAACTTTGGCAAGGCCTCCATGGACGGCCCCAGGCCCGCCATCTCCAGCATCTCGGACGAAGACATAACCCTCCCTGTGGCCGTCCAATCCACCTTGGCCAAATCCAACATGTCCTCGTCAATGCCTACTTCCACCTCTCACCACTTTGATGACCCGGTCGCCGCCGCAGACGCACAGGCCTCTGAATGGATGCGTCTAGAATTCGAAAGGAAGCGCCAACGGGAAATGGCTGCTGAGCGCCATCGCCGCCCATCCACATCGGTCCGTCCGCCTAGTCGCGCCGCCAGCATCAAAGAAAGCGTCATCGAGTATGTTTTCCCCGGCTCCCGCAGTCGGGCGCTGAGCCGCGCGCAATCCAAGGAATCACTCCGTTCGCCAGCCGACAGTCATGACAGCAGCCTTTCTCGCAATGGCTCCAATTCTGCATGGCGCAGCTGGGGCCTCCGTCGCATGAAAAGTTCGAGCAGCAGGACAGGATCTTTGCATGGGCAGGCAGACGACTCCGCACAGCCCAGGAAGTCTGAATCAAACGCCGTCAACCTCAACAGAGAGCTTCCACCATTACCCAGCCTGGACAGCTGGAAGGATCCCGAACAGCCTAAGCAGGAGGTCGTGGCATCACCCAAATCCCCGAAATCACCCACGGCTGAGACGCACATCGCGAGTCTCATGCGCTCACAGGACCAGCCCGAAGAGCGCTCGCCTGGCAGCTGGAAACAGCACAGGAGGAGTGGTTCCGACACCCTGGCCATGCAATACAACACAGCCTTCCCCGCCCGAACGTCTTCTCGGAAGCAGGGCACTCGGCCAATCGCTCAACCAGCGAGCCCAGGTCCCACCAGTCCCGGCCAGACCGAAAAGACGGCGACGAGCAGGTCGTCAGCCACCAAGGTCGACCAACGTCCTGACCCAACCTCGACCAGTCACACCCGCCAACGGAGTCGAGGCAGCAATGGAAGCACACATGCATCCAACTTTTCCCACCGCCTAAGCATTGACTCGCCCGCAACACTCAAGACGGTTTCCAACGAGCCAAAGGCGCCCGCAAAGGAAGAGCAAAAGTCCAAGCTCAAGAAGATTTTTAGTGGATGGATCCACAAGAAAGACAAAAAGGACGATTGGATGCACAAGCTCGAGAAAGAGGGCATCAAAGAGGGTGTTCTTGTCCAGGATGGCAATGATGCTCTTGCCTCACCCGTCGTGCGTTATTAATCGGCTTTTCCTTGCTGTCTCTCTCCCTCCCTCTCTCGGTCCTTTTCTTTTGTGTATTTGTATTCCTGCTTTCTCCCTTTTAGATATAATATACCCTCCCGACATCAAGGTTGTGTAAACACCTATGTACACATGGATACATACATACACACACTCACTCACTCACATAGCATCATGACTACCACTAATGCGTTTACGCTGCTACGACGAACAACAAAAAGGAGGGCTTTCGGGCTTCAGTCATTGCCGCTTCCGTTTTATCATTGTAGATTTTATTCTCTGCCTTTGCTTTGGTACAAGACTGGAAACTCAGGGGCCGGATTAGTATATATTTATGACGTAATCAAGTTATTTTATAATCTCTACATTGGAATGTCTTGTTCTGTTGTGGGTTGCATATGTATGAACTCCTTACATTCTCTCTTCCCTCCCATACACATGAGAATTCCAAGCAAAACTATAGAATTTCCCTCTTGAAGAAAAAGTAGACTTTCACTGGGATACATCGAATTAACAAGGACTCACATCACAACGCTACCCAACACGAATAGATAACATGCCTCTCTCATATCAATGCCATTTAGCTAGCTATGCTATACTACGCTATGCTATGCTACTTTATATCATCCATCCATCCCACCCACTACGACACCCCCTCACCCCATCTATCCAAAGACTCTCAACACAAGCGCCCATAATGCATATGCCAAACCTCGTAAACATCATAAAGAAGGAAATATAAAGAGTGAAAGAGAGAAGAAGAAAAAGCCAAAATCTCACATCTCAGCCCCTCAAACCCCATGCAGAATTTGAATAGCCGCTCGCATCACACGCCTGAGACGGAACCACACGCGCGGCAGCACACGACAAGTGCAGCGCAGCGCCCAGAGAAACACATGCAGAATCACCAGCCCGAGAAGCAACGGTGTCAGAAGGAACAGGAGAACGTAGGCCGGGCCTATCATCAGCACGGCGGCCACGACGTATACGAAGCGCTCGTTGGACCCGGGTAGAGTATCGTCATCGTCGAGGTCGAGCTGCGCAAGCCGCTCCTGATCGTTCGTCATGGCTGCCTTGTTGTGGCTGTTTGTTTCTTCTTGCATTAGTTCATCTAGTTTTGGCCATAAAGGGTTGAGAGAGAAAGGGGAAAAAAGAGGAGAACATGAAGAAGAGGCAGACGTGGGACAAGGGTAAATCACCACCTGTCCACTCCAGACCCTCCTGTCATGACCGTGTTGAAAAAGTTGCCGTCGCCCCCGCCCCCATAGCCTCCACCAGGGTATCCGCTGCCTCCTCCGAATCCCCCCATGACACCCATGCGGTTCTTGCCTTGGTTCTTTCCATGCTCGACAACCGAGCTCTTACGGCCGAATTCCTTGGCCGCGGATACAGAGTTGGTGATGGATGATAACAGATTGACTAGTTGCACATCAGACGCTTCTTGCTGGGACTCGAGCGCAAATGCAACAGAATCAGGAGGCGCGAGAATATTGAGACGCGCCAGCATGGCAGAGATGCTTCGAAGAATCGAGTGGTTTAGTGGTAGTGGATGTTGCTCGTCTGATGTAGGGTTGATTGAGAGCGATGCATCAGACAGATAAGATGGTGGAAGAGAGTTGAGGTATGCGCGGAGCAGCGCTATGCGTCGACCGAGCATGCGGATAGCATTCATCTTTGCTGTAAGAGTGGATAATACTAGGAGAAGATTAGCACATTCAGATTTCGTTTGCGGCTTTGAGCATCAACTCACTCTCTTCATCATCTGCGCTCAGCACCAGCGATTCCTCAATCGGTGTATCTTCTTTGTCTTTTTCCTTCTCTTTCTGCTTGCCTCTTGTAACCCGCTTCGCAGCATCTTCATCGCTCGCCTCCGCGTCAGCGCTTGACGCTGCTATGTCAGCTGAGCCCTCGACTGCCGTTGCGTTTCCTCCACCTCGAGCAACAAAGTCTACACCGATCATCTCTGCCTCGCCAGTCTCGATCGAGTACACGAGCTCCCGGAATTTGATTGACTTTGCTTGTACTGCGCCATCAATGTCCATGGCCTTATCGTTCGGTTCGCTCGACGTGCTGACAGTGACCGACTCGTACACTGTAAGCGGTAACTTTCCGGCAGCAGTTTCCTCGGAGAAGGCATTCTCAGGGTGAAATAGTACAAGCAGTGGCGACTCGGTGTAGACTTCTGATATACGTGAATGAATGGGAAGAAGATGGGGCTCGGGGCCAGAGGCTGGACCAAGAGTGAACCACCCGACAATGTCTAGTTGGGGCTCCTTGTGTACGTCCTTGACTACAGTCGCTGTGAGCTTTCATGTGCATATATGCATCAGGTCACGAGCGTAAAACTCACAGTCCTCAATACGCTTGCTGAACCACTCGTCGTCAAGTACTGTCTCGCCGTCCGGACTTGACTTGAGCTTTGCCTGGAATGCAACTTCCATGGTGATATTTTGTCCATCCTGCGCGCCTAGTATAGCCCCTACTACGGGGCCTGTCTGTTGTCGTAGCGTGTGCCGTGTTACACAGTCGGTAATTGTAAGGAGGACTAGTGGGTGAAGCTGAACCGTTGGACTTGCGTCAGAGGCGCGGGTGGTTGAAACAAGCGGATTTGCTGACGACTCTGCCATTGTTGCTATAAACGCAGGATAAATTGCCCTGGGCACGCACTGGGGGTTCTGGAGCGGCAATGTCAACAATGAAGAGTGGAGGTTGCACTGCAAGGCAATGGCGGCGATATCATCAATGGTGGGGAGCTTGCTAGGCTGCAGCTGCCACAATTCGTGGGGTCGTGCCAAGCCACTAATTCCGGAGCTCTAGCGCGCAACTACTACGTGACTACGCGACGCCAGTCTTTGGCAGCTACTCTCACTGGGCTTCTGATCTTTTTCATATTTCCTTCAGTCTATCCTTTTGTAGTCATGAATTCATTATGTTCTCTAGTTCAATATATATCAGGGGCTTTCCCTTTCACCAAATCCAGTCCAGCTAATAATCCCAACACATTGTACTCCGAAGGCTTACCTACCAAAAAAAAAGCGAATGGTATCTCAGTCTTGAAGATGATCCCCAGATCTCGCTATAACGCCCGGCCAAAGCCAACAATGACATCCTTGAACACCTTCCGCGCAGCCTCTATTTCTTCTCAACGACTGCGAGGCACTAACATACAGATATGCAGGTCAACTGCATCTACATCTCGACGAGGACCTTGACGACCAAGTTGCCATCCTTATCCTCGGTCTTTCCGGCAAGCTCGAAAGCTTCTTTGGTAGACGCAAGGCCGTGGTATCTGGTTGCACATGTGAGAAATTTGACCAACTCGGATGTTCTGGAGCCACCTACCGATGCGTGATCATATTGTCAAGACTTGGAAGCACACCTGCAGACAAGATCTTGATGCCTATAGGATATGTGTTGGCATAACGGAATATACCAATAATGTCGACTTCCTTTAAGTGCGATGCCGACATGGGGAGTGTCTGTATCGGAGTGCCCATGCCGACCATGATGAGCTTCCCACCGGGCCTTGTTGCCTAAGGTGCTTTTGTAAGTAAACATTCGTGGGAATTTTGAAAAATTGCTTACATAAAGTCCTGCTTGCATACAAATCTCCTTGCCGGTGCAATCAAAGGTGACGTCTGCACCTTCAAAGTCAATCTCGTTCAAGGAAGCAATCTGCATAACATCTGCTGCTAGCTCCTTTGCAGCAGCAAATTGTTCGGCCCCTTCATTCTTTTGTGTTTGTGTCACAATGTAACCCTTGTTTGCGAAGCCATTGGCGAGAGCATAGTTGATGCGCCCGCAGTCAATATCTGCAATGACAACCGTTGTAGCACCAGACACCTTGGCCATTGCAGCAGTCAGAAGACCAACGGTACCCGCGCCGAAGACGATTACTGTGTCACCCTGCTCAATCTGGGCTCTCCTGGTTGCATGGATGCCAACAGAAAGAGGTTCTAGAAGCGCCGCTGATTCCATGGACACGTGCGAAGGGAGTCTGATTAAAGTTGTCAACTAAGGCTCGGGTTTCGGGTCGATCATGCACAACATACTTGTGACACCATTTCGCAGGATGGTTGATGCGCTCCTGAAGGGTCCCCTGGAAGTGAGGGACCGATTTGGCGCTACTCCGAAACCTCATCTTGGGGCACAGGTTGTAGCGGCCTCTCTGGCATGACCTGCAGTCGTCACACGGCACGCCAACCTCGAGTGCGACACGGTCGCCAATCTGGTAGCCAGTGACATTGCTGCCAATGGCAACAACAACCCCAGCAGACTCGTGGCCTAGCGATAGCGGCTCGCAAGCCTGCAGATCGCCGTTGCGGAACTTGCTGTAGTAGGAGCAATCGCTCCCGCACAGCCCGGTGGCTTTGATAGCGATCTGGAGTTCATTGGTGGCAGGCTCTGAAATTGTCCGAGTTTCCTATTTGAACCTGTCAGCCTGGCATCTGGGAGACGCGATCTATAAGAATATTGCCCCCACGAACAGTGGGTAGGCGTGGGGTGGGTAACGAAAAGGGAAGGCATACCAGCCGCAAATCCCTTGGCCCATGCAAGACAGACGCTACGACGGTCGATGCCTTTGGGTAGTGCCTTGCTGGGATTGGATAGATATCAGCGAGAGCTGAGGGCGCCATTACGAGAAAAATTTAAAAGTAACGGGAGATGGTGGCAAAGACGCGGGAAAGAGTTGAAGGGAGAGATAGCTAGCAGGAACCCACCCCACGGGAGCGTGGAGGCTGATATACTTGTTGACAAGACCCGTTTCGATCAACGCTGGATGGGCGCGCGCTGAGCCTGCCTCAGATTCGTGCATCGGCGAGATAATGGCATCGCATGAGAGAAGACTTAGAGGTTCCACATCATTTGCTAGGCGGCTCAATATGGCGGGACGGGCATGGATAGGGATTCGTGCACCAAAGCTACTTGGTACGGCAGGTTCGGCCTAGTTACTTCTCTATACCGTTACCCTGATAGTATACTTGAGGCTAGATCGTCTGGTGAGATGCCGCGGGAAGCATCTGCAATTCGCCCAGAGAGCTAGCGGCAAACCTTGGCTCTCTTGGACTCGATCTGCCGAATCAACAGCGATGAAAGGGCCGGAGGATGCATATACAGGATATGGTATGTGAGCAGTAGTCATAGCACGATGTCTGTTACGGACAGGCCATTTTGGTAACGGCCGTCTATCAGAGACGACGCTGGCGTCGTGACACAGCGATAAGGCACTCTGCGCAGCTGTGGAGCCTGCTTCTCAAGGTTCCGTTGGGACTACTGACAGCGGATCGGCCACTTCTGGCGGCCCTGTTTCTGCATGGATCCCTGGATGATATGCAGGAAACATCAGCCTGATATGCGGGCTGTCCGTCGCCATCAAGCCATATCTCCACCGCACGTCTTCCGGGGACCCCAGTTCACCATCTGTCCTGGACTCCCAGGGCCTATCTGCCGACGTGACAATTCGAAATTTGACTGGCTAGAAATACTTGGCCGATTTTCCAGAAGGCCTTCGGAAACCCCTGGAGCAATATACTAACCTTCTGGGGTAGATTGCCTAGTACGTGTGCCAACAGACCATGCTTGAGCGTGTGCGCCCCTTGAGTGAGCATTTGGGCAAGACGAGCTAGCCATCCTGTAGCACGCCATCTTGGCGGAGTGCTGCTCGGTCGATGGCGTGCGTGTGTGGTCGAAAACCCGTTGGCTGGATGTCGGCTAGTACTTGGGTTGGACGTGCGTTACGGAGTGCGTTCCACTGAGCACCTACATACGTAAACGAAATTCGTGAATCCGCGACCGAAGTACCGGAACAGCAAGATATAGGGCGTCTTATCGGAGCGACTGCAGGACCAACTGCACAAATGACTGGTCAGCACCATGGCTACCAGCTCCCAGTTGCAGCTGCGACCGAGGAGCGGCCACCAACGATCATGGAGATTTCACATGTGCCGCGAGCTTCTGCATGAACATGACGAGAAGGCACCGATAGCGCAATGCAATGCCTTGTCGGATCTACCGGTACGACCGAATTATGAGTTTGAGCATTGTCCACCAAGGAGTCGAGACGAACAACGGTGATCGTGGGCACATAGCAGCAACCGCTAGGCAGGGGGGTGGGCCACGAGCGAGATGAGAGGCCTGTGGTGAGCCGTTGGCACCGCGGAATTAGGACGTATCTCTCTGACCGTTCACGACCAGATGCTCTGCGAGATGGCAAGAGCTCACGTCTGCAAGCCATTTGCTGTGCGTCATTGATGGTTGCACGACCGAGCAACATGGTGGTTGCACAACCGTTGGACCGGCTTGACGTGCATGCTGCCATGGTGTAGCAACGACACGCGTAACAAAGATATAGTTGATCTTGGTGGCCAGTCTGCTTTTCGCTTCGGCCCAGCGCACTACGAGATGCAATTGTCTAATGTGCATGCCTGATAAGACGCGATCCCATATGAGGAGTACGTACCGACTACCTCGACTTACCTACTCGCTACGCAACGCTCCTCCAGACCCTGTCAGTGGCCCGTACGAGCCTTGAGATCATGCACCATCATCAAGCGTGTAGACTGGCTGCATGGGCCTTCGAAAGCAGAAGGCGGTGAGCCTGTTGGATCATTGCGCGCCTACATACTTGCGACTTGAAATCTTTTGACACCCACATCCCCTTTACTTATCGTTCTTTGTGTCAAGTACTATATCTTAGGCACCGGCATCTTCGTGTTGCAGCGGTGAGCGGGACGTCCTTGGTCTTTTGCCGCCAGATACCCGGAACAACGAGTCAATCTTGATCCCAGAGTTGCGGGCGCTTGGGGAAGCGGTCTGCCTGCTTGACGTAACGGGGCCGCATCCCCTATCGTACCTAAGGGTGTATCCAATCCCAAAGAAGCAACGGGTATTGCGGACGCATGGCTCCGCACCGGTTCGTCGACAACACCATCATGGGCGCTGAGTCCAACTCGCAACCATCAGATAGCCACAGGGTACAACGCAGTAACACCACTGGCTATGCTCTTCGGCAAAAGGTCCCGGTGCTCTGGGTTGCGCACGGACGGGGACCTGCATCCAGAATATCCTGTACCGGGACAGCCCTTCCAATCTGTCTTGCACCCTCAGAACATACATACATGATATTCACTCGCTTGGAAAAATACACGGCCCACGCGATCGAACGAGCGTTTGAATCAAGACGGGACAA
The DNA here is from genome assembly GCA_020744315.1 of Curvularia eragrostidis. Taxonomy (NCBI): domain Eukaryota; kingdom Fungi; phylum Ascomycota; class Dothideomycetes; order Pleosporales; family Pleosporaceae; genus Curvularia; species Curvularia eragrostidis. Next base: position 255,713 of record JAIRCK010000011.1, on the reverse strand, counting down.
GAACAAGGGATTGCCGGGTGCGTACTCGCGACAACACCCGGTTCCACGTCAAATGAACGGGCTAAGTATCTGCCCACCCTACTTTTGCCGTTCTGTTCACGGTTAGAACCTCCGGAGATACCGAGGAAGTGAACACGACCATCACAGCGCGCCTCACAACGCCTCATTTTGGAAAGGGAAATGCACCGAGCCGATGCGTCATGCTGTACTTAAGCGAGGATCCAAAACTGCAGAAAGATATCTCAGAGTCATGTCTGATGCAACCGCCGTTGAGAATGGTACCGCCTTGGGATCTTGCATTTGGCCGATGATGAAATCTCAGGCATCCACGGCTACATCTAGCCAAGACAAAGATAAGTGACGCACACCAATTTGCATCAGCCCTGAGTGGCGTGTCAGCAAAAAGAAAAGAAAAAGAAGCTTGATTAGATGTGGTACCAAACTGCTGTTCACTTGACATGCTGATTGCTGACAATGTGCTGACAGCTCACGGCAAGTCTCACTAGTCAGCAATGACCAAAGAAAGAACCGCACACTACCGGGCACCTAATTAAACAGAGTTTGTGTGCTGAGTGCCCCAAACTACTTGGGCGTAACGGCTTTCCGATGTCGCTTCGTGCACAAGGGCTTAGAGAAACGGAAAAGTGAACACATTTCAACCAACCGCATTAATGAATAGAAGGCCGCAATGTGCTATCGTCATCTACTACTGATATTAACCCTATACAAGAAGATCCTGGCTCCCCCCTTCTCAACCTACGTATACTAGTACGTATACTCGTATGTACGGTCGCTGTACACCACCAGTCATGCAGCACGGAAATCACACACGGTTTCCGTTTAGGCGAAAAAAGGTCATGGAGGGGCCGCCCCACTACTGCCTCCTTAGAAATGGACACTTTCGTTATCTGAGCAAACCGTGACAGGGTCCAGAAAAAAACATGCTCATGCCTAGGCCCACATTTGGTACGTAAGAAAGTCCGCGATAGCTTCGTAAACTACGTACTAGCTGGACACAGTACTAGTAGGCCGGAACACGATGCTGCATTTCCGTTTAATGATTCACTTTGTAGCGCTAGTCCAGATCCTTCCGGAATCCTTCCTACTAAAATCCTTCCCTCTATGCCCCCATCCTTCCATGCATCTTATTTTACAACTGGCTACTGGGCTGCTTTCCCGCTAAGCCCTGGTCCGCAAACCATTGGCGGATAATCTCATTCACCTCGTTTGGCTTCTGGATCATGGCCCAGTGCGAGGTGGCTACTTCGCCTCTGGTCAGCTTTGGGATGAAGTTCTCCATGCCCTTTGACAGTTCGGGCGTGAGGACCGTGTCCTGAGTTGCCTGGATGAAGAGAACCGGCTGCGTGATGATCTTCTTATCGAGCAGCTCTTGCTCTTCCTCCCAGTTGATGCGGCGTGTGCGGTACCAGTTGACTAAAGTGAGAGAGAGCGCAGGGTGTTAGCCGAGAAAACCTGTTGTGTGAGAGGAAGGGTAAGAACGTACGAGTAGGATGGATGCCATGATTAAGGTACTGCTTGACGTAGTAGTCCAGGACCTGATTCGCTGTCAGTACACCATCGCTTGTAAAAAGATGGTTCCCACTTCTTTTCTTTCCGAAACAACCCAATGACGACGGTTCTTGATAACGGACCCGCGGTTCGGGCCATAGCAAGAAAAAAGCCGATCTTCTGGATGTCGTGCCGTCACTCCTGCACGGTAGACCCAAACAGGCAATAGTCGTGGCGAAGCATGTCGAGCATCGTCGCGAGCACATATGGCCTAACCATGTGTGCCTCGAAAGAGCAACAACTTCGTCTCTCACCCGTTTCCCCGGCTTTTGAACCCAAAGCTTTCCCACCCTCCCCACCGGAACACGCGTCCCAGCATAAGAGATCAACAACGTACCTTTCCATCTAGGAGCTTGCCCTCTCCGAGCTTTGACAGATTCTCGGCCAAGACACCCTTGCCGGGGTGGAACGCAACCTCGCCGTTTGGCCCTCTGGCGCCGTACATGCCCTTGAGGAACTGTCTGATCGTCTCTTCATCCTTGATCACCTTCTCCACCTCACCAGAGGCAAGGTGCAGCTGGTAAGCGAATTGGGGGATCGGTCCCTTGACGAGATCTTCAGTTGAGACATATTTTTCATTCGGCGCCGTATATGGCGTGCAGATGGAGAAGACGTGAGTGATCAGCTCGGGGTACCTAGAGAGTGGATTTGATAAGTCAATGTGTTCCCAGGCTTGACGGAGTAGCGTTGATCTTTACCATTGAGCAGTACGCCAGACGACGAAACCTCCCCTAAACTCCCACGTTAGCAAACCGTCTCTTTGTTTCATTGCTGATCAGCTTTCGCATGGCGAGCTTACCAATCATGACCGCCGAGCACAATTTGTGGTGCAGCAACTTCCTTTGCCAACGCAGCAATGTCATCTGCCGCCCTCTTCATGCCATACAGGTTGAGGGGGTTCGGTGGCACTTGAGGAGCAGCCTATTACAGATATTACGATCAGCCAAAAAAAAAAGAACCAAGTACCCTCCTCCAAGAAGAGAGGACAGGGAAAGAACAAGGGGCTAAGAAAGAAGAGAAAACCTCATCTCCACACTTACTGTTCCACCATACCCCATCATATCCGGGGCCACAACCCTGCATCCCAAGTCCATGAGCAGCGGAATCTGGTATCGCCATCCTGCAGCGAGATCAGGCCAGCCGTGGATCTAGTTTTTGTTTGTGTTAGCGGATGACGCTGGTATCTAACATGTATAGCAATGATAACCCGCCAGATCTGGTATGAAGCCAGACCAAATCAGCTGATCTAAGGAAGATACTTACCAGGAAAACGGTATGCGTCCACTTTCCCGACTTAGGCTCGCCGTACAGGTAATGGTAGGTCTGGCCATTCAGCGTGGCCGTCTTGTGCTCGATGCGAGCATCGGACTCGGGGTCGATGGGCTGGATGTTAGACATGATAGGTAAGATTTATTTCTGCCAACGCCCAGCTAACGTAGGGAAAGCAAGTATAGTTTTAAGAGGAAAAGCAAAAGAACAGGAGATGGGATAAATAAATGGTTTGAAGCAACGTAGCAAATGGCCAAACGGACGTGTGATGCGGGCCTTCGTACGAAGAACACGAAGAAAAGCGGGTTTATGCCGAGGCACACATGAAAAGGTGTTAGCTATAACGAACAACAAGGTGTGGGGTTCGGTCGCAAAAAAAAGAGAGCTAACGTTGCGAACGTGGGTGCGGGCACGAAACATAGCACGCGCCACGCCTAACGAATGACGTTTGGTTGCATGAGCGCAGGTGAGATGGGGAGTTAGCTCTTCTTTACGCAAATGTTGCAAAATGTCATGTTATAGAAAGGAAAAAAAAGGTCAAAGAGTACGAAATGTGTGGCCATCAGCGAACTAGTATATAGGCTGCTAAACCGCCATGTTTTAACTATCCTTTCTATGCACTGTCCCCATCCAGGACAAGGCCCCTTCGAAACATGTGACCTAGGACCCTGGATTCACGCAGTAGTATGTTACAGCGTGTTGTGACACATGTCAAGTGTGACAAGCAGAATTTTACGGGCCAGTTGGCTGGGTGCTCATTTTCTGGCTTACATGTATACTCGAATAGACAAAGGCATAGCTGTAGCTCCTTCAACTTGGTGAATTCACATAGGTGGTTGTGCTTTGATTGCTTCTGTAGCTCGCAAGTGCACAACGATTGATTATATCCTGCATCCAGCAAGCGGGAAGCAACCACGTATGATTTGCATTAATAATTCTGTAACGGCGACAGAAAAAAAGAGACTTGAGTTTGCTTTCTTCGCTCCTGCGAGTGAATCGTACGACTGCTTCTGGGCTTGGCTTGATTGTTGCATTATGTATTGGGCCTGGATCTAAGACGCAAAAAAGAAGACAGATCCGAATACAGGAAATTGGTCGGCAAGGGGGAGAGTTGGGGATGAGGGCCAGGATGGATCAAATAGTGTGTGCTCCAAAAGTATGTCCATGAAAGGTAATGGTTTTGTCAGCTGACAAAGGGAGAGTTAATAGGCAGGGGCAGAGTAGGCTTTCTCCATGCCCACTCAGTAGATGACGGTGTCCTCGGCGGCCTCCTCTACGACATCTTCTCCGTTCTCGTCGTCGTCGTCTTTGGCAGGCTCGCCAGGGACACTGTCACTGCTTGCGCCCTTGCTGTCTTGCATGTTTCCAGTGGCGTTCTCGTCCCTGGGTTGCTCGTTGGTCCCGGGATCATCAGGCTGATGATGCTCTATTTCCATATCCTTGGGCGGAGTGGCGCTACCATTAGTCGGGCCATCGTCTGTAGATGTTGCGTGATGAGGTGCATCTGCATCATGGTTCTTACCAGTCTGGGAACCTCCTGCATTATCGCGGTTCATTTCGTCGGACGTGTGCCGCTCCCGCTCCCGTTGATTATCCGAGTGTTGGCGAGCCTCGTATTCAGCCTCCTCTCGCCTGATGATGTCTTGGGCTTCGGCTATTTGGTCTTGTATGCGTTCGTCTTCTTCGGGGCTGGTTTCCCATGGCTTGTAGTACTGGACTGGGAATTAGCTTCTGGACCATGAACAGGTAGCTGACGCAACAACATACGAGAGGTGGCTCGGTCTTGGTCTGGAGGAAGTGGGCCATGTTGAGGAGGTTTTCGTGACGAACTCGCATCTAGAAACAGTAAGCTTTGGTTGAGCATGGTGCAGTGCCGAGTCGTACTGATTCTCGCTCAAAGCGCCTCTGTTCTATCCATCGCTGCTCTTTGCGCCTGGCAGTGCGCTCCGCCTTCCTCTGTTCGCTCTCGTAGTCCTCTTGCTTGCGCTGGGCCAGCTGTCTCTTCTCGATCTCGAAGCGGCGTTTCTGTGCTGTGGTAGCAGTATTCTGTGAGAGAGCTCCCAGGACGGCACCAAACAGCCTGCGCTCTCGTCCCCTTTCGCGGCGCGCTGGAGCCGGCTTGGTGTCCTTGGAATCAGAATCACGTCGGTCGCTGTCGCTGGGCGCAGCGTCAGCCTCGAGTCGTGGTCGCTTTGCGGTTTCTTCTGAGATAGACTCCTGGCGTCGTTTCTGGCTGTTCACGGGCGAGGCTGGCACGGAGAGTTCGTCTGGGATGACTACGGCGGACGCAATGGGGGCGTCCATATTACGAGGAGCCTGACTGCGCTTGTCTATAGTTTGAGTGTTCTATATTCTATTCAGCGAAGTTGGGATGCCACGCGTCGTGGGTGATTGCAGACATGTAAGCAGCCGAGCCATGTCCAACGCGACTCGAGCTGGCGTAGAGCAGGCGTTCATGTCGACGGGTGACGCTTGGCTTACGCTAGCAGCGGACCCCCGAAGCTCGACTTTCACTTCTACAACTTTCTGTCGCGCCTCCCACGACAACATCCACAGCAACATACCCTACGCCGTACTCCAAATATAACAAAGCAACCTCACGAAGTTACACATCATACTCCACAGCTTCATTTGCATCTCTGAGCGCTTCAACAACAATCACCCAACATGTCTCGCCATCATCCGTAAGTCGCAGTCCCTCTCCCCGCGCCACCCACCTCCCCACACATGCTAACTATCTCATGCAGCGATCTCGTAATGTGCCGCAAGCAATCCGGCATATCCATCGGGCGCCTCTGCGACAAATGCGACGGCAAGTGCCCCGTCTGCGACTCGTACGTGCGACCGACGACGCTCGCCCGCATCTGCGACGAATGCTCCTTCGGCAACTACCAGAACAAGTGCGTCGTCTGCGGCGGTGAGGGCATCTCCGACGCCTTCTATTGCTTTGAGTGTACGCGCCTTGAAAAGGACAGAGACGGTTGTCCCAAGATTATCAATCTGGGTAGTAGTAGGACGGATCTGTTTTACCAGAAGAAGAATTTTAGAAATCATTGACGAGGGCTGGATATTTGAGTGCGCGGGAAAGATCCATGTTAGTTTGTGATGGGATTTTGAGGAGAGTAATAGGCAGGTTAAGAGGATGAAGAGATGGATGCATGGATGCAACAGGGCGTTTTAGGAGTCCAAGATACCTCGAGGTTTTTCAAACGGTACTCTTGCCATTTCTGTACCTAAAAATTACTTTTGACTGACAGATTTATACAAGGTCTTTTTTTTTCGGTTTGTCACGCTCAAAGTTGCGCTTTCACGAATACAATAGCTAAGGGGACTTTATCAATAACAAAATCCAAGGATAATGCGGAGAAGAACACTTTCATTTGAGCCGCTCCTCTTTCATCTATCCAGCTGAGCTTGGGTATCATTTTCGCAGCCCCAGCGCGCGCCCATAAACGCCAAAATCTAAACGCCATGATATAGATAATAAAAATTGCGCTCATCACACCCTCCCTGGACATCAATTACCAGCTTCTAGATTTGCCATATATGCACTATGATCGTCGAGCCCGGTCCCTCCACTCAATTTCCGTTCATACCAGAGTCGCTAAACTTGCGCTTCTTGGCCTCTCGCTCCCCAGCATCCTGGGATGGGCGATATTGATCGAGCTTGCCTTGCATGCGATATGTTTCGCGTTTGATGTTTTCTGCGTTAGCCAAAAGGTCCATTTCCGTGACAGGCGCCTCAATACTCTCCAGCACGCTATTAACAGTGCTGATGTGATTGGCGTCCTTTTTGTCGTCACGCCACCGTGGCGTACCGTCTGCTTCTTGCTTGTATTTCCACTGCCCGCCTTCGGTGCGGAAGCACTCTATTATGCGACCGTCCAGGCGCTGGTTGAGCGATTTAAGCGTCTCCCACTCGGCTGGTGTAAGGGACAGTGTGGCGAATACTTGGTAGTTATTCTGGTTGTGCTGAACAAGCAGCTGGATAGGGTTAGGCATGGCATCATAGTCGGGAATCAAGCCCTCTTCGCCGTCTTCAGGATCAATGAGCGGGAACTCGCCAAGACGAAGCTTGAAGTCGATAGTGTTCTCGTGCGGTGGTTTCCACTTGAGAATATGTCTGTCAGTGCCAAACTGATAGGGTGTCGACACGCAGGTGAAGATGAGGCCGTCGTTACCATGCCTGAGATTTGGCAGTATGTTGCTGAACATATCCTCAAGCTTGTACGCTGCATACGTCTTTTTGCCCTTTAGCGCGAATGGCTTGAGGTCGTCTGGTCGGATGTTCTTGCCAAACGTCCTTGTCAGGTACATTTCGTACGGCTTGATGACCCAGTCATGCAACCGCCCCAGCCGCTTGTCTAGTGTCCTTCCTGTAACATTTTGCTCGTTGACCGCCAAGCAGTCGAAGACGTAGAAATTCAATCGTGGCGCTGCCTCATTGGGGTACTGGTCGTGGACTAGCTCGCCGTCGAGGATGGTGCCGTACAAGAAAGGCTCGGGTTCGTTCAGGTGCATATAATGGGGTATTCGAAAGGGCGGTTGCACGTCGTAGTAGTTGTTCTTGCGATCAATTAAAAAGGTCAAAGGCTCAAAGGCTCCACTCGGCCCCTCGTGCCAATGTAAGAAGAGAAGACAGCGCAAGCCGTCCGTCTTCTCGCACATGAAGTATTCATTTCGTTGAAGCTCGGCAACATGTTCACGTGCAAATGATACGGGTTGCGCGCCGGGGAAGCGCAGGTTGTCGCGTTCGAGAAGATCTGCGACAGCTTGTTTGAGTGGTTGCGCCTCGTGGTTGGGTATGAGGAAGCCTGGTATCTGGGGTGGGGGCGCATGTGCTGGTGCCGTGGCCGGCATTTTGAAGGTCTATGATGCGCTCGCAATGCTATGCAGGTTGAGTGTTGGGCGTTTGTGTGAGAGAAAGCAAGAAGGGGATGAGCGCGAAGTGGAGATCTAGCTGAACCATGTTCGCGACTACCGCGAACGTGAGGCTGCCTACGCGCCAAGGTTCATGATTTCCTTATGTAAGCTGTCATGACCCATTACATTACGACGTCGTGACTTTGTTTATGAATCATAAATTTCCAGGGACTGTGTATGCTATATCAGCTGCTCATACTGATTGGTTCTGGTGATTTTTCATCGCAGTTCAGCGGTTAGTCAATGACGTCTCTATGATTCTTGACTTGGGTGTCGGACTCTTTTCGTCACTGTAGAGAGCATACTTAAAAATGATAGGCAACCCAGATCGCATAAGAGATGACGGGGGCGAACGCTCCTCGTAGTTCTCTTCACGGTGATGCACAGTATCTTTATTTTGTTTACCATTCGCGACATGAAACTCCCGATATAGCTTATAATATTCTCTGCTATCTTGAACCTCGCATGTGCTTTTCTCAACATCGTTTACGCAGGTACAAGGCTGGAGTATGATGTGACAACACCCAGAAAAACTGCAGGAAACGAAATTTTCCATTCTTCCTTCTCTCAAACGCATCGTAATTCTGCTAGCTAAAGAGTTTTGCTCAACCATGCGGACCTATTCCTTCGACTTGTTTCGTTTCTGGAGTGAAATTTCTTCAATTGCATTCTTATTCAACAGTGCCCTTGAAAGACTTTTGAGCCGTATCCCTTTCCGATGAAAACCTCAGATCTTGCAACCTTGTCTTCCCATCATACTTGTAATAGAAATCGGCCCTACATGCTCCAAGTCAGGGACTAGACCATGTGTTTGGACCCAATGAGAGGGAAAACATCACATTCCTCAGCGAGTATGGGGGAGTAGCCAAAAGCTTGATGGCACGATACCCAAAATCGGCGAGGGCATCATATATAGGCTCGGGACACAAACACACTGCCCATCTGTATGTTGTCGTTGCGTATTGCGCGGGAGACATTGTAATCGATGTGACTTGACAAATCATGCTCCTGCCGTGGGTAGTTTCAAGATAGAGATGGTTGTACTATGGTGTATATTCCGGCGGAGGTACTGTGTCCATCGTGGGCGGAGCCATGTTTCTTGAATAAACCTCGTATACCAGTGGCGTAGCGCCTCGCTCCTGAGCCTCCGAGCTCACATCGGAGTCATAGAGCTGTTCCAAGGGATCCACCTCCTGGTACATGGGTCTAAGATCCAAATCATATGCTACATCGTGATCTTCAAGTCCAAATGGAACGGACGCCTGCGGTGCGGTGACAATTTGAACTGGTTGAGTACACACAATACCGGACCACTCTCGATCGACACACTTGCCGGCGATTTCGATTTGCAGCTCATATTCCAAATTGAGGCCATAGGTTGTAAAACTTGGGACAAAGTCGTGATCTGTAAGCCTGACATCTGCGATGTCTAAGAGGGCGAGCCCGTCGTACAACGGCTCTCCATTGCCGTGTTCAAACTTCTTGTCATAGAGCAAAAGTTGATCCCTTTCTGTGTGTAAAGATGGTTTCTTCGATTGGCGGCCTGTCGGATCACCGGGTGTGAAGATGTTATATGCAGAGTTCAGTTGCACTTTGACACGATGTATGAACAAATCAGGCGGATTCACAATTGACTGGGAGCGCTGGAGATGCTTGACAGTGACGATGACGGGAATCTGGGAGCCAACGACTAGTACACTAGCAGGCGTCGCAGATATACTGAACTTGGCATACGGAACCTCGGCCAAGCTTTGCAAGCCGAAGAGTAGTTCTTTGTCGGCCAGTTTGTCCTTAATCTTCATGAGCTTGCCGGACCTCTCTTCGTAGTCATGGTACAATTTGCGCGAGCGGATCAACTTCTCGCGGCTGCAATGTTTGGGTAGCTTTGTGCTAATGTTCAAGTCTGGTTGGAGGAGTGCAGGATGGAAGTTAGGCGGGGGTGGCGTGTACTTGACTTCTTGGCGTACCCTCACAGGTAGTCCGTTTGGCGTGGAATTCTCCACGGTCACCTCGAGCTGATACACAATCTGGACATTGGTGGAGGCGGTCGAATGACAGCTCGGGGGCAGTGGGAATCCTGGAGAGTGCTGGAACCGCGGGTGATTGTACGAGTCCTCGGGATGAACCCAGTTCCTATCCGCGGGCGGCGGAAGGTTTGCATGTCGCGCAAAGGTGAGAGAGAAGGGTAGCTCTATTCTTCCCGGGTTGGTTGAGCTCTTAGGCAGGACATCAAGGTCTTCGCCAGTGCCGGATGATACGAATAGATCCTGGGATTCCCGGTAGAACTCGATGTAAAAAGCCTTGGTCGGAGGGTGCGGAGCAACAGAGAAGCCCCTCAGAGCTATGCTGATGCGCGTAGAGCGTACTTGAAAAAGGAGGAGGGCGCCCCTCACGTGATCGCCAGCAGTGTAGGAAGCCGGCGAGCCGGGCAGATGGATGTAGATGGGATTGTCTCTGCGGTTGGCTCGTCTGCCGGTGAATGGCCCTTCGGGTTCCATGCCAGTGAGTGAGTGTCAGGCTGATCCGATAAGTGATGGGAAGGGGGTCTGTTATAAAGCAGCAGCTGAAAGAGAGCCGGGCTGGGAATGCGATGCCAGCTTATTCCCCGGCCTCTTCCCCGGTCTCGGCACCTGCATACCAAGCGCAGGGGTGTCGACTGAGGGCTAGACGTCCATGTTGGCGGCACCGTGGCTGGGGTTGGACAATGACCAATTGGTGCAGGGCCCTATATGGTCGCGCATGCTGGTGAGCTGCAACGCCAGCCATAGCCTGTCAGCGAAACGGCCGGAGGATGCCAAAAGGGGAGCTGAAGAAGCTTGACGTGAGCTTATTCCTGATAACCATTTGCATGAGGCGTTTTGGGGTGAAGCTCATTGGGCCGCTGTATCGGCCAGGGTGGTGCCGTCATCGATAACAGCGGACGGCGCGCGACTCGCGACCTCCCAAGTCGACCCTGGCTATCCACGCAAAGACTGCCTGTGCACCCAACATTGCCCGCCATGGCCTCGACCTACATGTGCTCCGCCTGCTCCTGCGCCCTACTCAGGTCCTCTGTTCCTCATCTACAGGTACACAGCCCCCTTGCCGCGCCCTTGGTGCCCGCAATGACTGACTTTTGTAGCGAGCGAACAAATTATCTCTTCGCCAAGCGCAACGAACTTTCTCCGCCACAGCCCCCGCCCTCTACCATGCCTCGCATAGCCGGCCGGCAGATGTCAGGCCAGAGGCAATCAAGAAGCCGCACCCCAAGGTTGCTTCCGGCGTGACTGGACTGGCGCAGAAGCTGCGTGAAAAGGCCCCGTTGATGACCGAGACCTATGTCGCATATGGCGCAACACGGGACTTGATCAAGGAGTGCACCAAGCCCGGCGAGTACAAAATTCCCCAGGCTCTGGAAAAGCGCGGCGAGATACCCGTAGATGAGAATGGCGTCCACCTGGGAGAGGGCGAGGGGTGGTGGTATGACAGTAAGCAAACATCGTGATGGTATGCAGGCAACAGCTCACCAATTGCACAGCCCTCGGGTTAAAGCCAACTTTTTCCAATTGGGCCCAAATCACCTTCCTCCACATGTACATGCTACAAGTCCGCTTCCGCATGTTTCCTCAAACGCATGCTCCGGTCTGGATCCAGCATCTCACCAACCACGCCTTCTACGCCGCCGAAGACCGTCTCGTGGTATGGCACAAGTTCAATGCCAACTCTCTGCGCCAAAAATACTTGAAAGACACGTTCTCGCAGTGGCGTGCGGTCCTCTTATCCTATGACGAGGGTTTGATGAAGGGCGACGCCATGCTTGCAGCTGCCATCTGGAGAAATTTGCTCGGCGCCAAAGAGGATGCTGACTTTGAGAAGCTGGCCCAGATTGTAGGATACATGAGGAGAGAGCTGAAGAGATTGGACAATGCCACTGATGACGAAGTGGCCAACGGCGGGTGGACATTCCGGGGCAGCCCTGGAGATGAAGCAGGGTTGGTCAAGTCACCAAGTAGGCTCATGGCCACCGAGACTGCAAAGGTTTGAGGAGATGGCGCTAAGGGAAGGAAGAAGATTGTATCATTACTGTATAAAAACTGTACGAGATATGATAAACACCCAAAGATTCTTGTTGAACTACAAGATAACGACAAAAAGTAGCAATTAAGAGACCACATGCCCATCTCAATAGTCAAAACTAAGACATATCAGTTAACAAAGTTTAGGACATGGTAAATATCACACGTGACGACTGATGTAACTACGTTCCATTCCACCAAAAATACATGGGTAGCCGGGGACTACCAGCCCACAACATCGAAGGAAAAATAACCACGTAGAGTCCATACAAGAGATATTGAACACTCAGAGTATCTAATTCTCAAGCAGGACATATATCACTCTAGCCGATCCTGACCCTTTGGATTTGGAAGCATGTTTGCTGATGGGGTTGCCGTCATCTCTGGGGTGCGACTGCTGTATCCAACCGAATAGAACTCATCGCTTCACCTATCTCAGCAAGTGCACACCTGTGGGCAATCTGATCCTGACTCCTTCAATATCACTCTTCGCTGTGTTGCGCTCTAATGGATTGTTCTTCTGGTCTCAAAACCATTGAGTTATTAAATCCCGCGCTGAATGCACAACGAAGCTGCAGTTGTTCTTTGGCCTCATGCCTCCGAAATCTCAGCCTGGAACAATATCAATCCGGTCTACGAGGTCTTCCGAAGCTGCGAGTTCAAAAGGCGCAGTATGTCTTAGTGGTGGTGCAAGATACGATGACCGGTTTTGCAGCATCTCTGGTACGCTGATTCTTGAAATCACGACATGCCCCTGCCCATCGACTGCGATAACCTCAAGTGCCGCGTTCTGTTCCGAGATAGATATTGATATCGTTGACGCATCACTACTGCTGGCCCGCAGCTTAACGGTCCATGACACCATACCAGCAGCTGAGCTTGTCAAACCGCCCATGGGTGCGGCACGGAGGGTCAGCAATTTCATACTGAATTCGTTATGGTCTCTCTCCACCACCGCTATGAAACGACCGTTACAGGATGCTGTACCGGCAAGAACACTCGGCCCCACGACACTGTCGGGTAACGGTTTTATCAGCTGGCGGAGGGCTTGCGGATTGCTTTCGAAAGGATCGATGGGTACGATGAATGTCGGAGGGAGGCTCGATCCTGGCTTGTGATTTACGGTACAAAGGATATAAGGTCTTCCTGTTGGAGAGACTATCAAAGTCGCCGTCGAGATCTCGTCACGAAAGGCCTACATGGGATTAGCCCAATACCAAATGCTCGTCGGGATGTCTCACTCGTTCGCTGCGACTCGAGTTGCAGTTGAGGTGCCAAACCGGGTTCAGCCGAAGTGTTGATTTGGAACTGAGCTGTCTACTGATGTCCCAGCAGTACATGTGGTTTCCTGTCGACACAGCAAAAGCCATTGGACCATATACAGCATCGCTTCGACGAGGCGAAAAACCAACAATCTTGATAGCTCCGTTGTTTTGCGGGCAAGTCAATGTTGTGCAGTGGTTCTCGACATTCCAGCCTTGCATATAAATGTACCTGAAGATCTTCACGCCGCTAGTGCCTTCTCCTCCAACCGCAATGCTCGCTGTAGCTCCCCCTTCGATAGATGGAGCGCCGTTTTGCGAAACCGACACAGATCTTGGAGTCCAGCACTCATTCTGATCAATACGCTGTTCTTTCACTAAAACGGGTACGTCGCCGCCATTCCGGCGATACTCGTCGTACACCAACAATCGCCGATGTGTGATTACGGCAAGCAAGTCTTCTGACAATGCAATACCCCGAATCTTCTCGTCCCTATGAGACATGGATATGCTCAATTCGGCTTTGAGCGGAATATCTCGACTCTGATTTTCATTTCGCACACTGTATAGCCGTACCTGCTTTGACGAACACACGGCGACCCAGCCCGACGGCGAGACGGATGTTGCGACGTCATAAGGCTTTGATAAAAACCTCTGACCAGGCTGCTGTAGGCGAGTTTCCGAATGCGAACCGGGTGAAGCCGAAAATATCTGGAAGTTTTCTACTGCCAAAGAGAGCCGATGCGCTGAGGGGTGCGAAGAACCACTCGAAATTGACATAGTCAAGCACAAACCAAGTATGCAATGAGAACAAGGAAGTGTTGTACGGGACTCAACGGGTGGACCATGGTGGGCCTTGGTTGTGAAGCAGCGGGAACGTGAACGCCTGGAACGGACGGTCAGCCCGTATTCTGGGGTCAGATACCACAGCTGTTATCAGTTGTGATGACTAGATCCTAATTACGTCGCGCATGCGCCTCGGCCCACCGAACTCAATGTGAGAGCCTTTCTTTACCTAGTTTGCAGGATGGTGGCTTCTGATATGTACAAACGAGCCAATAAGCGATTTGGAGCGTTGCCAACCTGAACCCTGTATCCAGAAGCGTACACCGGCGAAGACGCAGCAAATGAGGCTGGGATACTGAATGCACTTGAACACCAGTCGCATCTAGCTGTGGCGCTTTTAGTGTCATCTACCAACTTCACGTGTACAACCCGATGCCGCCTCCATGACCCCGCCTAGAATTCCCACGGTTTTGGCCAATCATCATGAAGCCATGTCGTGTGCCAATATGCCGTTTTCAGGCCGAGGGCTTCCTATTGATTGTGGCTTCAGCAGGCAGAAGCGAGAGCGGACAAGTGTAGTCTTGGTCTTGAGAGACATAACCAGTGCACAGTACATCAAGTCGGCATGCCTGGAAGTCAGGCTGGTGAATGGCGCAGGTCACACCAAAGTGCTGCCTTGCATCGTCGTAGCATACCAGTTTTGTAATATGAAAACTTGGTTTGCCTCACTCACAGACCCAATTTCCACTGTCCACCCGGATATCGTTCCAGCCTCGCGATTTTCCTGACTTCTTAGGCAACATGGACGAGGAAGAACGACCGCTGGATCGATCGCCATACTATGTGACGCATTCTGAGCACCTCGATCGTGTCCTCAGCCGACCTCAGCTCGCAGGTGAGTCTTCTATGATTCCAGAGAGACAGCGTTGTGTAACATTGTAGGCATTGGTATCTCCGGCTGCATTGGCGGGGGCTTGTTCATCACGTCGGGCGCCCTGATAGCTACCACAGGATCGCTAGGAGCTGCCATCTGCTATGCTATCGCGGGAGGAATTGTTGCTTGTGTTATGTAAGAGAAGCTGGTGTTAATTTCTTTAAAAAAAAAGGTTAGCTGAACATATCAAAGGTACACTCTTACGGAAATGGTGACATGTCGACCACTAACAGGATCTCTCATCGACCTACCTCATACTTTCTTAGATCCAGCATGCGGCTTCGCAATCGCATCCATGTATGGGTACGTCGTTTTATCCATTTCATACCGAGACCGTCAGCTGACAAAAGACCAAAGATTGGGAAAACTCTGTGCAATGGCTTCGCTCACAGCACAATCGGCAGAGCTTACTGCCCTCCTGAAAAACGACCCGAAACCCCATTCTATAGGGGCAGAGGCCGCTATTAATATTGGGTTCATCGCTCTGACGACATTTTCGCATTGTCTTGGTGTCAAGGTTAGTTAGTGATCGGAAACGATGTACGGTACTTGAAGCTTACAATCTACCAGCTCTACGGCAAGATCGAACGAGTATGTTGCGCTAAACTTGCCATGAATTCCGGTCTAATTCAATGTGTTCAGGTCGTTATGTGGTTCAAGATAAGCCTGCTTGTACTTGTCTGCGTGATGATGGTGGTACTCAACTTTGGAGGTATGCTCTGAAGCTTATATGATGTTGCGAATACACTTCTAAAAATGATCTAGGTGGTGGTCCAAGGGAGGGGAAATATTATGGAAGTGGGTATCTGTCTTCCAGTGTTACAACATCAACACTAACGCGCACTGCAGACTATACAACCTATGCATTTACCCCCGATTGGAAACCGATTGGACATGACAACACTAATACCGAACCGCTCAAAATGACAGGAGTCTCTGATCAGGCTTATGGAATTTCCGGGCCGGGAGGTGTCTTGTTCGCATTCATGTGAGTACCCTGATATGAACTTGTGCTATTGAAGCTAACACTCCACAAAGCACTTCAATCACTCTGGCCATGTTCTCTTGCTTCGGAAGCGATCTTGTTGCAATGACAGCAGGCGAGGCGAGGCATCCTTGGAAGGATGTGCCCGCTACCATGTCTTTTGTATACATAGTTCCCCTTAGCATTTACCCTTTTGCCATGCTTGCTGCTGGATCCAACGTTAACTATGCAAACCCACGGCTATCCAAGATATGGGCAAGAAGTGACAGCGCTACAAGATCGCCTTTTGTCATCGCAGCCGAAGATTCATCACTCCATGCTTTACCAAAGGTTCTGAACGCCCTCTTCATGTTGTCGGCATACACAGCAGCAAACAACGATCTTTACGGAGCCTCACGAAGCGTCTTTATGCTATCGCAGCAATACCTTCCAAGGAGAGTTGCCAACATCTTTGGTCGAACCAACAACGGCCATACTCCCCTTGCCGCCATCCTGCTATGCTCAGCCCTTGGTTTTCTATCGCTCATCGGCTTGGCCGACAAGTCCGGGTCGCAGCCACGCATCACTCTGACTGAACTTTACACCGGAACATCGACATGCATCCACCTCTGCCTTTGCATAGCCTTCCTGCGCTTCAAATCCGGCCTCGACCGTTTGGCAAAACGCAAGATTTTCGGCAGAAACCATCCACTGTACAAGTCACGATTATTCAAGTCTCGCTGGCAGCCTCTTCCAGCCTACATCGGCATCATCGGAAGCGCCTTCGTCATCATCTGGTCCGGCATACCACCCCTACTTATCCTCATCACAAAAGGCACTCTTACCTCTACCGAGAATCTCAAACCAACCGTCAGCCTCGCCTTCGACGTCCTAGGCGCCTACATCGGCCCCTTGCTCTTCGCCTCCCTCTACCTCTCCTACAAGTACATCCACCCACGCACATCCTGCGTCGACATCCGCAATCTCACCGTCGAAGACTACGTGCTGCAAGACCTCTCCTGCATCGAGCTCGAAGGCACCGAAACCGCGCCGCCCATTCCAAGACCGCGCTTCGACTCTTACGAGATGGATGCCGAGAATGGGAGCGTGGTGGCGAGTCCTACGGCCCTTGCTGCGCATAGTCATAACATGTTTCAGGATCCGTTCAAGGAAGAGGGGCTGTGGAATGTTAGTGTCAATCCGGATACGGATATGCAGGAGGAGATTGAGGCGGAGATGGCGAGGAGTAGTGAGAGGGCGAGGATCAGGCAGATTTTGGAACAGAGGCCGGTTAGGATGGAGAGGGGATTTTGGAGGGAGGTTTGGAGCTTTATTAAGACGGATAAGGAGGATTAGAAAAACACAACAGAAAAGAAATCTCAGCTTCAATCGACTCGCTCAATCCCACGTTTGATCAGATGTCTATTGATCGTCTGCCACTTGATCATTTTCCGTCGTTTGGCGCGGCTAATTCCCTTTTCTTCCTTCCTTTCTTTCTTGAAAAGAGCGTGTGGCGGATAACGTTTCCCCTTCCCTTTCCTTCTAGCATCCTAACAGATCCAGACAAGGAAAGGAAAAAAAATGAATAGCGCTTTGCGTCGGGATGTGGAGAACAATATGTCAAGGACCCTTTTCCGCAGTGTATACAATGTTGCCGCTGGCACTGCCGTGAGCGCGGCCGATCGGGCAAAGCCGGGTACCTCGGACCCTTTTTTGCGCAGATGCACCGAAGTCTGCATACGTCAACGTTGCTAGAAGAAAGGGAGATGAATGACCAATTGTTGATGATTTATCATTGTGGCCAGTGAAAATAGAGAAAGTGGGTTTGAATGTTTGTTCATGTTGGTGGTGATGTTGAATTGTTGTTATATTGGTATTAATACATGATCGTAGCCCGTTCATTCCGGGGTCTGTAATGCTGAATGCTATGAAAATGCGTGATGCTATGCTGAATGTCGAGATGATTTTTTTCTCTCTGTGTGTATCCACTTCTCGAGGTACACGAGCCGGGACAGGTTTCATACTGTGTAGACCGTTGCTCGTGGCCTGGTGGTGTGGCTCCATGGCGCGCAGCGCATGGGTTTCCTTGTTCCCGTGTTCGGGTTCTGTGCTTCAGGGTCCTTTGCCCGTGTAGCGTGCATATTCCTTCTTCCTTGCGAAGCCGGTCGTTTCCTTTCCTCCCTGGTTCCCTACACCATCTCCTACTTCGCTCACTGCACCTCGTAAATCTCCATAGCCCTCTGGAGATCCTCGATGCTCGTCTTGTCACCATACGCCTCTTCGAGCATCTTGTTCCTGTCTTTACGAGGAGTGGCCTTGGCCTCCAGACCAGCAATGGCCCGCTCCATATCCTCCAAGCTGGAGCGCTCACCATAAGCATCCATGAGCATTTGGTTCTTTTGCTCTTGAGTAAGCTCTAGTGCAGAGTGGACCTTGCGGTTGGCGTCATTAAGAGCATTGGTAACACCAAAACCTATGTTAGCATTAGCATCACCGAGCGTGAGTGGCCGGCGAGGCTGTGATGATGATGCATCTCTGGGGAGATAGATCATACCGATGGCTACCATGGCCATGGTAGGGAGATACCTAAGAACCTGGTCAGTGATGGTTGTAAATGGACAAGGGGCAGGACTGACCATCTTGCTACCCTTCCAAGTCTGGGGACGACACTGGCGCCAGGTGTGGCCGCCATATGTGCTGCTGCTGCATCTTGCACAGAGATAGCATTGCGAGCACGTGTCGAAGTAGTAAACAGCCTCTGGCGAACGAGGCTGGAAGTGCGGAGGAGAAAAGACATGTTGGCGATTTTGTAGTAGTGGCGAAATTGATTGCCGTGTACGGTGAAGATGTTCTCGAATACGATAGTTGTCGCTTGACTTATATCTCGTAGATTGTTCGTGGGCGAGTTCGCAGTGCTTATGGCCAAGACGAAGAGTATGTATCGGCCGCGGTTTGGTTTCAGTAGAATGATGCTTGATTGATGGGTGGTAATACGTGATGTGTTCCGGAACAGGCCTTCCCAGGCGCGGCGTATGCGGGCTGTATATACAGCCGCCTTGTGCGGGGAAATGCAGGTCACGAGTGGGCTGTGCACCTGTGTCTCTCCATCCACGCCTAGATGTCATGCCACGAATCACAACACTTGACATCACCGGGCTTCCTAACCCAAATGAAAGGCCCCGGCCAATCCGACCCGTTCTCGCGTCGCGTCCTCATTTCTGGGGACCGCTGACGTACCGTGCTGGTAGACGCGAACCCCTTCTCTCCCGGCCGCGCATGTAGAGGAGAGCGGCATCCCCTACAGCCTCACTTGGCGGCCGTGACCCGTCTGGGAAGCGTTTCGGCTGGACAGAACGGCAGCTGCCGAGGCCCAATGGTGTATCAATGGGGCGGGGCCCAAGGCCAGGTGGAGTTAGCTGTGTGCTGATGGTGGTTAGATGAGGGTGATTCGATTGTGGGGTGAGGGCGCTGATCGCGTGCCTGGCCGAGGTCCCGCGGTGCTGATGTCAGCGTGCATATCCCCAACCGGTTCCTCGTGTGGAGTGACCACAACGTCAACACCATGCTTTTTGAGAAGAACCCTATCGTCATTGAAGGCCGCTGGAATTTTCTTGGAACACGTTGAAAAAAAAACTAGATCTATGACCGCATCGGCTGTGTGCCATCCAGACTTTGCGAGTAGTCGGCTTAAGAGCAAGTTCCTTTCGGAGAATAAGATTACTTGCATCAAGTGCAATTTGTGGTCTTGTGCAACTCCGATAAATTGTGCCATGTAACGCAAGCCTCTCTAGCTGTCTTATGGTAATTTCGGTCGATCAATAAACAACAGATTGCGCCTATTGAGGTAGCGTCCATACCCTGCGGGTCAAAAATCCGAATGTATCGAACTACCAAGATTCTTCAGGCACGGTATGCTTAGATGATACAGCTTTACAGAGCTGTGTTACTCTTATACTCTCGGAGTCTAGTACCACTCTTCAGTGTCAACTTCAAATAGCAGAATCATTATCGCATCATCTATCTACATTTCTGGGTCTTTCATCTCGAATATTGAGGCAGTGACAACGAATTATCTCTACTGCACTATGGAGGGCATGGTCAGATGATTCTTGGGCTCCTTTCTGGCACACTCAGCTAGTTGAAGATCATGACTCTGCTCTTAGAATGCGCACAGTCTTCGTCTGAGTGTACATTTAGTTCTGGGTCAACATGGCAGCTTGTTATCTCCAACAGCATGCCGCGCAGTTTCCTGCTGCTTATTCTGAAATGCCCATGAATTGTAGACGCAGCAACAACCGTTTCGCATTGCTTGACGGACATTGTCGTGCAGCTCCAATTATCATTCACCAAGAACAAAAGCACAGAAGCTTGACAACTCATGCCTCCATTTGGCATTACTCATCTACTCGAAAGTCCAAATCTCTCCTGATCTTTTCACAATGCCTACTCGAGTCCCACTCACAGCCGACCACCTCGATCGATACTCAGGCGGAATCCGCACTATGTTCTTTCCATCGCGTGTTATCCAGGTACGGTCTGCATTTAGGCCAATACCTTTATACCGTGGTTTGGACTCTACAACACCTGTAGTGCTTAAATCCTGGAGGTCAGAGATGACGATACTGCCTACGTCGGTGTGGATAAAAGCATCGGTAGAATCGAAGGACAAATATTGAAGATCCGTGCCGATTTTCAAGGTATGGAGGCACGCCCCACTACTTAGGTCCCATATCTGGATCGTGTAATCCGAGCTCGATGAGGCTAGCCAAGCTGAGTCTTGTGAGAAAGCGAATGAAGAGAAAGAATAGGAGGAGTTTTTTAGCGTGCGCAAACACATCCCCCTGCTCACATCCCATATCTTAATACCTTCTCTGAAAGAGGATGAAGCTAGCCAAGCCGAATCATTCGAGAGAGCCACTGAGCGGATAAATTTGTCATTGATCGTAAAAGTCCGCAAACATACCCCACTGCTCATTTTCAAGATACGGACAATGTCGTCACCCAAGGTATGGCTGTGAAATGACGCAATAGCAAGAAAAGTAGAGTCGGGTGAAAACGCTGCTAGATGATGGCTATTCTCCTGACCTTTAAGCCTTCGTCGGCACATCTTAGTGCTCAAATCCCATATCTTGATGTTTCCAAGATATGATGCCGATACTAACCAAGCCGAGCTGGGAGAGATGGCTACTGATCGAAGTAAATCGATTTCAGATCCAAGCAAAATCAGTTCATTGCTTTCCAAAGTACCTATGCACATCCTAGTACTTGCGTCCCACACTCGGATAGATTGGTCATACGATAAGGCTATCCAGGCTAAGTCGTGCGAGAAGACCACTGACCAGATAATATCACGACGGCCTCTAGGTGTCCGAAGTGGGGTTCTACCGCTTACATCCCATATCTTGATGTAGCCATCCACTGAACCTGAGGCCAGCCGTGTTGAGTCGTGCGAGAAGGCTACTGAGCTGACTTTTGCAGTGTGTCCTTCGAGTATCTGCAGACATGCCCAGCTGCTTGTGTCCCATAGCTTGATAGTACCGTCTTGTAATCCTGACGCTAGCTTGGTTGAGTCATGGGAGAAGACTACGGATTCGACAATGCCATGGCCGCTCTTAAGTGTCTGAAGGCATGTCCCACTGCTTACATCCCATATCTTGATAGTGCAATCCCAAGAACCTGAAGCTAGCCATTTTGAGTCATGCGAGAAGACTGCTGAGGAGATATAGCTAAAATGACCCTTGAGTATCTGCAGACACATTCCGCTACTTACGCTCCATATCTGGATAGCAGAATTTGCCGCATATGAAGCTAACTGAGTTGAATCGTGTGAGAAGACGACTGGTTTGATTTTTCCATAGTAACCCTTCAGCTTTTGTCGACATTTCCTACTCCTTACGTCCCATAACTCAATTGTGTTGTCTTCTAAACCTAACGCCAGCGTCAAGTTGTGCGAGAGGATAGCTGAAACATCGAGACCGCGCTCGAGCGCTTGAAGGCATGTCCCGCTGTTTACGTCCCATATCTCCACAATGCCGTCATATCCTGCAGATGCTAGCTGGGTTAAGTTGTCCAAGACGACTACTGATTCGACACCCGTTTGGCGGCCCTCAAGTGTCTGTAGGCATGTTCCGCTGCTTACGTCCCATATCTTCACCATGCCCCATTCTGAGCATGACGCTAGTTTAGAGTTGGGAAAAAAGGCCACGAATTTAACAGCATGTCCATGGGTCTCAAGCGTCTGCAGACAAGCACTCCAGCCATTGGCTATATCAGGCTTGACGACCAGCTTTTCTAGCTTGTCATGCTGAAACAGTCTTCTTATCAAGCTGTCTGGTGGACTGAACAGCAAAGCAGATGTGTATGCCTGTAGAGGACAAATCTCAATCGAGTTCTTGTGATATAAAATGAACCGTCGCGCGTCTTGAACACTTGCAGTCGCTTCTTCTCTCACATCCAGTTTCTAGTTATGTCAGCTGCTGTCTCGTAAAGGTTGTAGATGCACAAAGTGATATGGGCTGTACCTGGACTAGATTCCATAGCTTTGTCATAGATACTACTCCTTTGGCCATGCTTCTGCATAGACTGAGCGTCTCCAGCCAGTAAAGATACTTCTTCCGTATGAAATTATCTATTTTGTTGGAGTCTTTGATATCGTTGGCGTCACAGGCCAAGGTTTCGAGTCTTGAGTCGCAGAGATGGTCGATCCAATAGACACATGGATAGCGCGATACAGCTAAAGGATCTGGAAGAGGTGTCTTGACATCTTCCACACGATATCCGGGTTCTTGGAGATCGTAAATATCCCTACGCAGCACTTTGTGCAACATGATGAGAGACTTTGTGAAAATGTCTCGATGCAAACTTTGAGGACCATCTGGGAAGAGGTCGTTGGTGGCTCTTGCAAAGAGGAAATCTTTAGCTGACTGGTGAACAAAGTAGACTATGTCATCCCGTAACGTAAGGAACGATCCACAGAAACCGACAACCTGCCGAACTGACTCCAAGTCGTCCACAAAGTCTGCCATTTGCTCAGTGAGGGTAGCTAGCTCACCGAGCGTGACAGGTCGGTACAGGATACTCGCTATAGCTAGTACTCCTAGACAGATCTCAACGCTATCTGAATCCTTTATCTGGAGCAACATCTGCCTATAGAGAGAGTCAAGACCGGGCGGTAGGAGTGCTAGCTTTTTCCGTATACTCCACTTGGGTGTTGCTTTGAGGTCTTGGCAGACTAGTGCAACCCAGAGAAAGGTATCATTGGAGTTCAATGTCAAGTGCTCGAACACTGCGTCTCGAATGTCTGACGTATAGTGTTTCTCTTTCGCCAGTTGACGTACCTTCTGCTGTATGAAGATCTTCACCGCCACTGCCACTGAATCAGCATTCAGCTCAAGGCTTAGCCTTGTCTTATGCTCCGCACGCTCTAGCTCTTCCTCGATATTCGGCCAGTTGCGGCTAGACACGATCCATCTAACGCGAGAGGACATAGATGACTGATCCGCAATAAATTTGAGCAGCTTTGGTTGGTCGGTGACGCATTCGTCAAGTGCATCAATAATCAAGTAAGTCGCACTTAGGCTCGTGTCTTGTATAATGTCGACAAAGATCTCCGTCAAGGCGATCCACGCATTAGCGTCATTGAACAAACTTCCGCCTGCGTGATCGTGCTTCTCGCGAACATGAGCTGTAAAAAGCGATGGTTGCTGGACCACGAGTGTGTATAGCAAACCTCGCAACACGGCTGTAGCACTATTAATACGCGAGTCGGTCGCCTGGCAGAAAAAGTAGGATAAGAGGGTGCGTCTTGATTTTGACTTTTCCAGTTCGTTGATAACGCCACACAGGAGCATTGTTTTTCCCTTGCCAGGATCACCCTTCACCCAGAGTAGCCTGCTGTGTTGGTCCTCGTGCCATTGTCTAAACGTGGCATTATCGAGCACCCATCGGTAAGAATCTATCAGCAGTCCGCCTTTGGTATCTTCAATCCGCTTCTTGTCGTCGCGCGGATCTGTGCTGCGCATGTCTTGTAGGCATCTTTCCAACTTGTGAATCTCATGCTTCAGGCGATCAAGAGCACCAGTCTCGCCCTCACCATACACGGGCGCCAATTCAACACCGAATATGCCCTGCATAGAGTATGCTCGATCCTCACTGTGTCTAGTGATTCGGCCCTCTGCCCACCGCCACCGATCATCTATGCTGAATTGGGAAAGTGGAGCCCCGTTCAGCACTTGAGGCGGAATATTTGTGATTTTGTAAATCAACGACACAAGTGATGTCTTGTCTCCAAGCTTTTTTCCTTCGCGTGAGAAAAATTCGACCGAGGATGGCGCAAGAAGCTCTTGAAGCGTCCAGCCACGGGTAAACCATCGGCTCGACCTGAAGGCAAGCTCCCAGCTAGACTCGAGAGACATGCGGTGAGCAGCGGTGGACACGTCTGACAGGTAGACATAGCATTTGGCTGCACAGCGATACCAGCGAAACATGGAGCGTATCGACCATGAATGCTCAGCCTTGTCTGACGTGTCGATGCAGCATGTGTCAATCCAGAAATACTGGAACCCGTCTTCTCTTGTCTGTCTTGCGCAAAATAGTATCTTCTCATAGCCGGCCTGCTTGGTTCTGGCCTTACCAGTTTCGAGGTCTGCAAAAGTCACCTCTTCTCCATCTGCTCTCCATGTATGTGAGAGTATTGCATAACAGGGTACGTCGCCTTCATCGAAGCTGTGAATGCTAAGCCCTCCGGTTTCGCTGTACTGCAAGAGTCGCATGGTTTCGTGTGGGTATTCATGAGTACATGAGAGGACAAGTGGGTTTGAGGCTAGACTCCGCAGCCTGATGGCGCGCGCCTCCTACTGGCTAGCTGCTATCGCGGGCTGTCGTTGGACGATCAAGATGTGAACAGAAGGATAATTGAATGTATCTGTTGAAACACTGTGAAGAGCTGGCGGTGTATCAATGTGTTGTGAGCTGAAGGTGCTGCCTGCTGGCGGTGTTGTTGGCTTGGTGATAAGAAGCCACAAGTGGGGAAAGCATGACTACATGCATGTGCAGCACCGCCTGCAAGGCTGAAGCGCGTCCACATCAAGACATTCCTAGGACACGATCCACATCCAAACTAATCCCGAAATCCTGCGTCGTTTCGCTTGGGAGATGTTGTATAATTCTATATGCAAAGGGAGAAAAAGTAGTCGGGTGCATCCTCCTATGCGTTCACTCCGATTCACGTGCCCATGCTTTGACCTGCCCACTACAGCTTGTCTTTTCATATTATGTTTTGCTGTATTCTTCACAACGTCGTCGAAGCTCATTGTGTTTGCTCTGCCTAGAACCAACAGTTTGTCGGCTTGCGACCAAACGCGCAAAAAGACTGAGGTCGCATGGCTGCAGCTCATGAGAGGTATGAGAAGGCGAATGACACCAAGCAGTATTGCTGGAAATACAGAGCTCTAGGAGCGCGAGCTTTTTGTGCGTTCAAAACCATTGCAGATCAACACTCGTGGTAGTGGTGACAAAGATGCTCGACCACGTGGATGGACGCAACTGATCATGAGTCCCGATGTCCAAGCACCGACAAAAACAACACATTCAATGCGACACTATCAGCAAAAAGATACTACAATCGAGGTTCGAACTCGAGACCCTTCGCGCACGCACTGGCCGTGTGAGGCGAATGTCCTAACCACTAGACCATTGTAGCTCAATGTCTGTTTGGCTAATATCAATAAGATCTCGTAAATGTCTTAGGGCTGACTAACCTTGCTACTCTCAACGATGGTGAGAATGGAAGAGTAGGAGTATGGAGAGAATAATATAGGGAGAGGCAAGTGAGAGTGAGCAAAGGCAAGAAGGCACCAACAGCGCTGGGTGACGGGAAGCCCGTTCGGATATGCGGGTCAAACAGCAATCACGTTCAGTGAAAAGCTTCTAGATATTGAGTCATCAGCAAACATCTTGCTTTGAATGTACGAAACACGCATCTTACGAATGTCATAGAATCGAAAGACACGCCATGCCTTGCAACGACAACAGCAGGATGGTGCGGCTCTGGAGATCCTCTCGCGTTTATAATGTCTGCGCGTGCCACCATTCAATTTCATCCCAATCAAGAACGATGGCAAGGTGACAAACATATTGATGGTTGGAAAGAATAAAGATTTCATCTTAGGAAATATCTAGCGACCGACCCGTGACTAAGCAGCCATTGTCAAGGTATCCTCATCGCCCCTATGTTGTTAGACATGTTTACTTTCTTATCAAGCATGTTGCATGACAGCTAGATGCTTCCAAGGAGTATCAGCTTGCTTGGTTGTTGTTTCCATGTCAGCAAGCTATCCTCATGACCTAATCTAGCAAGCATTCGACTTACCATAAGTACCTCACTTCGGATGCATGATGTCCTATCGTCTTCAGCCCGTCAATTAAATATGCCTACAGCGTATGTCCTCGTTCGTACCCAGCACAGCTTAGACTATCCAAAGCCCGACATCGAAGTCACCTACAACCTGCACAACCAGTTCAAAAAGCCCTACATATTGGACCCATTCTTCCGATGGTCCGAGTCTGCTCCTTTGCATGACCCAGTACCACCTAGACAGAATCATGTTATCGTTGCGGCTGGCACCCCCAAAGCTCCTGGTGTGGATATAGAGGTGTTGAGGGCAGGCTACGTGCGCACTTTCATCTACGAAGAGCTCCTCGGCCGAGTGTGTGCCGAGATGCGCGACGCCATGGCGCAGGGTCCTTTGGGGCTACAGTGGTACGGAAACATCGATGGTTTCCATAGAGGAGGACACATGAGATGCACTGCCTGCTCAGTACAAAGAGCGGAGCGCCATGTCTGGTGGGATATCGTTGAAGTGGCTGTGGATCTTGGGTAGTTTCAGAGCAGGGGTGGCTGCGTCAATGATCATGATGTGCAGACGGACCTTGACCGTGTAGGCAGCAAGGAGCCGACGGGAAATCTGCAGTTGGCCGGTGGCTGTAGACAGATACATTCAATGACTCTTAGGGCAATGGTTACAAATATCTCCATAACTCTCTCTCCTTTTGAGCTAGGGTCAAATGCTAGGAGACAATCTGCTTGAGCGACCAACTCCTAAAAGGAAGAAAAAAAACAGGAGAGTGTAACTATGTGTTCTCCCAAACTACTGCTGCATGACAAGCCTGGGCAGTTATGTACGTATGCCGATCGTCGGGAGGATCCCGGGGTTCGTCCGGGAGCTAGCAGATAGCAATATACCGATGATATGAACCACCGCCGCGTCACAACCTCGGTGACCCACTGTATTCTATCGGGTGCAACTGCCGTGTGTTTTGCACCCCGCCTCGCCACGAAGGACACTGGCCAACTGCTCTAGCCCAAAAAAACTAAGGACACTTTGTGGCAGAAGACATGCGGCTGTTCGGTCGAATACAACCCCCGTCTGCCAACCAAGCATTGCCAAAAAGCTTGAGTACGGGTGGCGTCATCGCAATCATGCGCAACACTATGTCGTGGGTGATTGCAACTGTCGACTTCTAATGCGCGACCACTATCTTGTAACTACCCAATACGTCGCAATTTCCGTTCGGTAGCTAGAATCCTAAATCCTACTGGCGCTCTCAACAATCCTCCGAGGACGACTCAAGCATCCGACGTGCGGCTGCCGACTTGACAAGCCGTGGATCAACGAGTGGGACTGCGACAGCTAGCGATAAAAACCGTGTCGACGATGGCTCAGGATCCTTGTCCAGAAACCCCATGGGCTCACATCCCACCAATAGCTCTTAAATCTGGGGTCTCCACTGGGGTTTCTGTCCACTCAGGTCCCCACTCCGCTCTCCCTATTGGGGTCCCCAGTCGGGGTCTCCGCGTAAGTCATCTCCCGGGGAACTAGCAGAGGAAACGGAGGGTACATAGCATGGAGTCGCCGCGGCCATGTCCAGACTTAAGGGTTGCGGGTCTGTTCTTTGCTTTCTTTCAAATTTTCGCCCCCTGTATGTTCTAGACGACGAGCATGGCGAACCCAATAACCCCAGCGAACGAGAAGGATCTCGTAGCCAACGAGCCCAGGCATAACGAGGATCTCGAGCATGCCGCTACTCATGGTACATATCTCGACAAAGAGGAAGCGTCTCACCTCTCCGAAGAGCATCGCCAATACCTGCTCGAGCGTCATGGAACACTCGATCTTGACCCCCTTCCTACTATGGGGACTGCCGACCCATACAACTGGCCCCAGTGGAAGGTAAGCTACTCTTATCGTCTCTGCACTGACAGCTCTCTCTAACTCGAAGTCAGAAAATCATGAACGTACTCTTCGTGGCTTTTCACGCCATGATGTGTGCCTTCCCAGCATCCGCCATCATCCCGGCGTATGAAAATATCTCCGAAGACCTCGGTGTTAGCATTCAAAAAGCATCATACCTCACGTCTCTGCAAATTGCCATCCTGGGCGGTGGGCCATTGTTCTGGCGCCCTCTCGCAACACGATATGGTCGTCGCCCCATCTTCATCATCTCACTGATCGGAAGTCTGGTCTTCAACATCGGCTGTGCAAAGAGTAAAACCTACGCGGCAATGGCAGCGTGTCGCGCGCTCCAGTCCTTCTTCATCTGCCCACCTAATGCCATTGGCAGTGCCGTCGTAGTCGAGACCTTCTTTCGCAAAGAGCGCGCCAAGTTCATGGGCATGTGGACCGTCATGATCACCCTGGGTATACCGCTAGCGCCCCTCATCTTCGGCTTCGTAACATACAACATCGGCTACCGCTGGATATATTGGATCCTAGCCATGATCAACGGTGCTCAGCTCATTCTCTACACGCTATTCGGTCCCGAGACGCGCTTCATGCGCCATGGCGACGTTCAGCACGCGCGATCCGGCTTCGCAGCGTACAAAGAAATGTACCTGAAATTCCGCCGTATCGACACCACGCCTATGACCGCGTATGAATTCATTTCCCCCTTGCGCTTCTTCAAGTACCCATGCATCGTCATCCCTGCATGCGCATACGCCATGATCTTCCTCTTCGCCTCGGTCCTGACCACGGTCGAAATCCCCCAGCTCTTCATCCAAAAGTTCCACCTCAACTCCCAGCAGATCGGCCTCCAGTTCCTAGGCATCATCGTCGGAACCGTGATTGGCGAGCAGATCGGTGGACACTCAAGTGACCTCTGGATGCGCTGGCGAGCAAAGAAAACGGCGCCGCTTCGTCCCGCGCCAGAGTTCCGCCTTTGGCTATCCTACATCGGTATTCTGCTTACCGTCTGCGGCATCGTCGTATTCTTGGTTCGCATCGAGCAGGCTCCCGAGCTCAAATGGAACGTGACACCGATCGTCGGCGCGGGCATCGCTGCGGCCGGAAACCAGATTGTCACCACGGTGTTGATCACATATGCAGTTGACTGCTATCCCGAGGAAGCTGGTAGCATTGGTGTGTTCATCACTTTTGTGAGGCAGATCTGGGGTTTCTTGGGACCCTTTTGGTTCCCAGCCATGTTTGAGAATGTTGGTATTGCGGATAGCGCGGGCGTGGCTGCTGCGCTCATTGTTGGTGTTAGTTTGATCCCAGTCATATTTACGCACTGGAGAGGGCATACAATGAGAGGCGTCATGTCGGAGAGCATGTAGAGTGGCCGAGGAATGAACATGCTTACTACTCCTTTGCACCGAACAGAACCTCAGTTTAGGTAGCATTTGTGGATAACAGTTACACGTAGCGCACGTGTAGTCTTACGGTTCAACATAGTGCTTTAAAATACAATGATTCATTTACATACCCAACCCACCATCTCCTTCACTGTCAAATATTTGCTTTCGACTTTACCCCAAACCCTTCCAGATCACATAGTGCCTCCGCATCAGCAACAACATCGACGCCGTATACCTGGGACTGCACATCAGCGTCCGCCCATTTGTCCGGCACTTTGCCCGCGCCACTCTTTGCCGCTTGGAAAATCTTGTCCCTCTCCTCCTTCGCCTTGCCAGCACCCAGGTGCAGCACGCGCCCACTCTCAGCCGCCAGCTCCACCAGCGCTTCGGCCCTTGGCTTCCTTAGCTTTTCGTAGATGCGCAGTGCGCGCTCAATCGTTTCTGGCGAAGCATCTCCAATTCGCTGGGGTGCTAGGACAACACCGAGGACGGCGCCGTCTTCAATGGCCTGCGCGGCGCCCTGTGCCATGTGTGGAAGAGTCGGGTGGCATGCGTCGCCTACCAGTGCAGCTGTGCCATGCACCCATGTTACCAGCGGGTCGTGGACTCTGAGCTTCCACTCGACAACCTCACCCTCGGGCACCAGGTCGAGCATGCGCTGAATCATGGGACAAAAGTCACCGTAGACTTGCATCATGGCCTTCTTACTCCCCCTGGTCGTATACTGTGCGTCTGGCGCACCAGCAAAGTTAACATCTGGCTGTGCGGTGGAGATGTTGTAGATCTGCTTGTTGTGGATGGGGTATGCGATGATGTGTCTCTTCTCGCCAATCCAGCGTGTCACACTGTCCGAGTCGATCAGTTTCAGTAGCTCGGGATCGTGCTCCATTTGCGAGCGGTTGAGCATGATGCGGTAGGCGGCTTGGCCCGAGTCTCGTGCTGCGCCTGTGTGTCCCAGTTCCTTGAGCATGGCGACACGAGTGGAGCTCTTGACACCATCGGCACCGAGAAGGACGTCACATTCGACTTCGTATGGTTCCCCAGTACCCTGAGAGGGAGTGATGGTAAACTTGGGCTTGGGACCGAAGCGAACGTTGGATACTGTGCATCCCAATTTGAACTGGATAGCCTTCTCCTGTTTGCAGCCCTCATACAGGCCATTTGCAAGACTGGCGCGGTGGCCAACCATGTGTGGGTATCCGTACTTTTCCTTGACGTAGCCCAGATCTACGTGTGCTAGCTCCTTATCTGTTGAGCCCTCTCTGATTGATGTGTCTGAGCATTGAACGGCCTCGTCCCGAATTGGACCCCAGCAGCCTAGTCTGTCGAGGATGCGGGCCATGTTGGGTGCAAGCTGGATTCCTGCGCCTACGAAACCCATGCCTGGGGCATTTTCATATATGGTAATGTTTTGTTGGCCGGCTTTTGCAAGAGCAAGAGCTGCGGCAAGGCCGCCCATACCTGAGAGGCTGTTAGCAGATGCGATGGGAAGGTATCCATATGGATTGGAAAAAGCATACCTGCGCCAACAATGGCTATCCTTATGCTATCCGCCATATCCGGTGTTAGGGTAACCTTAGGCAAGATAGTAGGTAGTTGGTCGATAGTACCGTTTCACCGAAGAAAGTACTTGAGGTGGCGGCAAACTCGCGGGTTGCTGAAAAGATTATAACAGATTGCCCAAGCCTCTAATCTATCAATATGTGATCCTACGAAATAGCTGATTCTTCGCAGTCTTATTGTGTCCTGCCTGGTTGAGGATGCACCCCACAGATACCCCACAGTTTCTTTTAATGCGTAATGTCTGGACTGCCGGAAGATGTCTTAACCGGAGCTGTCGCTGTCTTTTAAACTCTATTGGGCAAAGCGCGGGACTCGATGAACTGTGGCTACTATTGGGCGGGGATGGCTGATAAATATATACCAGAGACGGCTCTGACTTCACGTGCACGCGCGTCTGGGGATTGTTGTGGTCGTCGGGCACCCCACCGTGGGCGGGGCAACGTGGTGCAGCGTTTCGTCCTGTCCTTTGCCCCACCGCCGACTTGGACATCGATGACTGCATTCCGGGTTTTGCGGAGAGACGTCCAACCTTGTGTGCGCACCATGAACGGCGAGCTGAATCCCGCCCTGCCACGCTACAGATGCTCGCTGTCTCTCCGGACATCCACAGCAATGCGGAGAGCTGCTTACACCGGGAATCACGTTCGGCACCTGTTCTACAGTATACAGGATTATATGCCAGGGGCGCGATAGATTTGTAGCGCCTGTCAAACCGAGATATTATGCACGACTCTTCACCATTGTACCGCCCAAATTCATCGTGCGACAAACAGAAAGGACAAGATCCTTGCGTGGCTAACGTTTACATAACAAGAGACGTGAAACTGGTTGACTTTGATCTGGCTTTCCACATGCTTAGCAGCAGCGACACAACTCTTCGACTGAATGGATGCAAGAACACCGGCGCCTGCAGCAATTCATGAGATATCCTGCAAACGTACAATACAAAGAGCAGATTTTAGCAAACTGACACCAGCCCCTGCCGCGGCTACGCAATGAGGGGCCGGATGCCCCGCGCTAAAGTTTAAAAGCCCAGTGTGGGGTGATTTCCCATACCGACTCTGAAGACACTGTCAGTTCACTAATCCTTCGATGAGCTGACAGGAGTTCGGACTTGTTCGCTCTGTTCGTGCCCGGATTTGCTTTGCGGGAGAGGCTCATGAGAACGCGAATCATCAGATCACTAGGAAGAGGGTTCATCCGGCAGTTGTGGGTACATTAGTAGACAGCTCCCGATAGTCAACACATCAATCCCGTGGCTTCGGCGCAAGATTTAGCACCGTGGACATCGGCTGCGGAGTCGTGCTGAAAACTATTGCGGAACAAGTACTGGAAAGCGGACCACCTGTGCACAGCAGGCTCAGTGCTGAGCAAACATGACAGACCGACGAAGCTCTTTCGATCAAGCCTCGGCTGGCTTTCGAGCCCATCTGCCAGATCTCAGCAGTCCGCGCTTCACAACAGCTGCGAAACAAAACATCTACGAATATGTCCAGTCAATGCAAGACAACCGTGCACCACCATGGTTGTACGACTTGACAAAGGTGTGGGAAAAGCTGTTGGAGGAGCCGTATACAGGCGTTACCAATGACGGCAAAGTGCGATCAGGTCTCTTCCAGGCACGAGATGAAGACGCGGATGTTCAGGGCGCCGTCGCAAAAGCAGAAGCGCTGCTCAGGGGCCTGGACGATGAGAAGAAAAAGAAGCTGTCGTATCCGATCAACGCAAGAGAATGGCGCGCATGGAGCAACCCTGAGTTTCTGCTAAGGCCGTTCGGGCTGAGGCTTGAGGAAGGTAACACATCCGTTCAGCAAGAGCGGCAATACGATGCTAATCTGCTTAGTACCGGAGACAACCGCGCAGGCGATACTCGCCGTGATAGAAGCATCCCTATCGCCGGAAGGCTATCAAAAAGCATTGTCCGCTATGCGCATCAATCATTTTCTGGGAGAGGTTGTCAAGCTTCCTAACATCATGAACAAGTACTCTTACAATTTTCTGTTGTTTGGGACGCCCTCTGCATCCGCGAATTCACCATGGGGTTGGCTGCTATATGGCCACCACCTCGATATCGCATGCTTTTTCAAGGGACCTCAGGTCGTGTTAAGTCCGTCTTTCACCGGCGCTGAGCCCAACATCATTGATGAAGGTGAATGGAAGGGAACCGAGATCCTTCACAAAGAAGGCAACTTGGGTCTGAAGCTGATGCAGAGCCTGAGCGCGGAGCAGCAACAAAAGGCTCAGATCTTCAAGAAGATGAGAGACGAGGGCATGAAGCAGGTCTATGGCAACTCCAACAACGATGAGAGCAAACGCGATGAGCTCATCACCGACACGTGGGGTCCCGACGACCAGCGCCATCGTTGTGGCGCCTTCCGAGACAATCGCGTTGTTCCATACGAAGGCGTTTGCGCCTCTTCATTGGACTCCTCGAAACACGACCTCATCTTATCCATATGCCATGAGTTCCTCCTCTACCACCCCTCCAAAGCCCGTGAACTCAAGCTCGAGCAGATCAAGCAACATCTTGACGAAACATACTTTTGCTGGATCGGCGGCTTTGGCGACGATGACGCTTTTTACTTTCGCATCCAAAGCCCGGTCATCCTGGTAGAGTTCGATCATCATTCTGGTGTCTTTTTGACAAACAAGGAGCCAGCCAAGTACCACACGCACACCATTGTGCGAACACCGAATGCGGGAGATTATGGCCAGGCAATCAGGGAGGATGACGAGAAACTAGAGTAAGCTTTGGGAGCTGACACCAAGCCCTAAGTCAGTGGAGGTATCGGGTGGAAATAACGAAGAAACGCTAGTAGCAAGTGCCGTGCTGGAGTCAGCTAGTCAGCTGACGCCCTCCAAATCAATCCGACTGTCTGCTTTCGTTGTTATGCCGAGAGATCACCAGAGTGCGAGGCGTGCAGTATGTGCAAATGAAGCGAGAAATACGAAGTTAATTGTACCCCAATGATCTGTCATTACCATGCATTAAAACACCCTATAGTCTCCACGGCAAAGGAACGAGAGGGCAGTGGGGTCGGTCCCTGATATGGGTGGGTCTAAAAACGAACACCAGAATAGCCGGTGGATCCAACTGTGCCGCTATATCCTCAAGTGGCCTCACTACCGGGTGCTGCTAGGCTCGAAGGAAATTCCATCTTCTATCAGCTTCCCCTTGTGGCAACCCCCAGGAAGCTGATCATGTTTCGGATGTCAGCATCCGCATGAAAATGGAGCGGGAACTCATGCAGGGAATAAGGGATAGAGGAACGCCAGGGCTCGTATACGCGATTCAAAAAAACGCCTGGAGAGGCGAGGTGAGATGCAATCCCTCTGGGCCGTAAAGCCTGTAGGGCAGAGATCCTATTAAAGCCCAGTGTCCTTCTGTTTCTTACACTCTTGATACCCCAGGTACCCTCTTTCGAAAGGACCGTAACACTCTTTTCTTGGTCTCCTAACCCACGGTCATCACCTCCAACACACTCCTTTTTTACATTTTAATAATATACATCCTACTTAATACGTAATCATGTCTTTCAGCATCCGCAACGTAATTGCCATGGGCGCCTTTTCCGCCCTCGCCGCGGCTCAAAGCACTACTCCCAAGCTGGACGCTACCTGCGCCGATGTAGTCATCTTCATGGCGCGTGGCAACAACGCCCTTTACCACGACACCCGTACCACTCCTTTCATCGATGCCACATGCAACAAGCTGAAGGCCGAGGGCAAGACCTGCGACTACATTGACGTTCAGTTCGACGTTACTCTCGGTGGAGACTACTGCGCTCAAGTGGCTGAGGGTGCCCGCAACGGTATCTCTCAGATTACCGCTTTCAACAAGAAGTGCCCTTGCTCGCACATTGTGGTCAATGGCTACTCTGAGGGTGCCCATGTGATGGGTGATGTTCTCGGTGGGCCAGGTGGATGCACGTTTGTCTCCACCGGCCTTGATAACACCTCCCCTGCCGGAAAAGCTAGTACGTACACACACTTGATCTTTTGTTTCCTGTTTCCTGTACTGACTTGAACAAGTTGCTGCTGCTCTCCTGTGGGGTGATGTCATGCACACCGCCAACCAGCCCTACAACGTGCTCGACGGCGCGAGCAAGCAGAAGAACCCTCGTTCGGCCACTGACCTCGCCCGTCTGAACCGCTACGCTCCTGTCCTCCGCTCCTACTGCGCAGCCGGCGACCCAGTCTGCGCTGGAGGCAACACCGTGGCTGACCACCTCAATTACTTCGAGCTCTACACTGACGACGCCTCGTCCTGGGCTGTCAGCA
Source organism: Curvularia eragrostidis (assembly GCA_020744315.1). Classification (NCBI taxonomy): domain Eukaryota; kingdom Fungi; phylum Ascomycota; class Dothideomycetes; order Pleosporales; family Pleosporaceae; genus Curvularia; species Curvularia eragrostidis. The sequence goes on along the minus strand of JAIRCK010000011.1, from coordinate 220,471 downwards.
AGGTTAACAGCGCTGCGCCTGCGCCCTTCTGCGGTGCATCCAGCTCGTCTTCCGTGCCCACCCCTACCGCTAGCGTGTCTGCTTCGTCGGTTGGCGGTGCTGGATCATACCCGACTTCCCCAGTCACTGCTAACCCCTTCCCCAAGCCAGTCGCCTACGATACCTGCATTCTCAGCGTCCACGTTGAGTACTGCTACGAGTAAAGTGTAGAAGAAATGATGAAAGTGGGAGGAGTGTCGGTGGCAGTGGTAGTTATGAAGATTGATAGATTGACTTGAATACCTGAAAAACATTCTGGTTTCTACCAGTAGGATCTGACTTTGCCTGTGTGTTAGCTTGTGATGTTTTCTGAGTGACGCCAACACAATGGATTTTCTACGGTAATTAATCGGGCAAATGCCAGATCCTCTAGGTCAATCGTTGAAACCTTTGTTACCAAGATTGTAGTTTAAACCTTACACCACAGTTGTTCCTGACTACTGGTAAAAGCCTAAATATTAAAATTATAGGATCGACTGTCATGCTCGACTTGGCCATGCTGAAGCAGCCCTAAACCGTATACGTCGATAACATGCATCTCCACGAGGCCAAGCGAGAGCCAGATAATAAAAAAAGACCGAACTAACTACCAAAGAAATAAAGTTTCACGAGGGCTGACGAACAAAGTCCAAAGTCGGTAAAGCAGCCGTTTGAGCAAACCGCCGAACAAGTGATCCCTGCACTCCCGCGGAGTTTACGCTGTATGGGTAGTACCAATTGCACGTCATGCCATGCTAAACTTCCAGTAATACTTTTGTAACACCACCACGTTAATATCCTGCGACCATCGCACAACCACCACAGGACCATTTCCTCCTCCACCACCACCACCACCACCACTACCTCCACTACCAGCTTCTCCACCACAAAAAAAATCACCCATGTATCGAATACGACCACCCCTCCGCGCAGCGCGTCCAACCCCCCCACCTCTTTACCTCCGCCCGCAAACACGCTTCTACCAGCAACTCCCCTTCGGCCGCGGCTCCGGCCCCCAATACAAGCGCTTCTCGCAGAACTCGGGCGGGCTCTCCGGGCTTCTCTACCGCTGGGCCGCGCGCCCAACCTTCTACCGGGACATCGGGCTCGTCAGCGTCGGCGCAGGCGGCATCTACCTGTACAATCTCGAAGAAGTCCCCGTATCCGGGCGACGCCGCTTCAACATGATTCCCGCGCAGCTGGAAGAAGCGCTGGGCGCCTCGACGGTCGAGCAAGTGCGCCAGCAATACGCGGGGCTCATTCTGCCCGAGCACGACGCGCGCGTGCGCAAGGTGAAAAAGGTGCTTGCGCGGCTGCTGCCGTATGCCGAGGGCGAAGGCTTACAGGGTCTGGATTGGGAGGTTACGGTGATTGAGAGCCCGGAGCAGAATGCGTTTGTGGCACCGGGCGGGAAAGTGTTTGTTTTTACGGGGATATTGCCGTTGTGTAGGGATGAGGATGGGATTGCGGCTGTTTTGGGACATGAGATTGCGCATGTGGTGGCGCATCATACGGCGTTTGTTTACCCCCTTCCTTTACTATCATATCACGCCTCTACATATTGACTGACTGACTAAACTAGCGAACGCATGTCCCAAGCGCCCCTCGTCCTCCTCGGCGTCCTCGCACTCTCTCTCTTCGACATCTCCTTCTACTCGGGTAAACTGCTCATCGACCTCTTCCTGTCCATGCCCGCGTCGCGCAAGCACGAGGCCGAGGCGGATTATATTGGCCTCATGATGATGGCACAGGGATGCTACCGCCCCCAGGCCGCCATGGACTTTTGGGGCAGGATGGAAAAGATGGGCGGTGCGGGCCCCCCGCAGATCCTGAGCACGCATCCTAGCCATCATAATCGCGAGGAGAAGATCAAAGAGTGGCTGCCAAAGGCAATGGAGAAGGCTGAGGCGAGTGAGTGCTTTGGTACAAGTCAGTTTGGTACGTCTTTTTTTTTCTTTTTTCTTTTGCCTCTTAGTAAAGAAAAAAAATTTTGTCCATGAGACTAACGTGATGTCAGCGAACCAATTTAGCTCTGCGTTCAGCAGCTTCGGAAGGTGGTGACAAGAAAGCGAAGAGCGATTTCAGTGACGCAATCGCCATGCTATGACGCCTGTATAACAACGCCAGCTAAACATTAACGATTAAAACTAATGATAATGATCTAACTCTGAGATACTCTATTGCCCAATTCTAGCTTGCATCCGTAATGAAACAACAAGGGCTCTATCAAATATCATAAATGTCATAATTTTTTGTACTCTATTACTCTCGAGTCTCCCGTCTGGACCGGAGACGCGATTTGCGCGTCGGCTGTCTTGGCTAAAGCGACGCTGAAGCGACTCGAGACTTCCTCTTCTTCTGCCACGGCGGACAGGTCATCATCGAAACGATGAGCGCCCACATCCGGGCCCATATCCATGCCTTTGTCTACAATCATACTCAGATTGATGCCCATGCCTTGGCCCATGTCCTTCTCCCGCACCGTCAGTCGCTTGTCGTCACTCCAGTCGAAACTCTTGCTCTGCTTATCTACATCTTCGCCATCATCCATGCTCACCAAGTTCCCTTCGCCCCAGCTCTCGCGGTAGCCGGGTAAAGTGGGAATTTGCGAGGGTGTTGCGGCCCGTTCTGGGTATTGGAAGACGTGCTTGAATAGTGGCGCAAGGCAGGGAAGCGAAGCAGCGAGGATGCCGACGTCGACTTCAATCTGCGACCATACTGGAACCCAGGCCCAACCCCTGGAACAAATGTCAGATATAGCAACGGTGCAGAGGAGATGCAATGCATACCAGCTGAGATCATTGTCCTGCCAGGCACGTCCTTCCTTGACAGGCCTGCCTGCCATGATGATTTCGCATAGCCGCATACTGCTGGCTACAACCGGTATAAGGCCAACAGAGAGGACGACTGCCAGAGCCGCTACAAGCACCGTTAGCTGCGGCGGGATGCAATGCCAGAACTGGTCGACTTACTGCGTTGTCTGCGATTGAACTTGAACAGGGGCAACAGTGGTAGTGGAAACAGGAGCAGGAGAATGTCGGTGAAGACGTTTATCGCAGCAGAAGTGATCATGAAGTTGGCCACGTCGATGCACCCTCCGTCTTTGATGTGCATAACGTCCCAGACGCGTGAAATAGGTACGCATAGGAAGAGTTGGGCCTTGGGAAAGGGCAGGGTTAGCTTGTAATGGCAAAATCGTGTGGTGCAGAAGGCAGGCAAGCGAGTCGGGGGAACTCACCATGAATGAGGACAGGCTAAATGCGGTCATGAAGCCTGCTACCGTCCATACAGCAGGGGCTTGAACAATCCATGGTAGACCTTTCCTCCCGTAGCCTATTCTGTAATACAGCGCAAGTATGCTCATCTTGACCGACCTTTGGTCCAATTAGACATTGCATTGTGCAGCATGTGCAAGAAACATACCAGTTTGCGACAAAGTACACCAACATGTTGATCCACTGATACTAGTTGGCAGTCAGTCGTCTGTCTAGAGGCAGGGACAAGCGTGAGGCGGTACCATGAGCATTTTGTTGAACTGCTCAACGTGCAGGACGTCTACGTGTCGGCCTGAGCCATGCTCGACTTGTAGTATGAGGGTCACGGTCTGGGCAGCTCCAAGCGTGGTAGTAATGGCAATGAAGAAATCATCCAAGCCAAACCTCTTGACGATGAGCGCACGTGTGAGGCAGCTAGAGAGGATTAGTATGGCGTGGTCGAGTGGGGGAAGGCGAGGTACCGGAGGGCGACAAAGGTCACGGCCACAGTGTACATGGCGAGACTGACGCGGCTGAGGAGCGGGCCTTGGTCAGGGCCTGTCGCAAAGAGGACATGGCCCATGGCGTGTACGGTTGGTGAGAGAGGGAGACAGTGTGAGGAGTTGGAACATGGGGCGCTGTGGTGATAAGCAGGCGTGGGCGCAAGGGTCAGGCGAGCGACAGGAGAAGTCGGGAAAGAGCAAGAGAGGGCTGGCCAGAGGGAGGAAATGGTGCCGATGGGCCTATGCGACGTCTAATACAGATGTGAGCCCAGGAACAGAGATGGCGACACTGGCAGTGCAGCATGTCGATCAGCGCGTTGCAAAAGTTTCCGGCAGCATGACTGATGCGGCGTTACTTGAAACGCACAGGACGAACTTCCAGAAGCAAGCCGACTAGCGCGGGAGAGAGGCGGGCGGGCCGTGCGCGACGGTTGAAATTGGAAGTGGACATGTGCCATGGTGTGACGGAGCCTGTCGCAGCGCGTCTCTTGAAACCGTTTTCCGATGCGCAGTCCCAGCAGCATGGAATTGGGCAGCCTGCGGGAACCGCTGCGAACCCGTGGCCTGAGATGGCGACGGCGTCCGAGGCAGGTCATGGGCTGAGTGTTTGGTGCCATGGACGGCGACCGAGGCTTGTGCCGACAAATACGACGGGTCATCCCGGCGATACATGTATAGATGGTGGCTCTGGAGTGCATAACACCGTCTGGGGCGTCTCAGGACCATCGGAACTACGGCGGAGATTATGACTTTGCAGCTCCCGGCTCACACGTGCTCTCTCGAGTTGGGACGAGTTTGCGAATCGATGCCATCGACGGCCTGCGCCGGCTTGCGTTATTGGGCACGCAAGCTGGCGTCTATATCTGCTGCATGGCGACGGCAACGGGCGACGCCGTCACAAACGAGTGCGTGGCATAAAGGGCGCGTCGACTCCGAAGGATGAAGGGGTGTGGTCCAGGGGCAAGCGTCGAGCCGCGCGTGCGCATGTGCTTGGGGCGATGGAGATTCGCGGCCAACGCAGGCCCTGTGCGCAGACAGACAGACAGGCGTCGTGTCGTGTTCTATGTGTGGTGAACAGGCTGGGCGTGGTGGCAGGATGGAAGTGCGGCTAGCCGGTGCGGGGGAAGCCTGATCAGGCTACGGGTGGCTGATGAAGGCCGCCGCCGCGGGGCTTACAGTAGCGTAGTGTTAGCGCTGGGCTCCCACACGTTGTACTCACGTCACCTTGGAAGCGTCAAGAAGCGCGCAAAAGCCATGGACTCTAGGGCGCGGCGTGCAGTCTTTGCAGGTGGCGCTGCGCTGCGCTGCTCTGCGCTGCTCTGCTCTGCACAAAACTCCCACCACTACGCCGAGGTCGAGCTCCCGTTGCATCCGCACAGCTACTTGTATATACAGTACGCAAGACCAGAACGAGCCCGCCTGTGTCTCGCCCGCTAGCTCGGTTGCTCCTTCGCTGGCTGTAACCTCACCACACCAGCTCCTGCCTCTCTCTGTGCAGCTCAAGGCAGGTGCTACCACGCGCGAGGCAGGTGCTTCCCCAGCCATTACCTGCCTGCCTGGTAAGCTCACCTCACCTTGCCCGTCCCCCGCTCTGCACGGCTCTGCACTGCACTGCACGGCAACCCATGCCCCTCTTGCGCCACTGCGCGAGCGCGCCCAATCCGTCCATTTCAACCGACTGACTATATTCCTTTCCCAACAGACCCTACCCCAGCGGCCGTGTCTGGTCCGCCGCACACGACCACTCCCATCTTCGCTCCCCCGAGCACACCGTCCGAGGCAGCCATGGCTACTCACGCGACCATCTCCTTCTCCCAGCCAGGCGTGCAGCCTCCCGTCTATGTCACCTCGTCTCTGAGCGGATGGACCCCGCTTGAGATGGACATAGCCCAGGACAAGACGGCCTCGGGTGACCTCATCTTCACAAAGGCCTTTCCTAACGTCGACCAAGGGAGCTACCAGTATAAGATTCGTCTGGGCCAAGATCACTGGATCCTGGACGAATCCAAAGAAACAGGTACGCCTGCTTGCGTGCTTCCTGGCTCCTTTTCGCTGACACCTCACAGCTACCGACGACCAAGGCATTCGCAACAACGTCATTCATGTCGGGCCTGCCAGTCATGAAACGCCGCAAAACTCAACGCCAGAAGCTCTGTCTTCACATGCACCCACGACAAGCAACCCTCCCACAGCGCCTTCCCAAGAGCCGGTCTCCAAGCGGTTCGACAACCGCAAAGACAGCACAATGGACCAAGACCAGTTCCCCACCGCCTCAGCTGACGCAGGGCGCGACGTCGGAAAAGCAAAGTTCGACTCGCCCACCGGGTCTGACGCGCTAAAATCGCCCAACGTCCCTGCCGTCGTAGTAGACAAAGTCGACGATAGACCTGCGCATGAGCAAGACGCTAGCGAGGTCCCTGCTGCTGCACAGATGAACGGGTCGGGAGCTGCCGACCCGTTGTCCGATAAAGATAATCTCGCGCCTCAGTATCACGTTGAGCCTGGCACAGACGAGGAGCAAGCAGCACCCTTGTTTCGCCATGAATCCTTTCAGGCCGATGATACACCCTTGCCATCTGCTATGGGCACGATTGACGAAGAATCCACGCCCTCTTCAGCAGATCATACTAGTTCTGGAGATGGCATGGACACGCCGTCTGAGGTGGACGAGGGCGACGAGGACGACGAGGGCGACGAGCTGAACCTGATGCCCTTGCTTAGCCACGAGACTGCCTTGCCACGTGAGAACAACGAGCTTGCCAACGCACCACGTTTTCACTACGAAGCAGAGCCTGAGAACTACCATGCTAACGAAGCCCCGCTGTTCTCTCACGAGTCCGCTCTGCCAGATGACGCTGCCGTCACGACCGACTCTGATGGAGGAGACGAGTTGGACCGAATTCCATTGCTAGCGCACGAAGGCGGAGCCTCGGGTCTGAATGGAGGCATGATTGCAGCTCAGAACGGCCATATTGGACAAGGAGAGCTGCAGCATCGTCATCCTTTTGACGATGAGCAAGAATCTGGTCACCATCTGGAGGCAGACAAGGGCGATGCACCCCTCCTCCCTCACGAACGTGAGTCGCAAGCTCCTGACAACACTAGTTCCCACTTTGCCAAGGACTACGCGCCCTTCCCACCAGAAAAACAGCCCGATTTGGTCCATGAGACTGACGGCACACGAAACTTTTTTGGTAAATCTGGGCGATATGACTTCTTCAAGACGCGGAAAAACAGCAGCCTCCCCCATAGATTGCCGCGATCGGATGCTGAAGACGAGGACCTCAACGATCCGTCGTTAGAGCGTTTTCCCACGAACCGTGATATGATTTTGCAACGCGTAGCATCCATTGGCGCCGAACTTTCTGAAGATGAAGTCACGCACGGGCACCACCCCAGCTCACCACAGCCCTCGGTCTTCTCCCAAGCATGTTCTTCAGTCGACCTTATGCCAGTCAAATCTTACACGTCCTTGGCATCTGTTCCTGAAGCCGACGACAGCGATGAGGAAGAAGACAATCATGATCTCGACAGCTTACCTTCGCCAATTTACCTCGGCAGGAAGAGATCCCTCCGCATGTCCAATCGGTCATCTGGATTCGCGCGCGACCCCAACGCCACGCCCGTCATCAATGCAAGTAAGCAGCTTGGGGATGTTATGCAGGACATGCACGAAAGCCCGTGGGACCATGCAAGGGGGAAACCCAGCAACCAAGCGGAAAGCATCAACAAACACGATGGCGCCGAGGATGGGTCACCTTCTGCTGGCGTCTTGCGCGAGGCCATCTCTATGCCTGAGGAGAACGCAATAAGTCCAGCCACATCGGATCCTAAGGCTACAACTGAGCCAGGCCATTCCGACTCCAACCCAGGCTCCGAGCTTCGACAGCGCAAAGGTCTTGCCGAAGAAGCCCCGCGTGAACCAGACGCTCGAGACACCCCTGTCAAGGATACCACGACTCCCAAAGATGACGACACCAAGGATGACGTTAGCAAGCCGGCACCGCCATCATCTTCGGCACCTGGGCAACAGCTGGAGAAACACGATGCCATGTCGCTCAAACACGTGTTTGGCGTCGCGTTTGGCGATCGGAAACGAGCTAGGTGAGTCCAAAATCTGGATTTTTTTTTTCTCTTTTTCTTCCTGTTTCAAACTTATTTTATACAAAACTCTGAGTTGTGTGAACTTGTGACAATACTTGTTGCGCCAACCCAAAAACATTTTCCTTTTCCTTTCTTTTTTTTCACTTCGTCTTACACCTACTCTCCCATGATAATGACCACTTGGCTAACTTGATTCCTTCTTCCCCTATTATAGTACCTCGGCCCTCGTCCTCGGTGGAGTCCTCGCAGCATACTACTACGTTGCTTCTAAGTAAAAAACACTAACGACCACTGAACGATTTTCTTTCTTTTGTGTCCCTCTGCTTTTTTTTTGCTCGTTCGTTTTGATTTCTAGTAATGAGTCCAGACGCGGGTGTAACTATTAGACTTCTTATTCTTCTTATTCTTCTTGTATGATACATGACGGACAATACAGCAAACAACCAAAAAAAAAACGCCACCATGGCTGACACGAGGCACGTTTGGTAATGGATGGGTTTGAGCGCCTTAGCGCACTAGGTTAGTTCCGCATGGCATTTTCCGTTCCTCACTATCTCTCTCTCTCTCTCACAAACACTCACCTCTTCTCTTTCCCGTCTCATCCTTATGTTTCATGTCTTCTCTCTCTCATTTTCGTCTCTCCTATCTCTTCGTCATGAGCTTTGCTTTGGGAATGCGGGAACCACCTCATCAGGTACATAGGTTAATGTGACACAAGTCTATGACAGCACGACAAGCAGCAAACATTCTCTCTTGATACACAAATCTCTCTTAACAAGTCATGATCGTAATCTCATTTCAATTGGCCGAAAACCACTATCTGCCTATTTCCTACAGTAAAACAAACGCTATCTAGGTATCGAAGAATCTCCCGTTATCCTTTTTGGCGGAACGCTTTTTAGCCGGAAAGATTCAAGTCTATCGAGTCATCGTCAGTGAAGTGGACAACTTGGCAAATCAAAGTATGTCCCATGATTTTTTATAGTATCCACAACGAAGAAGAGCTGAGAAAAGCATGCTGCAAAGAAAAAAGCGTTACACACGTAAGCTTTATTTTAGTTTTCTTCATCTTCTTTTTTTCTCTCTTTCTGTTTTGTTTACAAACGAGGCCTGCTGGCCCCGCTCGATGGTGTACTCACCGACTTGTTCTTGATATCGTAACGATCGTTGTTCATAATCTTCTCCCAACCGGCGACAAAGTCCTTAACAAACTTGCTGGCGTTATCGGGCGTCGAGTACGTCTCAGCAATGGCACGCAGCTCGGGGTGGTGGCCAAAGACGAGGTCGTGACGCGTAGCGGTCCACTTCTTCTGGCCAGACTTGCGGTCGACGCCCTCGTAGAGCTCCTTGCTGGCATCGGTTGCCTTCCACTCAGTGTTGTTGTCGAGAAGGTTCACGAAGAAGTCATTGGTAAGTTGGCCGGGACGCTTGGTGAAAATTCCGTGGGAGGAGCCGTCCCAGTTGGCGTTCAGGGCACGCATACCACCGGTGAGGACAACCATCTCGGGCGCAGTGAGTCGGAGAAGGTGGGCCTTGTCAACATCAAGTTGCTCGGTTCGGACACGCTCGGTACCCTTTCCGTAGTTGCGGAAACCGTCGGTGACGGGCTCGAGGTGCTCGAAAGACTGAACGTCGGTCTGCTCCTGGGTGGCGTCGGTGCGGCCCGGGGTGAAGGGCACGGGCACGCCAGCAGCCTTCTCGACGGCAGCAGTACCAGCGAGGACGATCAAATCGGCCAGAGAAACCTTCTTGCTGCTGCTGTTGAACTTGGACTGAATGTCCTCAAGAGCCTTGAGAACCTCGGCCAACTCCTTGGGGTTGTTGACCTCCCAGTCCTTCTGAGGAGCGAGGCGGATACGAGCACCATTGGCACCACCACGCTTGTCGCTACCACGGAAAGAAGCTGCCGAGGCCCAGGCAGTGCGGATGAGCTTAGCAGGCTCGATGCCAGCGTCAAGGACCTGCTTCTTCAAAGTCTGGATCTCGGAATCACCAATAATCTCACCCTGGGGCTCGGGAATAGGGTCTTCCCAGAGAAGAGTCTCCTTGGGAACCTCGGGACCAAGCCACCTGGAGCGGGGACCCATGTCACGGTGAAGAAGCTTGAACCAGGCACGAACGAAGGCGTCGTGCAGCTCCTCAGGGTGGTCTAGCCAGCGACGAGTAATCTTCTCGTAGGCAGGGTCCATACGCATCGACAAGTCAGTGGTGAGCATCCTGGGCTTGTGCTTCTTGTTTGGATCGAAGGCATCAGGGATGATCTCCTCATCCGTCTTGGCAACCCATTGGTTGGCACCAGCGGGGCTCTTCTCCAGCTCCCACTCAAACTTGTAGAGGTACTCGAGGTACTTGTTGCTCCACTTGGTGGGTGTGCCAGTCCAAGTGACCTCGAGGCCACTGGTAATGGTGTCTGGGCCGTTGCCACGACCGTGCTTGTTCATCCAACCCAATCCTTGTGTAGCAAGGTCTTCTGAGTTGGGGTCTGGGCCGGTGTTGCTGGCGGGAGCAGCACCGTGTGTCTTTCCGAACGAGTGGCCACCGACAATGAGGGCAGCGGTTTCCATGTCGTTCATAGCCATACGGCCAAAGGTTGTGCGGATGTCATGAGCGGCGGCAACAGGGTCAGGTACACCCTCGGGACCTGGAAAAGTTAGTCATGAAGCACTTTTGCAAAGCCAAAGAAAGTACTCACCCTCTGGGTTCACGTAGATGAGACCCATGTGCGAAGCGGCCAATGGCTGCTCAAGATTCCTCGATGTGTGAGGTTTGCTCGAGTCAGTCTTGTGCTGCTCGCCGTCAAGGACGCCTTGGCCCTTGACACCCTTTGCGCCGTCTGCGTAACGGACGTCGCTTCCGAGCCACTCGGTCTCGCCACCCCAGTAAACGGACTCGTCCGACTGGAAGGTGTCGGCGCGTCCACCAGCGAAGCCAAAGGTTGGGCAGCCCATGGACTCGAGGGCGACGTTTCCAGCGAGAAGCATGAGGTCGGCCCACGAGATCTTGTTGCCGTACTTTTGCTTGATGGGCCAGAGGAGGCGGCGAGCCTTGTCGAGGGAGACGTTGTCGGGCCAGGCGTTGAGAGGGGCAAAGCGCTGCTGTCCGTCACCACCACCGCCACGGCCGTCGGTGACACGGTATGTTCCCGCAGAGTGCCAGGACATGCGGATGCTGTTGGGGTTGTTAGAGGCGAAGGCGAAGGCTGGGGGCTTGAGAGGCAAACATACAAGAGACCGCCATAGTGACCAAAGTCGGCAGGCCACCAGTCCTGAGAATCGGTCATGAGAGCCGTGAGGTCCTTCTTGAGTCCATCGTAGTCGAGCTTCTTGAACTCCTCGGCGTAGTTGAAGTCGGGGCCGAGGGGGTTCTGTCGGGGGTCGTGCTGGCGCAGAATGTTTGTCCTGAGCTCATTGGGCCACCAGTCGGCGTTCCTGGTGCCAGCGCCGGCGACGTTGGCGACCTTCTTGACGGGACACTCGCCTTGGGACATGATGAATGATTAAGTCGTATGTGCTGTGAGAGTGTGGAATTGAAGCACAAGCTGTCGAGGCGCCTGCTGGAGCGGTGTCTGGGATATAAGTAGCGGGGCATTCATAAGCACCTGTTCTGGCCACCAGGGCAGGCACCTCCCCTCCCGCAGTCGAGGGTGGGTCCGCGTTTGTTAGCTCGTTCTTGCCTAGCATCACGGCCGCTACTCACCCCACCTCCCGATCTGCGATTCTTTTGCTATCTCTCCTATCAATGCATCGCCGATGACGATGTGCTGGCCGTCCAACGCTGCATCTGCGTCTTGCTCGTCTTTCCAGGCACCCGCTTGTCCGCTTGAATTGGAGCTGCCGTGCGCCAGTTCGGCTGTATTGCTGTCGTCGCTATGGTCCCTCGCATAGACGTGTCAGGTGGGTGGCGTGTCGTCTCAAAGACCCCGCTCTCGGAACCACAGGTGCATGGCCCTCATCGACACTTGCGAAACTCGAGGCCTCTGATTCGTCGACGCGAAATCACGTGAACACTCGAGCCACCGAGGCAACAAGAATCTTTGCCGGAAAATGGCGGCTTGCAGTGCTCGACTGGCCAGACGCCCGCTTTGAGTAAGCACCTCAGATCTTCTCACATCATCTGCTGTCCCAGACTATTCCGTATCGCGCAAGCCCCACGGCGATATACGTACGTCCAAGCACACGGGAGAATGCTAGATGCTTCGACACTGTCTCCTGAGGTGCCACCGCCCAATGCCCATCCAGTCCTCCACAGCCTGGTGGTAGTACACTATGCGAAATCCTTGTAGCCAAAGACTTGGAATCCATTGACGGCGGCTTCGGTTCCTTTGCTAACCTCGCTCTGTACGACGTGCCTACTGGAGAGCCCCGCTCTGTTCCATGCCCTTGACGCTTCCACACCGACATCTTCCACGCCAATGGCCTTGGTAACAAAAGTCGCGTCCCGTCGTGCAGTGGATACGTCGCTCGGGTTGTATAAACCTGACTTGCATACAAAACTGCCTCCATCGCTACTATCAGTTGGGTTACCACCGGCCTAGATATGTACTGCGACCATTAGGATAACCCCACATCCCCCGCATTGTGTCATACATAGCAGGGGTGGCTAGGCGTGCCCACACAGCGCACACGTCTCCAGCAGCCACCGCCACCGCCCTCGTTCCAAAGCCAGGGGCTTGCGGAATTGCCGCCCCAACTGCGGGAGTGCATTTGAGAAATATAGGCCCGCCTCCTTGAGGGCTGCTCACCAGTCATTGGCAGTGCCGCATCCATGGCAAGTAACAGTCCGCATTCCTCTAGCTTGCTGGTCCTAATGCTCCATTTCGCGCAAGTGCCTCCAGCAACCATCTGACTTCTCGCGTACCATCCATTTATATTTTCTGATGAACCGGTCCATACGGCCGTCCCTACTGGTCCGGCACACTTGGTCCGGCAGATCGCAACTGGTTGGAGAAGCCATGGGGCGTTTTGTGAAGAGGGGTAAACAGTGTACCGAGGGGCTTGTGTACTACACAACATTCTGCTTATAGTTAACCGGCCGCTTCACCCGTATTCCTTTCGTGATATAAGTGCAGTCGTTTCAAGTGATTTTTCTTACCATCCTAAAACCTACTCAACATGGCAGAAGACAAGTTCCAAACGTTCGAAATTCCCAAGACTTGCAAGGCAGGCGTAGTGGTGAACGAGGGTCCGGACTTCCATGTAGAAGTGCAGGATGTTCCTGTCCCAGAGTGCGGTAGGTTTCCGGCAGTGCAGCTTGCTTTGGAGGGACGCTGATATCGTCCAATAGGACCTACCGACGTCCTCATCAAGCTCAATGCAACCGGTATCTGCCATTCAGATCTCCACTTCATGCTAAATGACTGGGCTGTGCCAAAGATGTCTGATCTCGGTACGAAATGCGCCGGACATGAAGGCTCAGGTGTGATTGTGAAGGTTGGCGACCAGGTTAAGAATTTGAAGCCTGGCATGCGGGCAGGCTTCAAGGTGAGCATATCCGCCGCGCAGCAACCCAAATCATGCGTGCAGTTGCAGGATCTAATGTGCCACAGCCGATCCAGGATACTTGTGGTGTATGTGAGCTTTGCCGCAACGGCAACGAGTGCTACTGCGCAAAAGCTGTCTTGACCGGTTTAATGGTCGACGGTTCATACAAGCAGTACGTCGTTTCGCCTGAGCGATACACAACCCTGATTCCAGACGGAGTGGACGACTACATAGCAGGGCCTATCATGTGCTCTGCTTCAACAATCTACACTTCCATCAAAGAATCGCAGCTGCGCCCAGGAGACTGGGCGGTTTTCCCAGGTGCTGGCGGAGGTGTCGGACTACAGGGCGTGCAACTAGCCAAGGCCATGGGTCTCCGGGCCGTCGCCATTGACACCGGCGATGACAAAAAGAAGCTTTGTCTCGAGACAGGAGGAGCAGAGCACTTCATCGACTTCAAGAAAGTAGAAAACGTTGCCGAAGAAGTAGTCCGACTATGCGACGGCATCGGCGCACACGGCGTCTTCGTCACTGCTGTCCAGACGTACCCTACTTCGGTATCCTACCTTGGTACCCGCGTTGGCGGAAAGGTCATGTGTATCGGACTCCCGCCAGCTGGCACGCAGCATATTGATGTCGACCCCAACCAGATGTGCTTCAGGAAGCAGAGCGTATCAGGCACGCTTGTGAGCAGCATGGCCGATGTCGACAAGACGCTCGACTTTGCCAGGCGCGGCCTCCTGAAACCCATCTACACAGTCTATCCCCTGAGTCAGTTCAACGAAGCCGTGCAAAAGCTAAAGCGTGGAGAGATTGCGGGAAGGGCAGTCGTCGACTTTAACCGGGAGTAGTGGAGAGCGAGATTGAATTAGGATAGAGTAAAGCGGAAGGTCTGAGTAATCTCCAGTTGTATAAAGGCAAATGCGATATTTGTTTGGGTAATCTCTACGGTGTCGGTATTCCTTCAGCTTGACCCCGGCCTTGAACTGCTTGGCTGCGGTTTATCCAGATCGTTGCAAGGTAGGGCTAGGATCCGTGTTTCTAGCTAGTCGCTGTGCTTGTGAGCTTTGCCCAACACGACTTTCAGAGAACAATAACTTAATCCAGCGGGATTGTGTTCCGGACCCTCCATAGCGATATCATTACTCTACTTCCGCCGTTGCGCTGGACATGTGCCACTCTTGAGCCCAGTCACCCCAATGATGAAAGCTGCTAACTAACACGAAGCGCACAGCATCTAGTTTAGCGCATAGCGCGCAGGTGATACACCCAACAGCCTTTGTTCCTGCAGAAGTCTACTACCTGTCATGGTTGCCGTATCGGTGCGCGATGCACAGCGTAGCACGTCCTCGCTCATACCAAATTCCACTGCACACGAGAGAATACCGCAACGAGCTCCCCGTAATGAAAGGCGAGAAGAGTGGCGGATGTAACATTGGCCGGCGCAAGACCAGAGTTTGGCATCACAAAATCCACTGCATATACATGCTCGCTTCGGTGAATGGGAGACGGTATCTCCAAGAGGTGCAAGACCTGCGGTTTCGGATGCAGACCTATCAGGATGGGCTCAAACCGTATCACCAAGTATGCTGGGCGTGTTTGGCAGCATGTGCGGTCGCTAGGACCAATTTGGCAGAGTGAGCAAAGGGCCAACAGCGCCTGCGCAGAATGAAGTGAAGATGGCTTCATTTCGCTCGCATAACATATTTACATCTTGTCAAAGTTCCCACTACATCTACACAAGTAGTCTTTGTGATCGTTATTCCTTATCTTGAGGGTACACTGCACCACCTTGCCTGCGGATCTCATCGAGCATGCTCATGATACGGATTGTTTCTTCATGCGGCATGGTGCTGTTCTCGATTCGCCCCGCTACAACATCTAATGCTACAGCATCAGCCTCCCAAAAGAAGCCGCGGCCAGATTCGTTCGCAACGTAAGTCTCAGCCAACTCGTACGTGTCTTCACTATCACCAGAATGAACACCCCTCATTAGGGCGGTCCGCTTCTTATAGACAGAGAAGCCCTTTGGCGAAGACGTCCCTGGGCCATGGACGGAGATGTAGCCCTCACTTCCCTCGATTCTGCAGAAGACAGAATCAGTTTTGAACTTCATTGTGGAAGTCAAAATTCCTTGGCGGCCAGTCTTTGGATAACGGAGGACTATAACTGAAGCGACATCGATAGCGTCACTCAAGCTCTGTACACCCAGAATTTCAGGCTTTTCGGCTTTGGCACCAATTGCTTCATCTAGGGTTAACAACCCCCAGGTCAAGGAATAAATGCCAATATCCAGGAGACTACCGGCCCCTAGATCTGGGTTCTTGAGACGTGAGTCGGCGTTTAGAGCCTCAAGGTTCATGTCAAGACCAAAGTCGCAAAACGTTCGGTACACATTCCCAATCTCTTTTGATTCAAAAAGTCGTCTTCGCAGTTCGGCCACAAGAGGTCTAAAGCGTGTCCACATAGCCTCCATTACAAATACGCCTTCCGTACGCGCAGCTTCCAGCACCTCTGATGCCTCCTTCGCTGTGATAGTGAAGGCTTTCTCGCACAGGACATGTTTGTGAGCGCGGATAGCGTCAAGGCAATTCTGCTTGTGGAAAGCATGTGGCGTGCCGATATAGACAATATCGACATCTGCAGAATTGTAAACTTCAGTGTAGCTGCCATATACTGCTGGCTTCGTCCCAGGAATTCGGGCAGTGACAAACGCCTCGGATTTTTCGATCGATGATGAGCCGATGGCCGTGATGATGTGGTTTGCCTTGGCGTCTTTGCGAACGAGCGTCAGATCTTCCACAAACCAGGAAGAGATGAGACCCGTTCCTAGAACTCGGTTAGAAACGATTATCAAAGCTTGCGACTGCTGTAATATAACTCTATGACAAAGTCGTGCCACTTACCTATAATTCCCCAGCGAAGAACAGGGTAGTCTTCTTGTGCCACGTCTATTGAACCCATGTTTCAAAATGCGAACAAACTGAAAAGGTTGAAATCTGAAGCCCGAGTATTTGGTCTGTCTCAAAAGAGTGTAGTATAAGCTGCGTACACACTATTTTGTCGGCTCATAGAAGAGAAGTAGGGGCAGCGATGACGTGAATGGAGAAGCTATGAAGAGGCTGAAAGTAAGGAATAGAGTCATTGAATAGCTGCCGACGAGGTTGTTTACATATTATACCGAGGCTCTTTGACAGATTGAAATGCGTGCGTCTAGTCTGAAAGCCATCAAAAAGACTCCATAATTCGTAGGGCTTAGTGGGCTAGGTTGACGCTGTTTTCCAATCTAGGGTGGAAAATCGGGAATATTCCCGAAATCCGACCTTCCCGAGCACGTTAATAATTTAGGGGCCTTGAATGCAGGGTCTATTACGAGAATATAACGGGCAGGCTTCTAAACTCTCATTGGGAAATCTAGCCAATGGCTACGTACTACACCCTGGTATTTACATGTTATATATTCAACAGAAATTGTAAAGTAGAACAAGAGAGGAAAGTTCCAGAGGAGTACAGCGGTGCATCAAGAAGTGGCTAGCTGGATTGCAATGGCCGAAATTCTAGTTTCTGTTGCAGCATGTTGGATATGTGATTTGGCCACCTACTGAGTTTACGCATTCAGCTTAATTCTGTAAAGAACTATTTAGAGTATGCTTTATCAGCCCTTGAAGCTCAATTTTAACATAACGTATGAGTTTAGATTCAGCATTTAGATACCACGCCACCACTCAGTGACAGGAACATGAAACTCCGCCTTCAATGGTGTATTCGCGCTCGAGTCACCGACTAGGAGCTCATATTCACCCTTTTCCATCACCCATGCATTCCTTGCCTCGTCCCAGAAGCTAACGGCATATTTCTTGGAGATAGCAAAATTGGCTGTACTCGTCTGCCCAGCTTTGACATGAATTTTGTGAAAGCCTTTCAACTCTTTCGAAGGTCGGATTACGCTCGGTTCTTTCTGCTTGACATAAGCCTGTACTACTTGCGCCCCGTCCATGTCGCCTCGATTAGACACATCAACAGAGATATGGATGTCACCGTCATCACTGCTGTCATTGATAGTGAGAGCGCTCAGTTCAAAAGTCGTGTAGCTCAGCCCATGGCCAAAGGGAAAAGCAACTTCTCTCTTTACACTCTCATAAAAGCGGTACCCAACGAATACATCCTCGCCGTAAATGACACGATTGCGTTGTGCCGTGTAATTGAGGAATGCGGGGTTGTCTTCATTACGCAACGGAAAGCTCAAGGGCAGCTTACCACTTGGCGTCGTATCATTGAAAACGATATCAGCGATGGCATTACCTCCCTCGTTTCCACCATACCAGGCTTGCAGCACAGCAGGCGCTTTCTGAAGCCAGGGCATAGTGACTGGAGTACCGGACTGAACAACGATAGCTGTATTAGGATTTGCTGCCAGCACAGCACAGACAAGTTCGTCCGTGCCAGGAGGAAGGTCCATATTTGGGCGATCAAAACCTTCAGACTCCCACTCCCCATTCAGACCAATGCAGAGAATGACTTGTTCAACGTTCTTGGCGACTTCGATGGCTTCATTGATGGCTGCGGCCAAGTCCACAGACCGTTCGATACCAAAACGCAGACCACCGGCGCCGTAGCCAGTTGTTCCATTTGTCCTGAAGGTCATAGTCGGTAGCGTGCCATAGGTGACTTTGATGTCGTAGCGTTGTCCCTGCATCAATTCGAGCGTAGCTGTCTCCTCGGCGGTTCCCGAACCAAAAAAGAAGCCGCCAGGGCGCTGATGTGTTTCATTATCGATGACACACTTTTCGTCAATGAAGACCTTGCCAGTTCCGGCGCACATTAGACCAAAGTCGTACCGTCCGCTCTCTTTTGGGGTAAAGGTACCCTGTAGCTCACACCAGTAAAGCTCTGACTCCAGTCTGGGATGCTTGTAGTCACTCAACAAGATGTTCGAGTCATCGATGGCAATCTCGTCAATGGGCTTCCGGTCAATGACGGACGGGGGATCTAGAAATACAAATAGAGTGAGTCCGGGTTTATTGTCCTTGGATCTGGTAACTCGGGTAGCCACTGGCAACGCCTTCCAACCCGGCGCGCCCAAGCTGTATTGTACATCCGAGATCTTGTTACGCACTCCCTCGAGGGGGCTGACTGCGTAGTAGGGTTTCAGTGAGGCTGAACCGCCGCCGCAGTAAGCTGCGTAGGCCGCATTAGGGCCAATGATCGCCGTAGTCTTGGTTTTCTTGAAGGGGAGGACCTGGCCCTCATTTTTCAACAGGACTATTGAGCTCGAAGAGAGTTCGCGAAGAAGTGCAGCAGTCTCTGGCGTATCGATTGTGCCCTCCGCCGCTCCCTCGGGCAGACCAAGGGGCTCGACCCACTTCAAGAGGCCAAGAACATTCTCGACACATCTGTCAAGGTCATGCTCCTGAAGCTTGCCGCACAGCATTGCCTGCCTAATAAGATCTCCCCGAATGTACGAAGGCCCAGGCATTTCCAAGTCAAGTCCTGCCTTGATTGCTTCTGTGGTTGAGTAGGCGCCAAACCTGGACAGCAAACACATTCATTGGTCAGCGAGAGGATTGAATATCCGGACGACTAGAAAACGTACCAGTCACTCATCACCAGACCTTTGAACCCCCACTCCTGGCGTAGAATGCTGTCCAAAAGGAAGGAAGACTCGCTTGCGTGAGTGCCGTTGACCTTGTTGTAAGCAGTCATGTATGCTGCCGGTTTCGAGTCTCGCTCCGCAATCATAAATGGCATGAGATAAATCTCTCTGAGGGCGCGATCGGATACTACGCTGTTCACCGCACTCCTTTGATCTTCTTGGTCGTTACAAACGAAGTGCTTGATAGTTGCTGCCACACCGGTGGACTGGATGCCGCCGACTGTGGCTGCGCTCATGGAGCCAGCCAGGTATGGATCTTCACTAAAGCTTTCAAAGCCACGGCCACCGAGAGGAGCACGTTGCATGTTGCAAGTCGGCCCGAGAATGACAGAAGCGCCTTTAGCAATGGCTTCTTGTCCTTAAGGACGGCCCCCTTTTTCACCAACCCGATATCCCATGTCGCGGCCAGCGCTGTTCCTGTATCATATTGTCCAGTCAGTCATATGTCCCTGCTCTTCGACCATATTGCCATGATATCGGGTGTACATACCACACGGGAGACAAGCCGCAGCGACGCCCTGGAAGAACCGTGTACCGCGAACGCCGTTCGGGCCATCCGCCAATCGTATGGAAGGAATCTTAAGTCGAGGAACGGGAGCAGTGTGCCACGCGTCTACGCCCGAAAGTAGGGCAGTCTTCTCCGCTAGAGTCAGTCTGGATAGAATATCTTCGACTTCCCGCGTCTCTTGCACTACTACTGTACCCATCTCAAGTCACCTCGTCCGTTTTCAGGTTTATGTGGAAGCTGGATGGCTGTCTGTAGAGCAACGCCTTTTCCGGGAGCACTATAGTGTTGATGTTCATACATTTATGGATGCAGGATAAACTACGGCTAGAAGATCTCCATAACTATCTTTGTCGAATGGTGACAACCCTTACAAATGGTCCGAGCCCCGAACGGGTATCGATTGGACACTGATGCATGCTAGCCATAAGATCCAGTGGGCGCAAGTGCAGTCGACGGCCGGTAGTCTAGAGTTTCGGGAAGCTTCCCGAGTAAGTTGATCCGCTAGAGCTCGAGGCTAAGAACGTATGGCACGTGGTCATGGTTTCGGGAAATTTCCCGAAAGCCTCCACGCTTGTCCTGATCTGCTAGACCCACTTTCGTTCCTTGAGGCTAGGCCTTTGTGCCCCAGATTCTTCATCCGCATTCTATACTTTGAGAAATTTGGGGAAATTGTGGAGAATGCATGTATCAGATAAGCGTGTGCGTATAAACCGAATTGTCATCGGCCGCGTATATATCTCGGCCTCTCTTCCACAATTCCACACGATAGCACTTCGGCAGCTCACTGACTCAACTACTAGAGGGGCATTACTCGATTTCACGAGCTTCTTTCTTGTTGCACGACCCGAGATCATCAATACTATCAGCGGCTCTATCTGTTCCCATCATGTCCAAGAATGTCCAGGAGGTAAGCATTGGGCCATCTTTGGCTGCCGTCTTGCCTCGTGATGGTGTTCGGTGGTGGAAAAAACCCAATCTCAGAAGGCTCAACTTTTGTTTGTTTTCGTTGTTTCTCTTTGCTGCCGCCAACGGCTACGATGGGTCGATGATGAACGGCCTTCAAGCCCTGCCGCAATGGCAGGAGGCTTTGGGTCATCCCAGGTAAGCGTCACTTCATTCTTATTCACGACAATCCAGAATCGAGGCTAATGTACGAGTGCTCTATAGGCGCCGGGCTAGGCTTCATCAACGCTGTCCAATCCTTGGGTGCCTTCGTCTGCTATCCCGTCATTGCCTGGTCCAATAATAGGTTCGGTCGCAAGAAGACCATTGCTGTCGGTTTCTTCTGGTTGGCTGCTGGTTGCAGTATACAGACGGCAGCCCAGAATCCAACTATGTTCCTCATCGGTCGCATGTGCATCGGAGGAGTGTCGGCCTTCTTTGGCGCCTCGGTGCCTCTACTGATGACCGAAACGGCTTACCCAACCCACCGCGGAGTGGTCACCGCTTTTTACAACTGTGGCTGGTACGTGGGGTCGCTTGTGGCCGCCTGGGTCACGTTTGGAACACGCAACATTGCCGACGGCGGCTGGGCATGGCGCATACCCTCCCTCATGCAGTGCGCTGTTCCCCTTCTGGCTATACCAGGGTACTTTTTGAGTCCAGAATCGCCGCGGTGGCTCGTTTCCAGAGGCCGTAATGAGGAAGCCAAGGCTGTCCTCACCAAGTATCACGGAGAAGGAGATTCAAACTCACCACTGGTGCAGTACGAGTACCAGGAGATCACACAGACACTGGAATTGGAGAGGCAAATCGAGAAGGAAACGAGCTATATGCAGATGCTGAAGACACCCGGCAATCGTCGTCGAACCTTCATTACAGTCACTCTGGGCATCTTTGCACAGTGGAACGGTGTAGGTATCGCTAGCTACTATCTAGCTCCAGTACTCGCGACTGTCGGAGTTACGTCAGTCACGAATCAAACCATGATCTCGGGTTTCCTGCAGATTTGGAACCTCATTTGGTCCGTAGGCGCAGCATTCAAGGTCGATCGTCTCGGACGCCGCTTCCTCTTCCTCGCCTCATGTTTCGGCATGCTTGTCTCGTACGTTTTCATCGCAGCACTCTCTGGAACATTTGCCAATACTCACCACAGCGCTGTGGGTGTCGCTGTGGTGCCTTTTCTATTCATCTATTATGGATTCTACGATATCGCTTTCACCCCGCTCAGCGTGTCTTATACCTGTGAGATCTGGAATTATAGCCTGCGCTCCCGTGGCCTCGCCTTTCAAAATATCTCTACTCAGCTCGCCATATTTTTCAATATTTTTGTCAATCCCATCGCTCTGGATTCAATCCAGTGGAAGTATTACATTATCTACGTTGCCATCCTTGTGTGTATCACCGCTACCATCTGGTTCTTTTATCCCGAGACTCGAGGCCATACGCTGGAGGAGATGACCGAAATATTCGATGGAAAAGGTCCTACTACGATAGAAGCTAAGACGCTGACCGAGGACATAATTGCCAAGTATAGCGAGAACGGCGAAAGACCACAGTTCATAGAGGAAATCTCGAAGGCAGCCTAAAATTCAATCTTGGATTGGAACGAGATGGAGAAGGGATGTAAACTATAGTGTTACACTAGTAAGTAGTCATCAGATAGTAATGAAAAACAGTTGTCTGCGGAAATTGCTTGTTGTGAGGTAAATGCCTTTGTGATAGTCAAAGTAGAAAGAAAGAAAGTATCATTATCTTTAGCTTGAGCTATCTACTTCACCGAATGAAGCACGCATAAGCATCTTAATTATGTCAATGTCTTTCTCGGCGTCCTCAACGCTCGTCTTCGGGATGTGCCCAGCCACGATACAATTGTGCCACTCGAGAAACTCACATACATAGGCATCCTCGTATGTCACTCTGATGACACGCTCCTGATACGAAGCTTCGCCATTAGGGCCCTCGACCTTTTCTCGAATTGAGACTGTTTGGGGAAGACCTTTAATATAAGGCGTGTTGTAGTTGATCCGAACAATCTTTTTTGAGGTATATATCTCAACGTGCGCGTCAAATACCGGTACGTGATTCATACCCGACTCGTACACCACGGGGAAGGAACCATAATTCAGCAGCGCCGACCAGATGGGCCACTGGAGAGTTGCAGCCTTGACAGCTCTGGGCATACCTATGAACTCCCGCATGAGACTCAGATCGTGTGATCCGAGGCCGCCAAGAATAGAAAGCATACCGATCGTTTCCTTACTGTACGGCACCCCAAACTCTGCCAGAAGCGCCTGTTGTTGCATGTCATCATTTGCGGCATTGAGGGCTGCTGAGTCTTCTGCGGACACGTCGTTGAATCTTCTGGGGAATTTCCCACTTTGGTCCACAAAAAATGCGTTGTCGCCAATGATGTCTCGAACGCGTGCGTACCGAATCTGGGATATATCGCCAACTTCGGCCATGGCAAGCTTGAAGGCAGAAACATATCTCCTCATGTAGCCAACAAAGACCCTAGTAGATGATGCTTGCTCAGCTGCGCGAAGAAGTTCAATGTCGCGGTAACAGAGTGTAAGAGGTTTCTCCACCAGCACATGCTTCTTGTTGTTGAGGGCCAAGATAGCATGTGGAGTATGAAATGCCGTTGCATTGGCAACAACGACCGCATCGACAATCTCAGAGGCGCATAGCTGGGCGGCATCGGTTGTAGTAAGAGGTACGGACCCGGAGACCTTTTTGCTACAAAAATCCAGAGCCTGCTGCGAGACATCGCACAGATATGTGATCTGAAAGAAATGTGACAAATCACTGAGTAAGTCAATGTGAGAAACCTGAGATATCTCGCCGCAGCCAATCACGCCCACACGGACGATACTATTGGCCTTGGGGAACGTCATGAGAAGATGGGCAAGGTGTAAAGACAATTTCGAGTGCTGATGAAGCTGATGACTGTGTTCGAATAGATGTTACAAGAGAAATCAATTCCTGGACCATTACTATTTCTATTATGGGGGCGCCCTTCCTCGTGCCTTTTGCCCATGCTTTTTCACCGTGGCTCCACAAATACGAGTACAGTAAACATTGGGCAGAGCTTTAGTGAAACCTTCAAGCTAACCGTTTTCGGGTTTCCCGAGGCTCCCGATGCTCAAATCGGGGAGCCCATCGTAGTTCCAATGTTGCCGACATTCCCGAAAACCCAAGGACTCCCGCTCACCCCTAAACCCGGGTTCGACCATTCGATCTTGCACATCCCGACATTCCTTACAGTTGCATTAGGTTGCCAGAGTTGGGTGTTTTCCGGTCTTGCCGCAGGTGATTGGAGTAAACAGCAGTGCTCCATTCTACATTACGTTGGTGAGCCAATGGCTTGGGATCCGTTTAATTTTCGCTGGGGCGGGCTGTCCCGCACAACTTGGCTTGAAGAGCAGGCCAGCCATACTCCCGGTTCGCATAATCAGGCCCAGCATACGCCTTCGTCCTGGGCAGGCTCATCCGATGCCGGATACAATTCGCACTCACAAGCATCACATGCAATCAACGTGTCCACAAGTGTTACTCCACAGACACAGCCGGAACCGGTCAAGGATTCCCGCCCATTGCCCATACCAGTTGTTGATGAGCACTATCAGCCGGCAACGCATCCCAAAGAGCCTCTTTCGCGCGCGAAACGGCCGAGAACTCCTGAAGCCGTTGTCTGGGCTTCGAAGCCTGCGCGCAAAAGGGCAAGCACGGCTTGCCAGGTTTGTCGGGCGAGAAAGGTACTGTAGCTCAGTTCAATTTACAAGCTGCCCGCTCGTCATTCCCACCGATTTTCTGCGACACTGTCATAATATGCCCCCACAATACAGTGATTTCCATCTAACGCCTCTTGATTTTAGACAAAGTGTGACAACCTACGGCCGCAATGTGGAACTTGTGTCGTTTTAGGTCAACGGTGTATCTACGGGGACGATACCAACGATAGGTGTGTTCTTCCTTCGCTTCCGGAATTAACTATGAGTCTTTGCTTATCTCATAATCAACAGTCTAGTCGACGCGATTGGCATCAACACTGTCCTTGAGCGGCTCAATCATGCGGTCTTCCTGCTAGAGGGCCAAGGACGCCGATTGGATCAAATTGCAACAACGACGCGGTCTCTACAATCAGGTCAAATCACCGACGGGCGGCCAGGGTGGGGCGCAAGCAATGAATGTATGGGGATCTCTCCAGGGAAAGAGCAAGATTCCTGGGATAACGTGAGATACGCCTCCATTAGCTCAAGAGAACAAAGCTTTTGGGATAGCTGCTCTAGCGCGTGGATCCTCCAATGGCCCATCTTTGGCCCCAACCGCTACACGGAAGCCATAAATGGTACCCTGATACAGCCTGGAAATAACCACTTGCGCTCGGTGCTTGCCGCGCCCAATTCTGCCCCCCTCGCGGCCGGACAGCCGAGCCGGCCTTTGAAATCAGGCAGAGGCATACACGATGAAGACGCCGTACCACTCGTTCAAACCTTCCTGAAGAAGGTTCATATTAAGAACCCAGTACTCGATCCCAACCGGCTCGTTATTCTGGCAAAGCAGGTGGCTGAAGAGGGATATAACTGGACTGAAGAATCTTGTCTCATCATGACTGTTTGTGCCCTGGCCACGATCACCAGCGATTTTGAGGCTTCGAAGCCTACACTTTCTACCACCTCTCACGACGATGTTGCCGACTACGCTACAGCGGAGCTGTACTACGCTGGAGCCCTGCGAAGATCTGGGGTAAGGCCTCATCCTCGTTGTGTCCTTTTGAGATTGAACTAAACATGATTCAGGTTATGGAAAACCCTGTGCTAGCTACACAGAGCGCCTTTTTGATCGGCGTGTACGAAATGTACTCAATGCGGCCACTAAAGGCCCTATTCTCGTTTAACAGGGCCAGCGTGATCTTTCAGGCCTACTTGCACTGCAGTCCTCTCAACACTCTGAACATATCGGATAAGCGGATGGAGCAGAGGCTCTACTGGACTTGTCTCAAGTCTGAGTGTGAAATGAGAGAGGAGCTGAACCTGGTATCCAGCGGTCTGGCTGGGATGGAGTACCCGAATATATTTCCCTCGCCGCCAGACAACATCCCCTCGCCAGAGGACGGCCCGAAAGACAGGATTGCCGATGAACTACAGCCTTATTTTGAAGGTAGCTGGTATTACTACCTTTCTGAGATCGCCAGCCGATCCATCGCAAACAGAATCATGCATGCCCTATATAGTGCGCCCCCCACAGCTTGGCTATCACGGAACCCAGAGCAATTCCTTCGGGTTGCGAATGAATTAGACGCCCAGATCCACGAATGGTCACAACAGCTGCCTCCCAACTCTTTCGAGGCACCGCTAGGCGAAGTACAAGATGAATTGCATCACCTGCTTCAATCCCGCTATCTCGAGTTACGAGAACGTGTCTGGCGACCTTTCCTTTTCGTGGCTATTCATGGCTTGAGAGACACAGAGTCCACAGTAGCTTCTCAAAAATATGCGGAACTCGCTCTTTCGCTTGTTTTTCAAAACATAGAGCATTCAGCAAGTAAGCACCGACATCATGGCTCATGGTACGGAGCTAGGGAGAATTTTTCAAAGGCGCTTTTGCTACTTGCAGCTGCTAAGAGCCAGCGCTTTGTCATGAAACCAAATTGGGAGGCAAGTGTCTTAGTAGTGCAGACGCAATTAGGCTATTGGGAAGCTGAGGCACCTGACCTTAGGGTTGCGCGGTTAGCTCTCACTGAGCTACTTGACAAACAGCAATCAGTAACGAATGCTACGGGTCATGAGATTTGAAACAAGTTAGTATGCTGATGCACAGGGGTACATGTAACTAGCCTTAGCTAGTTATGTAAGCCGGCTAGCTGCTACTCGAGTCTAAAAAGGCTGACGAGTCGCATTTTACCGGAGTCCGAGAAGGCCGGCTAGTCGCACCCCGGAGTCCGAAAAGGCCAGCCAGTCGCATGCTACCAGTCCACGCAATTCAAGTAATGAAGGTAACGCACTATTCTTCGCCATGCGCTACAATAAATAATTCGCAATTTGATATTTTATCTTCTTTAGAACAAAGCGCGTAGTTACATGGCTGCGCTCTGGGCTCGCAATGAGCGCGTTTCGTTCTTATCGCGTGCGGTATTTACCCCTCACTCTTACCTTGTAAACTGATTGATACGAGCACGTGAACTAGTGTGAAAATTGTCGTGTGAGGAAGGCGAGTAGAGACCCACGAACCTAGATCATGTTATGTGAGCTAAACCCCAACAGACGCGTTGCAACAAAGTCATCCCATGCTCGAACTGCCAGACACTAGGCGTGCATTGTCAACCCGCATCAAGATCAACAGAACAACGTCCCCGCATAGTTGTTTCAAATCATTAGTATATTATACAACTCGATTATTACTTTCATATCTTGCTAATCTATTCAGTGAGGAACAAATTGAGACAATTCAGCAGCGCCTTGAAGCCATCGAGAGAGGCATCCAGGCTATTTTGGGCCAGTCGCAACATCAGCAACACTCACCTTTCACAACATCAATAACGAACCAGGAGTCTCCCAGTAGCCTCAAGGCATTTGACGGGGATTCTTCGTTTGCTAAGGAAACCTTAGCAGCGAGCAATTCTGTAAGCAATATCATGGGAAGTAGTGCAAATCCTGCAATAATCACAGCGTTATCTTCGCTACGGGATAGTTTATCTACTCTTGAATCTTCCCGTCAGATGCATGATGCACAGGTTTTTCATAACTCTGGGAGACTAAAGGTAGACCTTCTTCCTGCTCCGCTTGTGATAGCTCTGGTCAACAAGGGAAGAGGTTGTTCTTTGTTCTCTTTCTGTGTAGACAGAGCTAACCTTTCGTTAGTGACTCCACCACTCAGTGCTGTCGCAAGCAGCTGGCAAGAATATGCTCAGCTTGAGCGTCTCTGCCAAAAGGTTTACTTTCCTCTAGAAGAAGTTCCCTCTGGGGCAATGGCTCTGATGCATGGAATTCTCTGCAACATCATTCGGGATTTCACACAATATGATAACCCGGACTTGGCCGATTACAACTTGGAAGATTGCGCAATCCAATGCGAGAAGAATTTCAACCTATGTTTAGAGCGATACGACAGCCTGATTATACCGACGCTTGAAAATATCCAAACTCTATATCTAGCCGTACAGACCAAATTCTCCAATGTACAAAGAGCTTGGCTGATAGTACTCACAGGCATTGAGAGCCCAAGATGAGTCAAAGCTCTCGTTATGCTGGACGTATATCTCCATTGCACAAACATTGTGCCAAACCCTAGGCTATCACAGAGAATCGACCTATCGCAATGACCTGCCTGGTGTTTCCCAGACTAAACGCCATGCTTTCTACAGCCTTTACGTAATAGACAAGAATCTCTCACTTGTTCTAGGACGGAGTTCCAATTTCAACGACAACGATATCGACACCGAGTTGTTTACACTTTCTACCAATCCTAAGCAGTGGCCCTGGGACGCTTATACTCATGTCACCGTTCGGTTCGCAAAAATTCAGGGCGATTTATACGATAAACTCTATTCCGCAACTGCCGCAAAGCTCTCGCAACACGAACGATCTGCTCTTATCGAAGAACTATCTATGAGGATAATCAACTTACGAGAAGAGCTCCAGTCGGTATTACTATCTTTTGTCAACGTTGGTATCTTATACCTAACTCATGATTAGCTCGACGTATCTGTTGCTTACTATCCTCACGTTTTACAAATGGCTATAGAGAGCGCTGACTTCATCACATATGCCACTCTGACAGTCGTATACAGGGCTGAGATGGGATCTACAAACTCTGTCGAGATATCTCACCGCTGTCACGAAGCCGCAAAACGGAGCCTTGAAAGCCATCTCAAGTGTTGCGCTAATCTTGAAACTCGCAGTATTTACGAACAGATAGACTATGTCAAACAGTAAGCTTAAACCAGCCAATTGATCCAGTATTACTATTGTTGACCCAAATCTCCGCAGCACCTTGCTGTACCCATCTTTCACGCCCTTCGTTATCGTTTTCACCCATGCGATAGCCAAAAACGACGGCGTTGACTTGGCCATTCTGCAAGAGACCGTCAAATCTCTGGCTCACTTCCAGGACTTTTCTCCAGGGTCTCGTCGTTTGTATCAAGTGTGTCGCTCTTTTCTTAATGCTGCAGAAGTGATAGTCAACTCACCAGAGAATGACGACGGGCTTGAGCAGCACGAAGATGAATCGTCAGTTCTTACAACAAGATCTTCTGCACTTGGGCCAGACGGGCAGATAGTCAATGAAGGAGCATTCAGTACTTTGAGCAATCTTGGAAATGCCAGCGCAACGGCAGCATCTAGTTCTACTGCAGCTAGCTCCCACGGCGGTTTCGACTCTGAGACGTTGCAGTTTTGGTCCGGCTGGTTAGGATCGAATCAATCCGTCACGGATGCATTACATCTGGATTTCACTGACACAGAGTTTGGAGGAGCGTCTAACGA
Source organism: Curvularia eragrostidis (assembly GCA_020744315.1). Lineage (NCBI taxonomy): Eukaryota > Fungi > Ascomycota > Dothideomycetes > Pleosporales > Pleosporaceae > Curvularia > Curvularia eragrostidis. The sequence goes on along the minus strand of JAIRCK010000011.1, from coordinate 191,526 downwards.
AGAGCTCTGGAACTAATACGCATGTAATCGACGATATGTTGTCCTGATTATCCGAGATAACTACACCTAAGTTAGCGTCTTGTTAGAATTTGACCTCAAAATTTACAAGGCTTTGACAGCAGGTAGTGCGTCCAACTACACTATTCTAGCTGAGAATAGGCAGCGATGATTTACATGTTTTATCCATGTTATCCCGTAATCTATCCTTAATAATGTATAGTGATATACGCTGCTGCTGCTTACCCCTAGCACCATTTGCTCTGTTTAATTACTCACGCCAAGTATATCATAGTATTATCATAAGTCATTTGTTGTATGCGTTCGTGTTTTTTACATCATGAATAGAGGTTATGTGAATATAAAATGTTATTCTAGCTATTATTCTTTACTGACCATGTCCAGCGCACCAATACCTGGGAACTTCAGTAAGCTCAATGAATGATGGGCAGAACACGCTATACTTCCATCGTTGATTGAAGATGGGATATGGCATTTGACTTCGTAAATTGATTTCCAATTCCAGTTAGTTCACGGAGCCCATGGAGGCTAGGGATGGAGTCCACGGAGCCCACGGAACCCACGGAGATTTTCCGCTTCATCCGTGCCACGCACTAGTTTTCTTCTGTAGACCAATTCTAATAACATCAAGGCACTGTATTTATACTCAGAATATAACTTGCTCTAGGTTTCACTGAGTCCCTCATCAATCAACTTAACCATTCATCTAACAACTCGGAGTCCAACAACAATGACAACCGCACTCGCTCTTGCTTTTGCTATTACTGCATTTTTCACTCCAACCTTTGCTGCGAACGGACAAGCCGCCAACTTCAATGTTTCCGCTGCGCTTGCGGAATCCTTTGGCTGTGGAGCAGAATGTTTCGAGAACCTTCAATATGCATACAAGGCTGATCTGAGTGGGGGCACAAAGTTTGACTTCGATTTCTACGAGACGGCGGCCAATTTCTCAACATCGAAACCAGGCGATCTTCTCAAGTTACAGGCTGTAGACCCTTCTATGCTTGACGTCAACTCTGGTCTCACAGTGTATCGTTTCCAGTACACTTCCCAAGATGTGGATGGTAGTTCAGTACCTGCCACTGGGTTCATTGCCTTCCCTTATACACCACCCTCCTGGTCTATGGAGTCATATCCACTAGTTGCATACGCACATGGTACGATAGGAGTGTATAGAGGATGTGCACCATCAGCGATTCCGAGCCTCTTCGATTACCACACCTGGGCCCCTATTACAGAGCGCGGTTATGCTGTCGTTGCCACTGACTACGCTGGCCTGGGCAACAACTACACCACCCACAAATACAGCTCTTTGAATGCACATGCCAACGACGTGTTTTACTCTGTCATTGCGGCCAAGAAGGCATTTGGAAAGAAGCTGTCTCAAGACTGGGTGGACGCTGGTCACTCGCAGGGCGGAGGCGCGGTGTGGAAGCTAGCGGAGCAAATCCACGAGTTAGAGGTCTCTAACAACAAATCCATCTCTGGACGTCATCTTGGAACCGTTTCTATTTCTCCAGGCCCACGAATCCGAGATATAATGTACTGGACCGTCGAGAACATACTTCCACAGAAAGACTTCCACCTCTCTGTGACAGTAGCAGAGTTACCATCAATCGCGATTGCTCTAAGAAACTACTATCCGGGTTTCAACATATCATCGATCCTTGCTGAGCCTTTAAGGAGGCGATTAGAGCTCGCAGATCTTGCTCAGATGTGTAGTTTACCGATGATGATTCTAACGGCGGACCTTTCGGTTGAGGAACTGTTTAGCCCACGTCTCCTACAGGACTCGCACGCTGGAGAGTCCAATAATCTGCTCACTCAGTGGCAAGAAAGAACCCAAGTACGGGCTACAGGACACATCGGTAAGCCGTTACTTGTGGTTCAAGGGTTAGCAGATACGTCTGTTTCACCTGCTATCACTGTATCAGTTTACGAAGAAGCCTGCCATTCGCCAAACTACGAAGTACACATGAGTCTTTACGATGAGCTAGATCATGATGCTACTGTTATAGCGACTGCTCCAGAATGGATTGGGTGGATCGAAGAACGTTTTCAAGGATTGAAGACTTCAAGGACTTGTTCAAATGTCACAAGACATCCGTCCGATCCAAAGCATCTGAAGGCAGTACCGGAAGTAGACTTCAGCCAGATTTCGAGTGGTGGAAGTGCTTAGAATTTGAACGAGCCTAGGATACACAAGTAGGCCGGGTTTATATATACTTGTGTAACGATGTGAACAATGACTGTCCCAGTCAAGACGTTCCTTTGGTTCGAATTAGATTTGGAGGTCTTTCGGATCTAGCAAGCATAATCTCCTAGCCATCCCGCCTTCGAGTTCTTAGTCACTTTAACCCTGATAGATAGCTAGGTAGTCTTCTCTTATCTAAATGCGTCCAAAGAATGGGCTCAAAAATTGCTCATGTGAAGAAGGGATATCAATGCACGTTTTAGGAGGTGAAAACTAAGAAAGCTAAAAGGTGACCTTCTCTAAGAACTTCTTACACAATACTGCAATCTCCCATCTCTTTGTCTCGAGGGCAAAGTGACCTGCGTCTAGCAAGTGAATCTCCAAATTTTTTGCATGCGTCTTGTAAGCCTCCGCCCCTTCGGGCACGAATGCCAGGTCACCTTTACCCCATACAGCAAGAACTGGAACCTGGCTCGTCTCGAGGTAGGTGTGCCATTTAGGATATGCTGCCTTGTTATTTCTGTAGTCGAAGAAGAGATCCAATTGATGTTCTTGATTTTCCTTGCCGGCGACGTTCTGGAGGTAATCACGGATTGGCTGTTCTGGATCGACTAGGGATTTATCGTGGTCTGGTACGCCCATATAATACTGAAATATTGTGGTGTCTTTCGTTAGAACCGTGTTGCGCAGCACCTCCCGAGCCTGCGGGCTGTTCTGTGTGCGCCAGAGATCGAAGATTGGTGCCCAAAAGTCTTGACCAAAGCCTACATCATAAGCGTTGCCGTTCTGCGTTACAATCGCCTTTACAGCCGAAGGTTGCTCAAGAGCGAGACGAAAGCCTACAGGCGCACCATAATCGAAAATGTACATCGCGTAGGTAGTGACATTCATTTTCTTTAGCCAAGCTGAGATCACAATAGCGATGTTGTCGAAAGTGTAGCCGAAGTCTGCGGGAACTTTTGTGAGTCCGAAGCCGGGAAAATCAGGTGCTAGGACATGGTATTTATCTGCTAAAAGAGGAGCGAAGTCGCGATATTGAGTGCTGGAGCTCGGAAACCCCATCAACAGCAGAAAGGTTCGCTTCGATGTGTCACCAGCTTCCGTGTAGTGCACAATGGCCTCCCCAACAGGTGTGGCAACACTGATATCGTGAAAGGATGGAGCTAGGTCTTTGGTCGCCATCGTCTTGGTATGTCGTTTCTGAGGCTGAGTCAATGATAAAGAAAATCATAGTCCATGGAGCCATTTATGAGCAAAACGTCACGTTACATCACTGTTTAGATCAACCCCTCTGCTTAGATAATCGATCGCGTGAAAATTGCCAACAGCCATTTTGTAAGCATCGACCTTGATAGAGTAAGCCGTGTGTGCATGGAGCTAGTGCGATGATCTCAAATATCCGCTGACTAACCTTATCGTCAAAACAACCACGTTCACGGTTGCAATCCAAGTGTATGAGAAATCAGAAAGTTCGGGCTTATTTCCCCGCTCAGAAAGGTCCCTCCTTATCTAGTAAGTTGCCTAAGAAGGTGGGTGGACAGGCATGATGCAGGGTTCTTGAGCTGGCAGCCTGGTAGGCTAGTAGGATTGAGGCGTAAGGCTAGCTGCCGGCAAATGACATGCCAAGAGTATCCACGCTCCACTTCTGGTAAAGCTTCAGCCCTTTTTAGTTGGCGCCTTTACGGCTCCACATTTTGGTGCTTGCAGGGTCAGATATCATTGTTAGCTACTTCGTATGACTTCGACGTTCTGGTGCATTCCGGATAATGTTCTACAAGCGATAAGTAAGAAATTCGTGCTTTGCCACAGGATGCTCAATCCACTTCGGAGAGGCCGATAATGGAGTGACAGTGGGTACATGTTGATTACGAATTGAGCAGGCCACGAGTTGGTGAATGGCTATCCCCAGCCAATGCTTCCGTCAGCTGAAGATGCGGGAAATGATATATGCAGACAGAGGGGAGAGGTTCAAGACCTTATATTCTCACCTGCACGAGCTTTCTCAAAAGACAAAGTAACCTTTCCATTCCGATCAGAGTTTTAACCACAAGACACTACGCATAACAAGGGATACGTCAGCCATTAAATCCAAAAAATGCATCAACCAAAGTTCCTAATCCTGGGTGCAGCGGGTTATATTGGAGGTAAGCGATGGTTATCTCATAACTAATATACTTGTTGATCACAAAACGCTTCACAGGTACGGTCCTTACCGACCTATTAAAGCAGTATACGGCTTCTTCTATCACCGTGTTGGTTCGGAAACCCGAACAACAACAACTCTTCACGCCACTCGGTGTCAATGTCGTCTCTGGTGATGTCACGGACGCTACAAAGCTGAAGTCGCTTGCTTTAGAACATGACGTGGTGCTAAACTTTGCTGTCGCATTCGGGGGCGACGAGACTAGCATCCAGGCCTTGGTCGACGGTCTAGAAGAGCGAGCACGCGAGACACAGTTCAAACCAGTCCTTATACACACAGGCGGGTCAGGCACCGTTATGTATGGTTCAGGTGGTGAAGCTGGCACCGACGTGTGGACGGTAATTCATCTCATCGGCTTATGCATGCACTTTCCATGAGGTCCTGACAGCTTGTAGGACGAGCAATACGACCGCTGGTCATCTCTCCCGGACACCGCCTTTTTCTACGGTGGCTACAAAATGTAAGGCTCAAGGTTACCACGGCTTCGGCCTATCATATTAGAGACTTCTCTTACACTGTAATAGTGTGACTGCCGCCGCTCTTCGAGGAACAATCTCTGCATATATTATACTCAGCCCCACTGTATATGGTCGTGGTACAGGTCCAGGCAACAGTACGAGGCCCATAATGTCCTCCCCTCTATGATCAATGGCGCTAACAATCTGTCAAATAGAACTATCCTTACAGTTGCCTGCGTACACTCGCTACGCGAAAAAGAACGGTCAAGCTGCATATATCGGCAAAGGGGAGAATATCTGGGGTAACGTAAGTGTTCCATGTGGTGCTAATTCGCCACGATCTATCACTTGGTACTAAATTTACTTACAGGTGCACGTTGAAGACCTCTCTCAGCTTACCTTGGCTGTTGCGGAGTTCGCTCTCAAAAACCCCGATAAGACTGCAGCATCTGCCAGCTCAAAAGGATGGGAGAACTTGATTTATTCTGGCGTGGATACTCACGCTTGGGGCCCCGTCATCAAATTACTCGGCGATTTGCTCTTCGCCCGCGGTGAGACGAGTAAGCCTTCGGCCAAAGAGATTGCTGAGGGCGAAGGAGACCTGTACATGTTTGGCGGTAACTCATTCTTATCTCCAAGCAAGAAAGTTGAGGCGTTCGGTTTCAGGCCCAAGCAGAAAGACCTTGTGAGTTCGATGAGAGACGCTCTGCCAGCGTGAGTCGAAGCCGCGAGGATCGTTCTTGGAAAGAGAGCGCACCACTTGGTTTGGAGGTCTGAGTGATGGACTTGGCAAAGGGCCAATATGATGGCGCGTTTGGTTCGGCATCCTATACTACTTGAAACTCGCTCCACCAGCTGCAAATAGAGCCTCATACTTTTCCTTCCGTCCGTCATTTCGGTTGTCCCGTCCAAGCTGCGTACTAAGGCAGCGTGAGCCGTGCCCAAGTGCGTTCCAACGTGTCATTGAATAACGCCTCCCAGACAGGCTCCGAAAGTTAGCCAACACCTCCACCAGCTTTGATTGGGGAGTTTGCTCTGCAAGAATGTGGGTTAGGCTTGACAGTGCATGAGACGAGCGAGATCTGTACCCATCACGTCATCAAACCAAACGAGCTCGTGGACGATCTGTGGAGCATCGCTTGTACAGCCTGCAAGCCTTTGCTTGAGTCGTTCTGTAAACCATAGTCCAATGTCCTCCTCGCCAGCTTCCAGAGCGCCGATGACCAAAACCCACACTAAGAGTTTTGACAGAATTGGCGGCCATGCATTTAGACAAAGTTCAAGCGCAGCCCGTAATCTACGTAACCGCAAAAGTGAACTTCCTGTCCCAGCGCCAAACTTCCGCCGAATTGGCGAAAAATACAATATTATGGCATGACGCAAGCATTCTTGCATTGCAAAGCTCGTACTCCCGTGTGCTGACATATGGTACTGATTATCGGTATACCAGAAATCCTTAGGATCCTGCATTGACAGACCGCGGTGTATGATCGGCACGACCCATGGACCAATCAATTCATACCGGGACCAGAAATTTTTGTCGACTTTAGCAGTACATACGAAGAAGGCATTGACAAGAGCGAGGTCACGGAGAAGACTCGCAATTTGTTGTCTTTGAGGAAAATCATTCTGCCATTGGGCTAACTCAATTCCAAGCGTGCAGTTGATCTCGTACTTTCCTTGTAGCACGTTCAAATCTGGAAGTACATGGAGCGGGAGCGGGAAACTTGGTATCAAGTCGCGTACAGCGGCCGCGTGCGTTCCGGTACTATCAAGGGCGTAAGCAAGGCGTGTGTTACGTGCATTCATGATACTAGGATATGACACCTACTGGAAGATGGCGCTACGGAGACTTCGATTTGTCACCGCTTCGATTCCACCCCTGATCTGGACAATTCTTTCGAGGCCACTGATATGTACCCTGCCCTCGTCCTCGGCAAGCTGGTTGTGTTGGGGAAGCTCCCAACACCAGGCTGATCCAGAAGAACGGCTGGTGTTATAAAGGATCAGCCCTACGATGTTGAGAATGTTGACGTCGCTAGATGCTGTTGTCTTATGCTGCAGTAGGGAATTCACGGCTTTCAGGTGCTTGTGATAATACCGAAAGGACTCTCGTATCAGTCCCTGCGCCTGATACGGCGCCACGTGCGTGCTAAGACATGATGCAGCGATAGCAATACCAATGTAATTGGGACCAGCCTCACGTCCGACAGAAGTCCATCCGCCTCGACAAAAGGCCTGCATTGAAGGGCAGGTTGATGTAAGAACTACTAGATATTAGCCAGTGCGATCTCCCATCGGGCCGGCTCGGAGAGCCTTTGCTGCCTTGGTCCGAATCTGCCACGTTGGTTACGGAGCTAGTAAGATCTTACTGTAGTCTAGTAAAAAAGCCTCTCGGTCGCCAATGACGATTGGTGTGCGCGCGAAGGGATCTCGCCGACCAGAGCCAAGACTTAGTGCCAAGGGAGGCAGATAGCCAGCTGCTCGATTCACCATAGCCTTGTACGGCCAGCGAGACGCTACGGGTATGGCTTGCGATGCATCACGTTGCACGATACCCTGGCTATGTATATCATATTCATTGTCGTCAATATTGTTATTGGTGACATGGCTAGGTCCTGGTAGTGACAGAATGCTGTTGACATCTGCATCAAAAGTGCGCATATATTAGTGATGTTTGCAAGTTACTACCCAGGTCATGTACCTCTTAAACCCTTAACTTTCCTTTGCTTTCGCTGAGACAAGGTTACGCCTTGTATACAACTTGACATTAGCAAGGATTTTCGAAGACTCTAGTGACAAGCGTACTACGTCCGCTACATACGTACCTCGCATCACATGCTTTCTTGCTTCAGTGTCATAAGCCTGGGTTTTGAGCGACTGAGGCGTGGTGTTGGAGTTTGCACTGATGTGCGAAATGAAGTGAAACGCCATTTTATAACCAGAGACAATCTACGTGCTATTGTCGTAATTCCCTCGCGAAGGGATTTAGTGGCTTCCGTCTACTAGTCTCAGTATTCAGTATAAACTCAACAACATGAAGTGAGCTTCATCATACTATCTAGTGAGAAACTCTCGATAGCATATCTTGATAAGATGACAGTCATGTGACAAGATACCCCGCACTTATCGTTGTCACTCGATTTTATCTTGATTATACGCACTGACCACCTATGATGACTGTGCAGGAAATGCGGTGAGATTTGAGCTGGGATTATTCATCATCATCATCTGACACTGAGGGTAGTACGACTGAAGGACAACCTACACAATTTGCTACATGACACCGAGAAAACAATACTATTCGCGCTCGAGGAATGGATGTCAACAATGCCGTCGGGTAAGCCTTAAGTGCGACGAGACACTACCAGTTTGCAATCGCTGCAGTCGATTGAAAAAGCCATGCAATTATTCCAAAGTCCTTGTATGGCACGGAAAAAACGCCCACAAGCTTTCAAACTATTCCACGGTTGCGGCAAGGGCGCGCATCGACCAAAATGACACCCAGTTGCTGGAAGAAAATGAAGTCCTACCAAACGTCCTTTGTCATCGAAATGACAGTCTAAGATACGATTGTAAGTCGGCCTGTATTATGGATTCATTGAGGACAGGTAGTGACATTCGAAAAGTTGTTCGCAGAAGTCAGAAGCTCTTCCACTGGACAGAGATTTCGAAAAATTCAATCCTATCTAAGATTGGCCCTCTCAGTAACAGAATCCCTGCTGTCAAAAATGCCATAGTAGCTCTGGAACAGATCCGTCGAGGTTCTCCGCTTCTCACTCTTCGCTCGATCGACCATGTGATTGTGAGTGTCAAAGAGGAACTTTCAAAGGATTCAGTTCTTCAAGAGGCCGAAACCGTCATCATCTGTGCCTTCTTAATCATACATCTATCAGTATGTATACGTATACTAATACATAGCATGGATACTTAACGCTTTGACAGATGAGAGCAGGTTACTGTTGGACTAACCAACTTTCAACTCTCTTAAGCCTAGTAACGGCGAATTCAACTGACCATGTCATAATCGAACAAATTGCAGGTATCGACATGAACGCTTGGATTCTAGGCAGGCAATCAGAAGCGCAACATGTCTGGCGTTACCATTGCATGGGACGAACAGGGCATGAGTCGATAACCGGGCTGCCTAGATCTTTTTTAGACCTCGTTGCACAAGCATGTCTTTCAGAGAACGTGATCACTGATCTTGACGCATATATCTCGAGGTTTCAAATCGACCGACCTGACAATCCTGATATCACTCTGGCATTCGCGCTTACTTTACGCCTGTATCTGCATAATCACGTACAGCAACAACAAGATTGGGACGCGACCGCGGACAGCCTATCAAGAATTGTTTCAAAATTATGGGAATGTAACGAAGAAAATTCATCGTTCAATGAGCGGGTGCTTATTTGGCCAGCATATATGATCTGTTGTACAACAAAGGATTTGGATCAGTCAAATCAAGCAAAGCGACTACTAATAAAGATCCTGGAGTCATCCTCGGGCACGTTTTTTCAAGATCCTTTACTACGTATCATGAACATATATTGGCATAGGAAGGAACATGGTGACCCTATCTCTCCCGATTCTATTTCAAGAGAACTCGAAATTGAAGTTGGACTTTGGTAACTTTTTCTCAAGCTGTAAATAATGTTTGCCATTGACTGCAATTTATCTTGTGTTCTTTTTGAGATGAGTTCTCATCAATTGAATCGCGACATCATGATTCACAGCCCAGGAATCTATCTAATACGTTCTTAGTAATCATCTCTACAAAAGGATCTCGTTTAATGAGACCAACAACCCATTCACAAGTGCCGGCACAAAAACCCTCGCCTTTCCCCTTAACGAAGCTACCAATTACCCCGCAACCATACTCTCTTTCACGCAAATACTCTGGTATCTCTAGGTTCATACCCTTGTATGATTCTTCGAAGAGTCCGGCACTGCGATAGCAACGTCAGTCTTGATTGGCAGTAGAGTCTGGGTCAATGCTTACACTTCAGAGAGTGGGCCCCCGATCGGCTCGGAGCCACCAGATAAATCAACTTCGCCAAACACCGCCGGACACATGGCGATAATCTCGAGATTGTCTGGTGCACCATCTTTGCCTGTAGGATACGGAATTCCCTTGCGAATCTCGTAGTCAACCCCATCAACCTCAAAGGCTGCAATGTTGATTGGGTGCGCCCCTATGTTATCACCGTAGCGCAGTTGAGTTCCTTTGAGGGCCCAATGCTCGGGTCTGTACACTTGAAATCCGCCTGATGAGCGCGGGGCTGCCATACCGTAACGTGTGTAACATCCCTGTTTCACAGAGACATGATTAGCAAAAGCTTAGCCATGTAATGTTTGTACACTTACCATTGTACCTGTGACGCCCACTGTCTGTGCTCCTGGCCGACCGATGGGCTCCCAGTCCCAGAATGTCGTCGTTCTCGTCGGGTCACTCTCCGTTATGGGATCGATCGTTGGTACTCTGTAGCAGTATTGTGTCTGCATCTTCTCATCGAATCTTACTTGCCAAATGTAGTTTCCTCCAAACCGTGCGAGATTACCTCCTTGACTCACATATCGGTCCATAGTGTCTCTCATTTCCCACGTCCAGTATTCATCGTGTCCAACGATCACGACAGTCTTATAACCGAATAGACATTGCGGATTGGCGTGCAAATCCAGTTGCGTAAGATGATGCACCTTATAGGCTTCTTTCTCAGCCCAAACAGTAAAAGGCCGCTCATAAGTCGCCCATCCAGCATCTGCGTAATGACGAGAGTATCTAAAGTACCAGGCATACTCCAAGTGCAGATACCTAGGTGTGTCTCCATGAGCTACTACCATCTCTCCATTGGCTTCTCGAGGTGCATTCTGAGGGATCCGAAGCATACCCCTAGCAATTGGTCGTTGTGTGCTAGAAAGAAAGCTAGGTGTATCGTTTTGATAGCCATCGGCGATTCCTCGATAGTGATTAGCTCCACCCCAGTCGTTGTATGCCAGAACTGTTGATGTTGTATGGATTCAAACGAAATTCGCAGAGCTAGGACTTTTGGACTTGACAATAAAGAACCCCTCTCTCTCGTAGACACGGCCTCTGGTGGTCTTGATTCGAATGATGACCAGGTAGAATGCTGGCTCCCAGGATGAGTCAAGAGTGATAGAAAGCGCTTCTGGCCAGTTGCAGCCTTTCGCATAAGCATCTTCTGGAGTTTCTTGCTTCTGGCCTACCAAGCCTGTTTTGGTATATATGCTTCGAGGTTTGTAGCCATCGCGGATTATCTCGATATCGTAGAGATCGGCATTCGTGTGCGTCTTGAGAGAAACCCTCTCTCCTTCTTCGTAAGAAAACTTGTCGCAGTAAACCCATGCTTCTGGCTCATCGGGATACTGTCCAGGCCTTTCGATAAGACCATGAGGCCTCGACCAGGCCATGTCTGCCGTGTTCACCCTGTGCTGGTGAAAAGAACTCATGTTTGCAGATTGTAGTTATCAAAGAAATCCACACTTCCTTTGTCCGGCTTCGTGATTTGATATTTATCACAGCGTGAGGAGGAAACGGACTTGGTGATCATGAAAGTAGAGGTTGACGTGGATGAGGATGGAAGGAAGCAATGTCATGAATTGACTGCCAATCTGGCAAGTGATCGCTAACAGCTCATATTGCAACGGAATTTCCAGGCGGTATTTCTCAGACCACGAGCTTACCTAGATTGGATATCTTAAAAGGAAGATCGAGCGCGCACGCCACTTCAGGGTACGCGGAATGGAAGCTACGGTGAATCAACACAGCTAGCGCGTTTGATCACGACCGCTAGTCTAAAACAAGAAAATTTAAAAGGACGCCCCACTTCAGCCACGGAAGCGATATCTCAGCGATCGAAAGGCCAGAACATGCAGCGGGTCAGTTGATTAGAGGCAATAAGCCTAGGGTTGTTAAACTTATCTAAATGAGGACCGAGGTTTCCTGATTGGAATGGCCATGGCTCTAGACTTGAGCTAGTCGCCTTTAGGTGGCTTGTGAATTTGGGATGAACAGTAGCAGATGCGGAGATATCAGTTGAAGATAAGACAGGCTCTGAATATCCGTCCCGGCCTATCTATCGTAGCTGATAGGACTGTGTCATGTTTCCTAGCGTGTGCGGAGAGCACCAGGGGGTATTTCCCCACATATTGTAGGAGGATATAATACTGTAACAGCAAAGGCTCTTAACATTAAGACGAAAACCAGCCGCCTCTTGTGAATCCCTTTCTGCGCATCTTGATTAATTGTCAGACAAAACTTAGCCCACTTTGACTGATTAGCTATACACTCCTCCATGAGTCCCACTACTATAGGAAATTTTCAATTAGTGCAAGAGAGTATGTTTAAATTGAACCACAAAAGGGTACACAGTAACTTTGACTAAGAGTCCTAGCCTCTGGAAACGATGACAATATTGTTCTTATCCCTACACCCTCAGACGACATCAACGATCCGCTCGTATGTGCCCACCAAACCCGTCATATTTCCCGCAAAAAGCTCAAACCTGGATTAGAGATGGTCTAAATTGGAAAAAGCATGGTTCTGTTTTGCTCTACTGCTTTGGAATTTCTTAGCCAATGCTGTGTAAGTAAACTTCAGCATTGCCTGGAACACGCTAATGGAACCATCTAGTGTAGCTTTTAGCTCTCCTGCGTGGGCCGTGTGGGTGCAGGAACTAGGAACAACTTTTACATACCTTACATATGGCCAAGCAGCTCTTGTCCTCATGTGTGGAGTCGGAGTACTCTTCATGCAACCATGGGCGATGAAATACGGAAGGAGGTCAACTTTCATTGTTGGCTCTGTCTTTATGATTGTGGGTCTAGTTTTTGGACTTCACATGACGAGCATCAATTTCTGGTTCGCGTTCCAAATTCTAGCCGGGTTTGGATCAGCACCTGCCTTTTCAATTATCATGGGGACGATCATGGACATCTCGTTCTTACATCAAAAAGGAGGCATGCTCAGTCTTGTTGGCGCTATCATGATTGCTGGCAATTTTCTTCCTCCACTGGCTGCAGGCTACATCATCGAGGCCCAAGGATGGAAATGGTGTTTCAGGTACTTGCTGATTTTCTTCACCATTTCAACCATTATCGTTGCCTTGACAGTAGAGGAGAGTCTATTTTCTCGCGAGCCATATGGCTCAAATATCATCATGGGCTCGCGCATTGATGAGGAAACTATTGGAGAAGCTGAATGGGGTACAATCGCCAAGGATACTGGGACTTCCAAAGTTCCAACAAACGACACGGAGATTGTAGTGCAAAAGAGCGGGGATGCCAGCAATGCGCAACACGAGGCCTCTCGACGCCCACGTCATTCCCATCTCCGGAGATTAACACTCTATCGTCGAGATCCCCTGATTACAGCAAGTTATTGGCGGCTCATTACACAGTCGTTTTCTTATTTGTTACTCCCTGCAGTAGTATGGACGAGCATCCAGCTCGCTTTATCGACCTTCGTGGTTGGTGTTGCTCTCACTACCCAAGCTGCTTTCTTTGGCGCACCTCCTGTAAGTGTTGCCCGGAAGGGTCACAATTCAGCAAACTGGCTATACTGGCTTCGCTACGTTCATGATGAAGTTTATCGGCTGACTCTACACGTGTATCTTAGTACAATTTCAGTCCTAAAACTCTTGGTCTCATGTATCTTGCCATCATCATTGGCACTGTGGTTGGCAGCATCATGGGGGGTCCAGTGGCCGACCGCCTCATTATTTTTCTTGCTCGACGCAATGGTGGCATTTTCGAGCCAGAACAACGCCTCTGGTTTTACATCCCCGTTTCCTTCATCGCCGGCTCAGGAGTTTTACTCTACGGTGTCGGGGCGGCCGAAGGCCTGCACTGGATGGTTCCTTGCCTTGGATTCTTCTTTATCGGTGTCTTTCTAAATGCATGTCTACCAATCACGGTAGGATATGCTCTGGATTGTTATCCTGACCTCGAAAGTGGCACGTTACAAATCACGAATGTCCTCCGAAATGTGGCCGGCGGTGCGTTCACTTTTGGATTACAGCCATGGATCACTTACAACGGTGCGAAAAATACTTGTATTATTATTGGCGCAGTAACATATGTGATCTGCTTTTCGAGCGTAGGTTTCTTGATCTGGGGCGCAAAGATGAGGAGTATGAGCGCGATAAGATATTCGAAATTGGTTTCAAAAACACTCGAACACTGAGGGTGCCATGGCAGTTAAAAGTATTCTTAGTTGATTAGGAGCGCATCTTGTTGAAAGATGATACAAATCTCACGATGCCAATACTCTCAATTTTCTGAATGCGATATAGGGCGCTGTGACGGGTTGACTCAGCATTTCTTAAACTGACTGCCATACCTCCTCCTTTTAGGTTCGCTATACCTCGAAACCACTTTTTATCCTATAGCACTAGCAGCTCGTGGAACCTCTTCTAGGATTGTAATAGAAGTACCTTCGTGATACCTCCGTTAATTCCGAAAGTTTATTTCTGCCCGGCGTTAAGACTTCCATATTCCGGAAACTATCAGTTAAAGCTTCGCATGATACATTGCGGGGTACTCTCAAGCCTGTGAATATTTCCAATGATACATATGTGACTAGAATACCACTTCTCGAGTCTTTACATACATTGCATCCTATTATACCAGGAACTACCGCTTCCAGCAACATCGAACGACTTCCAACAATGCCAAAGACGATACTTGTGACGGGGGCAAATCGAGGCATTGGTCTCGCTATCGTGAAAAGCCTCGCGCAGCAATCAGAGACCGTCTGCATCCTTGTAGCATCAAGGGCGATATCTTCGGCAAATGAGGCCATCTCCGACATCAGGAACTCAGGGCTTAAAGCTGATCTTCAACCTGTCGAGCTTGATGTGACGAATGATAACAGCATAAAAGCTTCTTTGGACGAAATAAAAGCAAAACATCAAAAGCTCGATGGTGAGTGGTGATGGTTCCACAACAACGACTCCATATTCAAGTCTAACAATTCATGCATAAGTCTTGATAAACAATGCCGGGATCGCTTCCAATCCAGCAAGCGACCTCTCCGATTTCCGCACCGTGTACAACCAGATCTTCGATACCAATGTCACGTCAGTTGGCTTACTCGCATCGTTTTGTATGCCTCTCCTTCGCAATTCGACAGAAGCGCGCGTTATCAACATATCGTCGGGGCGAGCTTCCGTTCATAATATAACATCCGGCAACCTGCCGCCCACAGCTTCGATTCCATACTCGGTCTCGAAAGTTGCCCTGAACATTCTGACCCTAGAGATGGCAAAGACGTATCCGGACGTTGACTTCTACGCTGCAAATCCGGGACATTGTAAGACTGCTTTCAATGGGTATCGGGGTGCAAAAGATCCATTAGACGGAGCCAGGGTCGTTGTGGAACTCGCAATGGCTGAGAAAAATCGCTTCAAGCCTGGATTTTGGCAATACGAGGAGGATACCATGAGCCAGGTGCGTTGGTAGGTTTATAAAGCAGAAAAGGGTTTTTTATTAGTCTCTGCATCATGAATAGTAGCTTTGTAGTGGAGTCTCTAGCTTGCACTAGAGCTCCATTTGAATTTCAGTCAGTATACAAAAAATGCTGCTAGGCTTGATGCAAGAGTGCAACGTTCGCAAAAAGGCCGGCAGCCGTAATGTTTATTTTTCGCTGTTCCACATGAAGCCTTGATATCTGCGCTCGTCTATGTTGCGGCCATGTATCGGGCACATAGGCGATGTGCCTGGTCTCAAAGTATAATTTATCTTTGTCGTCACCGTCCAGTTGTTTAATATAAGGTAGATGCCGGAGGAGATCGATGACATCCTCTAAGTGACCAAGAGCACAGGGAATGTCAACCGCAAGCTGCTCATCGCTTCAGCCTTCATCTGGAGGGTATCGGACTTCTGCAGGACCAGAGTAAACTGGATTCACCAAAAGCTCGTAATATGGATTGATATAACTAACTACCACATCCCGATGGGTTATTGCTAATGTTGAGAACATATTGCAGGTCGTAAGGATTGTGATTGAATTTGAAAACACTATCGCGTGGATAGTAGCGGGATATAATTGTGCTAATATTAGGGTATTATATCAATCACGTTAGATATCCAATCGGTTCATGTGGATCGCAGAACAGGGGGTTGCATGGTACAGTTGCCACAGACTTAGCTATCATCAGATAGGCCCAGTTCATGTGATATCTTGGTTACGCCTCATGCACTTCGCGTACAAGGCCTTCGTAAACACCTCCCAGCCCATGACCCCAAATACACGCTCGTCGATATAATGAAATTAATCTTTTCCATTTCCTACACACCCACTGCAATAGCTCTTCCAAATAGCTTTTCCCTCTCCATGCAAAGCGCCGCAATCAACATGACAGCTCCTGCTATGGGGATCATCACGAACGTCATCTGCATCGCATGTGTGATAGCTTCGATCGCCTTCTTGCGTAGCTCCCCATTCAATTCCTTCAACAACACACTCTGCGAGCCGGCTACGGCACCCCGGATCTGCTGCTCCGAGAAATTGTTTCCAGCAAGAGCTGCTTTCAGCCCCGTGATAGCAGTAGACTGGTAGATTTGACCCGCTACAGCGAGGGCAATCACCTGGCCACCAATCTGTGCAACGTTTTGCATTTTGAGACCAGGGCCAACATCCTCGGGCTTGAGAGTCAGAGTCGCAGTCGTGTAGCCAGTCACCATTGACAGACCGGTACCAACAGCGACGATGATGGACAAGCCGTAGATAGTTCCTGCAGACGAGCTGGGGTCGAGATAAACCATTAGAGGTCCGCCACCAGCGATGAGAAAGACGCTGGCAATAACGTAGACAGCCATGTAGAGTTTGATGAGGTGAAGAAGGGATCCTGAAACAAGGTTGACTGTGACGCCGATGACAACAAATGGAAGCAAACGCACAGCGGCCATGAGGGCTTCGTCATCCCTAACAAACTGGAAAAAGAGGGGTATGTAGTAGACTACGACGTAAAGGGTTGTAGTTCCAGCTGCCGTGACCACATAAAGGAGTACCTGAGTGCGATCGCGCAGCAGATGAACTGGAAAAGCGCGACGCCCAGGCGTGGTGAGAATAGAGAAGTATTGCTGTGAGGCGTAAAGCACGAGCATTACACCGAACACTACGAATGTTGCAATCGTACGTCCATCGTTCCAAGGCCATTGGCCGCCGGCCATGGTAAAGGCCATAAGGAAGCTGACCCACATTCCGGCGCCGAGGATGAAGCCAACGATATCGATAGCTGCTACACGGGATCGCACACTAACTCCTGGCATGGGATGGATGGCCGGTAGATACAAGAGGAAAGCTGGAGCCGATACCGCGCCAATGACTAGGTTGATGTAGAAAGCCCAGCGCCATGTTGCCGAGGACACGGAAAAGGCGCCGCCAATTACGGGTCCTAGAATAGCTCCCAAGCCCCAGAAGACTCCGACTAATGACATGTACAAGCCGCGTTCCTTTTCCATTGTCATTACTGTAAAGTAATTCAAGCAGCCAAGATAGATGCCACTGCCTCCAGCGCCGGCAATGACACGGCCGACAATCAGAGCTGCCATGTTTGGCGCACCGCCGCAAAGAGCTGAGCCAATCTCAAATAAGACCACGGTGGCAATGTAGACCCATTTCATGTTGAAGGAGTTGAACAGAGTGCCGAGCAGGAGGATGACGCAGACAGAGCCCAGTGGAAAACCCGCCCCAATCCAAGGAAACTGCTCAACCTTGCCAAAGGCTTGAATGACTGGGCCTTGAATATCCGCTGCTATTGTTGTGTCAAGGCCGTAGAGAAAGCATGTTACATAGAGAGACGTGCAAACGACGAGCCAAATGGGACCACGAATCGTTCTCTCTTTTTGCATTGTTTCCGCGTCAGGACTACCTTGTGGCGAGTTACCTTGATGTTCAGGCTTCTCATCATCTTTACGGGCGGTTTCTAGTGTTGTTGGTGATTTGGGTCGTTCGGTCGGTGCGTGCTCGGTTTCGAGAGACATCTAGGGGAAGCGAATCGAATGCTTAGAGCTGACACTGAGACGAAAGAAAAGGAATTATATTTCCTGGCACTGATTGAACTGCAAAATTGACTGGAGATCGAAAGAATATGCAGCAGCGTTGTTGCAAGTAAAAACCAGCCAAATGGGAGGACCTTTTGCAGTCCTAGAAGTCAGCAATTGTACATGGTCAACATTCAACCAATCAGCAGTTTCGTTTCGAGAGATGACAATGATTTCTCAGCAAAATCTCAGGCAAAATACAGATAGCAGTCAGGAGGCTTCCACTTGAGGATTAGCTCGAAAGACGGTGAGTAAGAGGCCAATGGGCCGTCAGCAGGTAATCAGGGCAAGTGCGACCTCCACGCCAAGACCCTCAAGGCGTAGGATATAGCCTAACTCGAAAATAGCGTTTAACAGCCTCGTCCACTTGGTGTCCGGCCGGCTGCCCAAGTGGGGTGCCGCAGTGCAGCAGATTTGCCGTTCTCACATAGCCTTTATCGCATTGAACCAA
The DNA here is from genome assembly GCA_020744315.1 of Curvularia eragrostidis. Taxonomy (NCBI): domain Eukaryota; kingdom Fungi; phylum Ascomycota; class Dothideomycetes; order Pleosporales; family Pleosporaceae; genus Curvularia; species Curvularia eragrostidis. The sequence continues at coordinate 173,131 of JAIRCK010000011.1, read as the reverse complement.
GGGGGCGCTTACGAAGCATGGGCCCTGATTTTCGGCTATGAGCCTTTGTAATCAGCGGATTAGTTCGCAAATCGAATGTTGAGAAAAGTGGGCCATGGGCAGAGACAGTGTGCTTTGAGGGTAGGTACAGCGGGATGCATGATAATGCACAATGATTAGTTACAATCTGCTTCAACTTTTTACAGGATGCGTTCGCAGCTGCGTTAGTGCTTCCTTCATAGCAACAAACGAACGTACAGCCAGGATGAACGAACGCACTTGCATCCTTTGACGCAATCGCAGCCTGCGAGGCACAGAAGCCTCTCTACATTTCTGAAGCTCGCGGTCGCTGCACGCTGCCCCGAATGTGCAAAAGCTCGGGAATACGGTCTCGATCAGTGACGTGTGCAGGAAGCTCATTCAGGCCGTCGGAATCTTCAACAGCCTGGTTCGCTCTCTGACCTTGTTTGGCACCATGGCCTGGGCGGCGTCTTAGATAAGCACGGCCCGTCCCTTTACGTATGTGGGGAGCGGCTTTTTATCACGCACTTGAAACAGCTGCATGTGTGGGGTGCGGCTGTATACGTTAAGAGTATTTGCCATCAGCACGGCTATGTAGAGTTTGGTGGGATGATTACTTGCGCTAACTAGCTATATAACCTGAAGACACATTGCAGCCAATCAGGGAGGCCATAGATACCGTCCACCATTTCGCCAACGCTCCCAGTGGCGTTCCAGAAGCATTCCAGCCGAGTCGGGTTATTGAGGCTCGAGTCCGACACTGCGCACGCGATGTTCATCTATCGCTGTTTCTCATGAAGTACAAAAGGCCATGCATGCCGCTTCGACAAGATTGCGTGGATGTCAAAATCACCGCCATCGGCTTGGCTACCGATGACCTCGGTCACTGTACTGGCCGCGCTGAAACAATGCATTCACTTTGTGAGTTTTCAGGCATTGTCGCAGCAATCAGCACGGGAGTCAATGATCTCAACCTTGCGGAGCGCGTGTATGGACTGAGCAGCGATCAGACGCCTATTGGAAATTTAGCACGTACCAGGAGCGCGTTAGGGTTGAAACTGAAGGACCATGATAATGCCGTAAACATGGAAAGTTCTCTCAGGCCTTGCTCCGTTGCCGTTTACGCTTTAGAACATGTTGTGCACATGTCTCCTGAGGCGAGATTCCACCGATTCAATCTACCACCACAGACACTGGCAAAGGGCACCTATATATACCTTTGAAAGGAACAAAACGCTCACCCTGAGCGAAAAGCAGTTCCTCGGGCTCCTTGAACCCGGTTTCCAACTGGAATCGCCCACAGGCGATATTTACGCTGATCCTCTCTCACGCGCCGAACTGACCACTTGCCTCGATCCGGCGGGCATGTTAGCTATATTGAGAAATGCAAGCGACACTGGTCCAACGCCGCGCTGGTACAGCGACAGTCGTATGTCGCTCACTATGCGTGCGTTTTCGGACGCGCAGGAACACGATTCAGACCAGAGCGCACTCAATGTTGCAAGTGCTGGAAAATCGAGTGCAGTCAATCCTCAGAGGGATTTTGAGGCGGGTGTTCGGGTAGGTCCTGCTGAGCGATCCGCTACTGTAGCTTTGGCTGAGAGCGCTATTGCTCCGACAGTAGCGAACCTGTTGTTCATCGATCTCAAGGGCGTAGATACAGCCTGGTATATACTCTTCTATTGTGTTCCCAGCATTACTCCTGTACTAAAACTGATGTATTTGCAGGCTGCAGCAGAGCTACGCAACTGTTTTGAACAAGCTCAAGAAAAACATAAGTGTAGTGAAGTCCTTCGACCAGAGTGTCAGGATCAGCGCATTTGTAGCGAAGATTGCGGACGATCCCTTGGTAGCAGCTGGAGAATCGTCGTAAGACACGAAACTAGGTAACACAAACAGCGATACTGGCGACATCTTCTATATATTTCCAAAGGAGTACACTACTTCCATCCTGTCCCACTGAACAACCGTTCCCAGTGGTATATATGGAGAGGCTTCTCAGATGAGTTTACCTTCACTCATGAACCTGATCGTATGGTACCTTCACAAGCACATGCGTTTGCGCTCCATCTCCAAGGTCAAGAATTCCTTGACGCACCTTATAACCCTTGAGCTTAGGCAGCCAGATGATCCAAATGCAGTAGTACAATCCGCATATTAACAGTATACCAATTCCGACAACGATATAAGTACCGTACCAGAAGCTGACATCTCCACCCGTCGCTCCGCCAGTTGGCGGATACCAAGGCATGATAATCAAGTAAAGCTGAACCAAAATATTGAATATTAGCACTGTGTTCCAAACCCGGAATGTGGGCCTTGGTAGCCCGAGGTGCTTACGGCGAAACCGTAGCACATAGAGTCCGATAGCCATGAGGAGATTGAAGCAGGCTGAAGGATAAACCTGAAGGTCGGTGATAAATGCAAAAGCGTCCCCTGCTGGCACCGCTAGGATAACGAGAATGGTAAGTGCCCACTTAGTAAAGTATGGTCCTATGGGAGTACCGAATGGTTTGGTTGATGCCCAGAACTGTGGCCACGGAAGCACGCCTTGCCGACCGCATTCTCTGATCGCTCGCGATGATCCCAGAAGGACGGCGATAAGATTCCCGAATGAGCTGAGTGCTATGAGAAAGTTGAGGCCACGAACAGCACCATGGTTGCCAAACACCTTTGTGAAAAGAAGCCCAGCGGCGATTGTCTTCCCTGCCAGGATTTCATCCTTAGGAATGGCAGCGAAATATGCGATATTCGCCAAAACGTACAAGACGGCGACGAGAAGTACTGCAGCAAATCCATTGTTTCTTATGCTCTTGACCGGGTTCTTGACTTCATTGACGACATTGAATGCATTTTCATATCCAGCATCTGTATCATCCGTTAGCCATTATCACTGTCAAACCTATCATCAAAACTTACATGCAAATATGATCTTGTACATGGCATTTGTGACGCCATATGCTGATGGACTACCCTCAAAAGCATCCCGAAATCTGGCTGAAGGGTTCTCGATTTTGGTATGTCCACCTAACACCACTAAACCCAGGATACTAATGAACACCAGTGTTATAAGCTTGACTGCGCCAATCGCATTGCTAATCCAGTAAGATGCCCTAGTATGGAAAAGGACCACCAATACGGCGGCCGTATAGCAGGCGACGGCAAGTCCTTTAGTTTCCCAAGCCTTGGCTTCATAATCTCCAATCTTGTAGAGGTAGTTGGCCATGACTACTGCATTGCCGGAGCTGAAAGACAGGATGACAGATTGAATTGCGAAGACAGTTGGAAAAAATAACTTTGGTCGCGGGTATGCCTGTTCGAGATATGCGACTTCAGAGCCCGATCGGGATGGGAAGTAGGATGCGTATTCCAGATACACGGATAGCGAAGATATTGACGTGAAGAAGCCGACAGTCCAGAAGATTAGACTTAGCCCAACTGAGCCTGTGCCTTTGAGAATCGATGCGGCTATAATTCTTGTTAGCCTCTATAATTCTAGTTCTAGCATACTCGGCATACGCGTTGAGAATATTCCTGGGACAAGTTAGCGCAGAATGAGATATTGGGAAATGCGCCCACATACCTGTGCCAACCATCTTCGATAGGTTCAAAAACACTATAGTGATGGGTCCAACATTGTACCCTAAAGGCGAGTGCGTTTCCACAGGAGCTCCACTGGCTTCTTGATAGGCAAGAAAATCCGTATTGCCGCCTTGCTCCGCGATGTATTTCAGATTTCCATCTGTGATTTGAATATTGCCATCAGCTGTGACAGACTCAGATACAGAAGCTGGACGATCCTCCTTCGTATCAGGTTTGTAACGATTTCTAAAAAGTGAGGACATTGCGGAAGATAACAAAATCCCGTGCGGCTAAGGCGCCACGCTATAGCTTGGAAAATTCTTGAAGATATGCAACCATAAATTGAGGATAGAGATATTTAATATATATCCAAGTTCAAAGATATGACTAACCCTATGCAGCGGTGGCTAGCTGTAAATTCCAGTATAGATATCAAGATCCTACGCCATCTAAAGCGGGACTGTTGAGCTCTAGTGCGTCTTCATTGGGTGTAATTTGGGCCTATCATGCTCTGCAATAGGTCAAGCACGCAATAGCACGTAAAGAGATAATAAATTGCGACATGCCAGGGTTGCTTGAAAAGGCCAAGGTGTGGGTTATCGCTTTGTTAGGTAGTACAGAGCACAGTATCGTGTCTTTGCTCAAGATCTGGGTTACGATATCACTGGGAATACAGCTTTGCTACATGTTGTACGTAAGATGCGAGAATATATTTCTAAGAGTAACTGACTGCTACTAGCTCGGGCATGCCGCGTCAAGTGCTTCGACATGAACCAAACCTCATCAATCTATCTTTCAGCTCGTGAGACCAATCCTCACTTACAAGATCTAAACTACAGGAGTCCTATACTCCTCGAGGATTCTATTTACTGGATTGGTGTGCTTTTGCCTCTACTAGCACTGCGAATCGTCGGTTGAAGAGGAAAAACGGAATTTTCAGGTGTCACGCCATCATACAAAGCCCACCTCTTTTTCAACGCTTCTGGTGTAGGCCATGCATTCTCAGGATCTCGAAGCCAAAGGCGAATTAAGTGACGTCTAGAATCCATCAGAACGAATGCTTGATCAGATGCATCGGTACCTACTGCTGCTCTGGAGTGTTCCTGAATCCATCACGGGCGTGGAAGATGCTCAGATTGTTGACGTATTGCACATCGCCTTTTCGAAAGCCAAGAGACACAGCATGCTTCTCAGCGAGGAAATGCAGAGCATCAAGTGCTTCGGCCTGAGCTTCCGTTATAGGTGGCACGTCAGAGGATCTGGGCAGGCCCCAATAGCCCGTGAAAGTCCTTCGTGCGTACTGAATTATCAGCCTCTCAGGAGTAGACTCAGTTTTTGGTTGATAGTGAAGCAGCGGTTGAAGAGTGTACTTGTCGCCCCTTCCACTAAAGCTATTGCTAGAGTCAGTAGAAGCTCCTTCGAATTGGTTTAATGGGAAAATAGGATCATTAAACATACTTCTCACTGGCCCAAGGTTCAGCCAGAGTTCTGATCAAATCTGGTCTTGTTCTGGCAAGCTCGTTGTACACTGTCCATGAGCTGGACAACTTGCTTTCGCCACCCTCAGCAGCAGTCTCTAAACATGCCAAGGCAATCACATCTCCGCTATCGGTGTGAAATACCTGCTTGTCAGTTGTATACGCAGGAGCTCCGATGTTGTGAGCATCTATTACCGAGCTCAGGTCTTTGATGTGGGCTAATACAACGTCCGCTGGCTTGCCCTGGTATTGGTAGTCCTGGCGTCCTCTAATTGGAGCAACGTGTGACGAGACTCCAGCGTAGATGATAATGTTATCCGCACATTCATGTCGATCGAAAGGCAGACCTCGAAGAACCTTGAAGCCGCGCCGGTTGTGGACTTCGTCGGAAATGTTGCGCAGGGCAGCGTGCAGCTTTGGAAGCGGGAATGTATCTTGGTTAACGAAACCAGGTGGTTTCCCGAGAGCTATCGTTATATTAGCACGTACTTTGTTCATATATTACAACAACTCACATTTGAAGTACTCTAGAGCATCTTCAATCTCCTGAAGCTCTTCTGCGTTGAGCTCGTAGACGAAATTGTACTTATCGGCAACGCTACTTCCATCCCATACAAGGTCGGACTTCAATTCGCGGGGGAACCCCTTTGGTAGTTCTGTCGTGAGCTCTTCAGTAGCTCTTCGGCGGGCGACACGTGCACGGTACTTGTCGAGATCAGGAGCATAGCCGATATCAGGTTGGCCGGCTGGGCCGTAGCTTGACACTTGAGCAACAGCCATAACGATCTTCGATACCCAATAATTGGCGAATTCTGAGTATCTTTTAGCGATGAAGCTCGAAGAAATAGATAAGGTGTTGTCGCAATAAAACCAGTATCTCGCGTCAACAAATGCGTGATACTGTGCCGATAGCGTGATTAAGCGGGCAGCTCACGTCAACGCAACACTAATAACACAACACCATAGATTCACATCGCACGCAGCAAAGCTGAAATACATCTTTCACTAACTATACAACTCTCTCATTTTCTAAGTTCCAGCTAGACAGTAAGTCGATATGAACGGAAGAGCTTGTATTCACCCAGCTTAAACCGTGCGTGACAGTGAACGCCATGGGTAATGCGCGCTAAGCCAGCACAGGCTACGCTCGAATGTCAAACCTCCAGCGCAGCTTATCACATCGTCTGAACTGAAAAGTGGTCATGATATAGATTCGAAAGTCCTAGTTGCAGAGGATGAACGAGAACCGGTTTTCGGCAACTATTGTCCCGAGCTATCCTTGAAACCTAACGGAGCTAGGACTGGTTTGAACTATGATCTTGCATGGGTTACTGAACTTCGTGTTCGTCATCTTGTAGATCTGAGGAGTAGAGGTGGGGTAGCAGGTGACTGATACACATGATTGCCCTTGCACATTTCCTATTTCTTTTCGATATGTAAGCTGTATTCATTCTTTCCATATTAACTCACCTACATTGCAGGCATTCCTAAAACAAAAACTGACATTCTAGAAATCGACGATGCTCATTGGAAAATAAGCGAGAAGCAGATTGCTAGTCATAATCCGAAACGCCCCTATAAACACTCTAGTAAGCGTTCTCAAGCTTCCACCAATTTTTTGGAGTTTGATCAGCTATACCCTCCTCAATCTAAGGGAAGCCATGCGTAATACTACGACCATTGCAAAAAGTTCTAGAATGGACAGATCTTCTTCCATGTCTCCTTGCTCCATCCACCAAACTTTATCGCGACACATCAAACACTGTCAAATATGATTTCAAGAAGGGATTAAGGAGATGACGTACTTGAATTCCTTTTCAATCATATCCAGCTACCTTCTACGTATTTGCTAGCCTACCCATGCGATACATCGGGGAGGACGCCGGATACGATGCACGCTACGGTTAATTTCTGAAATAGGAAAACATCCACGATCATCTTGTGGAGGAATGCGGGGAATTTGCTAAAACTGCCAGCTAAGCACACAGATATGCGATGATCTCAGCGGGGTCGCTCGTATTGAATTAACGATGCGTCGGCCGAGCAGCCAAAGAGACCTACGAATATTGAAAATGCGGCCGACGATAATTGTATAAATGGAGAGCAGTCAGAGGTACCATGCAAGTGGCTATTCAGGATTTGTGATACACATTGTCAAGACGAAGATGTCGCCTTACCAGACCTTTTGTGACTTGGGCATCATTTTACTTCTTCTCTACTCACCCGTCCTCGCTGGCCCATCGAGAAAAGATGCAACCTCTCAATTGGACACAAGAGCAGCCCCTACGGGCATCGGCATTGATGCCGCTATGTTAACTTCCAAATGGATTGAAGGCTCAGATAAAGTTCAGATTATCGAAATGGTCCTCACCAACTACGACATGGTAAATTCCTTCACAAAAGCTGAGAACCTGACCATCACGGCGTCTTCTCCATCTTTTGATCTTGTCCAACCGGCCCGAATCACTCGAATCATGGCTGGACAGCAAGTTGTGGCTCAAGTTGGGGTTAAGAATAAGGAGGGAGTTGCACCTGGAGATTCGTGTTCAGGAACGATAACTGCCAATTGGGTCGGCGGCAAGACGACTTCAAAGAATATTACTGGATTTTGCGGTTTCGGCGACTATACTGCAACCAAGGCCAGCCTAAACCATCACTGGACTCCTGACTGGTATAACAACGCTAAGTTCGGCATCTTCATTCACTGGGGTGTCTACTCCGTCCCTGCGTTCGGTAACGTGGGTGATAAGGAAGATTACGCTGAATGGTATTGGATGCGTATGACACAACCAAGCTACAAATCCCAGACGTACCAGTACCATCGAGACACTTATGGAGAAAACTTCAACTATGACGATTTCATTCATTCGTTCACCGGAGACAAATTTGATGCGAAAGAGTGGGTGGATCTAGTGGCAGAGGCTGGAGCGAAGTATATCGTTCCTGTGACAAGTGAGTTATTGATATGGATAGACAAAACACGACTAAACATCCCCAGAGCACCATGAAGGCTTTGCAATATTCGACGTGCCCAAGTCCACCAGTCTACGATCGTCTGTTCAGCTCGGACCTAAGCGTGACTTCCTGGCGGAACTGATGAGTGCAGCAAAAAAATATCATCCAGATATTCGCCGTGGAACATATTTCTCTATGCCCGAGTGGTTTAATCCAGACTATGCGAAATATGGCACCGATTGCTGCGGTGGCTTCCCTGGTGGACCCCCCAAGAATCCTTACACTGGTGTCGAGGTACCCTATACTGGTCACGTACCTGTAACCGACTACGTAATAGACCTGCAACTACCCCAAATGGAGACACTTGCCTACGACTCACGCTACGATACTGAGATAATGTGGTGCGATATCGGAGGTGCCAATAATGCCACCATTATGTTGTCCAAATGGCTGAACTGGGCGCGGGACCAAGGCCGCCAAGTCACGTACAACAACCGCTGCGGATACGGCTCAACAGACCATAGTGATACCAGTGGTGGCGACTTCACAACGCCCGAATATGTAACAAACGGCGACACCGTTGTAAATAAGTGGGAGACCAACCGGGGTATGGATCCCTTCTCGTTTGGATACAATAAAGACACACCCGATAGCGGATACCTAACTGGAGTCGACATTGTGAAGACACTCGTCGACGTTGTATCCAAGAATGGAAATTTCTTACTCGATATTGGACCGATGTCGAATGGCACGATTCCACAGATTATGCAGAAGGGTTTGAAGGATGCGGGAAAATGGATCAAAGAGCGTGGCGAGTCAATCTACAACACACGCTTCTGGCAGACAACAAGTGGGAAGGGAAGTTTTCGATACACTATTAGTGACTCTGCATTTTACATTCACGTTTTGGATAGGCCAAACTCGACACTATCAATCCCCGATGAGATCCCATTTTTAGATGGTGACAGTGTACAGATACTGGGTGGTGGCATGTCGGGTACTGAAGTACCAGTGACGAAAAGCACAGATGGAACGGTGACCCTTCAGCTAGATGATGACATGATATCAGCAGATAGATATGTCTGGAGTTTCAAGGTTATCTATCAATCTTAGATAGTGTATAATGAAGCATAGGCTTGCTGTTGGTGGCGATAGTATCGCATGATTGGCGCGCGTTCGTTGTATCACGCTGCAAAGGCCATTGAGCCTCTCTGCTTCCTGGGGTATAAAGACGCAGCCTTCGGACTCCAAAATCATGAAAACTCCGTTTATGGCTGCATAGAAGATGAATTTTGAGTTGCAAGGTCCTAGTCGCTGCCGACATGCCCGCAATCCCGCGTTGATGGTGTACACTCGTAGCAAGATCGGAGTGCGAAACCGCAGCGAACATCAAGGCTTAAATCTTCGCCATGTCCTCAAAAACGCGCGTTAGTGATTTCGAAATCATTGGTGATGTTGCGATTATGTTCTCATATCCAACAATTCTTGCAACTTTTTTCTGACGCAAACAGAGCACGGTGAGTCTCTCACTTATTGTTATCGAATGTATGATTGAGCGCTTCATCCTATAGTACTGCAACAAACCTGAACACGTGAACCACTCATGACTTCGTGAACGTATCTTAACTTACTCTCTCAGGTACTTCCTCAGAATTGGGAGATACTGCAAAATATCAAGACTCGTACGCAGCCGGTTGTATCTGTAACAGGGCATGACCAAGGGTTCCATTGTTTTGTAAGTATTAAACGAATGTATCGAACAATGAATCATCTTGTCGCTACAGTTAAGGTGTGTGGGAGACAAAATTCCCGCATGTGATACTCACCACCGGTGCTTGCACTCCGAGTTGCTTTTCTAGAATAGCCTTAATGGCTGCTAGGCATTCTTTTGCAGAGAACTGGTAACAGAAATAGAGGCTAACAAAACGGTCACAATGGATTTTAATAGCTAATTGAAAGTGATACTATCTACAGGTGTAACGCGGTGCTTGTAGCAAGGTCACCCACGCAGATGTCACGTGTTCATTGTTTCCAATTCGCCATGTTCCGCTTTGGACGTGGAAAAAGCATGCAATCGTCAAACTCCGCGGACGGGAATCCTCTGACTCCATGATTCGCAACAGCATATCGATCCTTATGGATGTTATAACCAGTCACAATTCTCAAGCCTATCAGGCGGTAATGTACCCCGCACGGTGGAAAAAGCTAGGAAAGTGGGTCCCATTAACCTGAAAGGGCGGTGTGAATGCAACTATACATAATGATGTAAGAGAGGGAACTCTTTTTCCTATAAAAGACTATTTAGATTTTTCTCACTCTCGGTACATCTATTCTATGTTCGTAGCTCGAAGCGTGCCCATGAGTGCTGCGTAGCGTCATCTATTGTCACCCAACAAAGAGAGATGTCAGAAGAGCTCGGAGTACCTTAACGCAATCTATAAATGTAATCAAAAGCTTTCCAAGCCATGGCGGATACACAGCATGATGTGGAAATGTTCTCTATCCACCCTGTTACGAACGAAATACCACCATCTTCATCAACAAATGTTGAAATCGAACACCCCCAACTCCCTTTACCTGACACTAGTAGAGCCGCCTACCTTGTCCTTGTTGGCTGCACTTTAATCCAAGCTCCTATCTGGGGTAAGTGAGTTGCATATGCAATTGCCATTATATAATACTATTCCATATAGAAAATTTCCAAATATGAAGTTACCTAAAGGCTTACCGGTACTAATCAGCTTTCTAGGTTACAGCTTGGCCTTTGGAATATTCAAGGAATACTACTCAAGTCATCCTGAACTACTCAAAGGTGGAGCAAACAATGTCGCTGTGATTGGGACGACTATCAACGTGAGAGGCCTTATATTTCCAACTCAAAACTCAAAGCATTCAACTGATCACCTTCTAAGGGCGTGTTGTACCTCACATCGCCCTTCACTTTCGCCCTCCTAGCCCGATGGCCCCATCTCCGCCCCTATTTTGGACCTATTGGGCTCTTCCTTGCCATAGTGGGCACTCTAGCCTCCAGCTTTGCTACCACAGTGACTCAGCTTATCATTACCCAGGGCGTGATCAGTGCACTAGGATGCGGCCTGCTTTTCACGCCCACAACCTTCTACCTCGATGAATGGTTTGTTCGACGCAAAGGCCTCGCAATGGGCATAATGTGGGCAGGCAAAAGCATCACTGGCGTTGCAATTCCTTTCATCATGGAAGCCAGTCTGCAGCGATTCGGTCCTGCGCGAACACTCCAAGCATGGAGCGTCATCAGCGTAAGTTGTCTACTCTACCTCTGATCAAAGCGCAGGAGTAATTAATTCACTGGTGGCATGTAGGTTCTCCTCGCCGCTCCCCTTCTCCCCACCCTCCGTCCTCGCGTTCCTCTCCCCCAAACTCATACGCCTCGCTCAATTTCCTTCTCCTTTCTCTACCACCCTACCTTCTACCTGCACATCGCGTCCACCATTCTTCAATCAGCCGGTTACTTCCTCCCTTACACATACATATCTACGTATGCTGTCTCTGCTTGCCATCTCTCCCCTAACGCAGGCTCCCTCATCCTCGCGCTGATTAACACCTCCTCCGTTCCCGGGGGTATCGTACTAGGTGGCCTGACCGACAAGCATCTTACCGTCAGCTCCACTATTCTGATCAGCACTCTTGGCTCTGCTGTCGCAGTCTTTGCACTTTGGGGTACAAGCACTGGACTCCCTCTCCTGTGCATTTTTTCGCTCGTGTATGGATTCTTTGGAGGCGGGTTTAGCTCGACGTGGAGTGGGGTCCTGGCCGATGTTAAGCGGGAGTGTGAAGATGTGGACATAGGGTTTTTGTTCGGACTACTGGCTGGGGGCAGAGGAGTAGGCAGTGTCATTAGCGGCCCTCTGAGTGTTGCGGTGGGAAAAGGTATGGGGAGTGTAGGGAGAGGGAGGGGTGCTGGGTACGGTGGTGAGTTTGGGGGGATTATCTTGTTCACTGGGTGAGTATAGTACTTCTTTCTATTAGTTACGTTCTTTTGCTAATATTGTTTTGGTAGGATTACAGCTATTATGGGTGCATGGGGAGCAGTGGGGAGACTCTGGCTTTGAGTAAAAATATGATTGGCTTGGAGAGTTAGATGGATATATTAGGATAAACAATTGTTAGTAGATATTGAATTCACGCCCATGCGTCCTACCCTAGGTATTGACTCCAGGCAGAATTAGGAATGACCTAGATATTAACTCTAGGAATAATCTGTAATAATGTTGCGACTGGAAAAAAGAACGCTAGATATAGACGAGCCCTAGGTATCAACTCTAGCCCTAGATACTGACTCTAGCTCTAGATATTAATATTTGTGACAGGACGACACCGCTACCCAGCTAGAGTGCTCCACAAATGTGCTTGCTCCCATCGCACAGAGCCGCGCTTAGAGTCCCAAAAACAAATTTCTCGTAGATCTGCTGCGCATACCGGCGGTTCGCCATGTGTCTTCTCTGACATGACTTTCACAGAGTGCACGCACACTGCTTGAGTAAAGATGGGGCGGCAAGGCGAGACAACGCAGGACGCTGAGGCCAGCTGGAGGGGAAGCAGAATGTAGATAAACACACCGGCCGGCCTCGAATGGCTTAGAGGCAACATCAACATCAACATCATCGGCCGCATTCGAGAGAATGCGCTTTGTGATGACTACAATCTTGCGCCACGCGCCGTCAATGCATCGAAGTTGTCGTGGGGCGCAACTCCGTACTGAGCATGGTCGTTTATCGTAAGTGTTTTCGGAATGCAGACTTTGACACGGAACATGCTCAATAACCCTGCAGCAGGGAGGAGGTTCCATCAAGCCAAGTATCAGGCAAGTGTGCGAGGTCAAGATGAAGCTCTGCTGTATCGCAGATTTGTGGGCGTCATGGCGTCGTTGACCGTGTGGGTTGTTCTCTCCGCGCCTTGGGAATATCACAACTGCCCATGGACGGGCTCATTACGGTAATAAGGAACAGACTTAATGTGCTGCTTTGCGCTGATAGAAAGACGGTAGGATTGTCACACCACCCTCCTGCTATGCTGTCGCTTCCAATTATATATCATCATCCAACTTATACACAATCTTATAGCCCGATATCTTCCCATCTCGATATTCTTGGAATCCCACGGGCACTGACTCGAGTCCGTCCAATAGCTTCGGCACGCTTGGTTTTATGGTTCCCGATTCGAGCCAAGTCGGCAAGTTTTGGAATAATTCAGAGGCCAGTTCATGGTTGTCTTTGCTTGCCTGGGGCGCGTTAGCCGGGACCCGAATGTGTCTTCACCTTCCCTTAGCTTCCTGCTTACCGGCCAAAAGAAGTCACCATATCGGTGATCCTTCAGGAATGCTGTCCATACAAGGACATCCCTAACCTTGGTTCGTTCCGTCACACCCTCGGTATTTGCTTTACCTGGCCTTACCGTACAGAGCACCCCTCCTCGCTCGCCGATGACTTGCGAAGCGGTAGCGGATGACTGTGAAGCTCCGATTGTGTCAAAGACATAGCCCAAACCAGGTACTGCCTTTTTGATGGATGAGACAACATCCTCGGCTCGATAGTCAAATGCGTAATCCGCACCCAATGACTTGACGCGATTGAAATGACAAGGGCTGCAAGTAGTGACAACTCTGAGCCCGTGCAGGGCCGCGAACTGTATAGCGTACAGCCCAACGCTAGCTACATAAAGCGTTATCAGACGATGCCGCTGCAAGCGAGATTGGGATGAATACATACAGCTTCCACCCCATACCAAAATGGCTGTCTCTTTTCCTGCCTTACGATCGATGTGCAGACTGTCCTTGGAGAAAAGCGCCAACCAAGCCGTTGCGGAGGCCAAGGGTACTGTTGCAGCTTCGGCAGGCGTGATAGACTGCGGTACCTTGAAGCTGATGGACTCGTTGGCGATGGAGTACTGGCTGTATGCTCCCAGTCCTTTGATCTCCCCTGCTTCTGTCAACCAGTGTGTAGCATGACTAGCCCGTATCGCTTACCACCCCAAATTAGGCCTGCGATCACGTCACCTTTTGCTGCTTTTGTCACCTCCCCCCCAGCGTCCTCAACGGTGCCGACAAAGTCACAGCCCAGAACTGCTCCATCCCCGAAAGCATTGGAATCGAGAGATTGCACTGCGACCCATTAGACGGAGACTGACGGCCTGCAATGCAAGCTAGCGACTTACCATCTGTTGGATTCTGTCCCGCGTGCGATACCTTGACCAACAGCTCGTGACTAGCTGGCTTAGGTAAGGGGATATGCTCAACAAATAGTCTCGGCGTGTTTTTGGTCCCAAGCCGTTGAACCTGTGCCAGTATCTTGTCGGGCATTTTGGTCAATCTTGTCGCGCCGATCTGTGTGACTAGTAGGGAGCAGAGATGTGCAGTACAGGCGAACAGTCACACCGTCTACGAGGTTTTAATACTTTCTGCCGCCAGCGACGCTCAGTAACGTACGTCATCTTAGAAATCAAAAGTTCTATCATCATATGTTGTCTGGACGAAGGAAGGGAACAGACCCACTGGAGACTTACAAATCCAGTACTCAAATGCAAGTTGTGCCTACGGCTTCCTTCTCAATCAACATCGCTTCGAGCTAAGCGTATCACTCTGTCGGGCAGTAAGGCCGATGCGAGGGAGATAGCTTTTACTCCTGCTGCAATCCTACATATCAATGGAGACGCAGTGTCGGCCCCGAAAGCGATATGATGACCAAGCCAACTAGCGGATCTCGAGAGCCGCAGCCTGCTGCACTCAAAATCATCGATAGCTGTTCAACCAGGGAGAGCACTGGCGGCCATTGGTGGTTTCTCAGTACATCGCAGTGGCTACTTGAGACGTTCAAGAGCGCAAACCTTGAGCTGCGTGCTAAGCTACGTGCTAAAACTACAGGTCGAATAGATAGCTAGTGAACGCGCACTTACCACGTGCATAGTGATTACTGTGAAGCCTGTCGTGGCTTTTGGTCGAGGCAACTGTAGCCGCCGGGCCCGCTTAGTGGCCCCCCCCACCATGTGGGTCTTGGCCGAGCTCAGCCTTAATTCGGAATGTGTAGCCACCAGATATCGATCTTGGTCCGATCGCAGGGCTTTTGCACGAGTCAAGCCGCCATTGCGACTGCAAGTTTGGCTTCAAAAAAAAAGCTTAAACCGAGGTGGCTCTTCACATGGCTTATTTCATCACTTTCGGATTCAGCAATCAGTCCTGTTGAAAAGGAGGAACGCTCGTACGTCACACGCAAAAGATGAAGACAAACGAGCCCGCATTATAGATATCATAAGGTTTCACAAGGCCCACCCTCATAATCAGATGCCAACGCTGAGCGCGAGTATGTTTCATCAAGGCGCCATTGATGCACGTCGCAACGCACATGCAAGCATTTCGTACAACCAGCTTCCCTGCCAGAGCTTTCTAGTTGTCAAGTAGAGTTCGTGACACTAGCCGTGTCATAAACGCGCCCGTAAATGCGCCCATTTGACACCCGTGCACTGCCTACAGCGGTAGCTACTCTGGCGGCTCGACTCTTTATTGTCCAAGAGGGGAGAATGACTCCGTTGCATCCGTCGATTTTTCTAGCGTGCAACACCTCAACGCATTACTGCATCTCCCTATCGACCCTCCTATGGCATTCGTCAGAACAAGGATGTCTACAGACAAGCTTCAAGAAAATCACGCAGGCTATCTTCTAACCTAAGTAGTAGTATATTATCTATCTCTATTAGATAGAAGTTCTCTCTATTCTTGTTTAGGTAAGTCTAATAGCGAAGAAGTACAACGTACCTCACGGGTCCGTGCATCACTTTTCCCAAGCCCCTACTAAAACTACTACATTATAGCCTGAAGTAGCCTACTTTAGCTCTATATTATGCAATATGATATAAGATATTATTTAGGGACTACTTATACTTCTTACTTATATATTCGCGTATTATATCTAGTCTTATTATAACATCCATACTGCTATCAAGATAGTTTACTTACTTTAAGGCGCTTTTGCTTCTTTAGCTTCTTTCGATTACTGCGCACGCTGAAGTTCTAAAGAGTAGTTAAATATACTCTATTTTAACAATTAAAGTTCCCTCTATCTGAACCCTCTTATAATAACTAGTTACCTTATATCTATTCACTAGTTTAAGCTAGACTATTTAGTACTCTTATAAAACTAAGAATATTAACTATTAATAGCCTATTAACAGTTCATATTTCCAGAGGTCGTGTCGCTGTCAGTGTGGGTCTTAAGCGCGCCCTTGGCATCGTCAATCTTGACCTGATCTTTGTCGTAGAAGTACACGATCGATCTAGGTGTCGAGCCTGCGCGGCGGCAATTCCGACTGCTCCATCAACATGACCTCTGTGCACACTCAGATAAGGCAGTGGCGTACCAATAACAAATAGCTGATTCCTTCGGGATCTCCGGGATGGAGATCTTAACGCTCGCGCAATTGCAACGTCCTTCTGGCATGTTGGCGGTATTTGCTGTTCTGTGGGGAAATCGAGATGGTGGTTGTGTGAAGCTGGGACAACTGATCTTATGGGATTCGAGAGCTGAAGATATACGTTGTCCATGATGACGCAGTTGAACCTGCGGATAGCGCTATGGGGCCTTCAACGGCTTCCGAGCCTGCGACAAACTCGGCATCAAAAGGATCTGCTACGTGTCGTCTGTCAACGCAATCGGCCTTACGCTTATCGTCAGCCGCAATTTCCTTATTTTCCCGTCGACGAGCACCACCCGCTAAACCAAACGGACGCGTTTGAGATAGCCAAGATCAAAGCTGAAGCTCACCCACGATCCTTTGCAAGCTGGTTCCCTGGAACCAGAATCACATGTCTGCGGATCCATGAAGTTGCTCGGAGGAGGGACGGAGCGAAGAAACGTAGCGAGGACTGAGACAGAGCAGGCGTCAAGCAGCTTTGGGGATGGGTATCTCCAACGGCAACTGCACGCGCTTGTTTACTAGCTGTGGAAAGATCGCACGAGTTCGACGGTTGCCAAATTTTCAACATCGCTGCACCAGACACGGCGCAAGAGGAGCCTTCGAGAGAATTGGTAAGAAAGCATTATCCGCGGACGGAGATAAGAGGGGACTTAGAAGTTAATGCAGTACTAAGACTGTCAATCGTGCATATCGCGAAAGTCGATTCAGCATCAGGCCCACGTAACAGCAAGTCTTGAGGGAGTCGTCCGGTTCAATCTCGGTCCTACCCGGCATATCGAGCGGTCACTAAAAGCGTGGAGATTGACATTGGCGCACGGCGGCTGGCCGATAGTCTAGCGCTTAGAGTTACATGTTTTACACCCGTTACGGGGGCTAGAATTGACCTCACTAATTCACAGCAGGTGCCACGATCGCCGAACAAAAGGTCACGACAAAACTCTGTCACGAGTCTACGTTGACGCGTTAGTATGGAGCGCTGCCATGTCTAGGACGCATGGGTGGCCCGAATCTTTGGGGTGGAGGATCCGCGCGCTTAACGGCCGGCAGGAACACGCATCCTCTCTTTCCACCCCGCTCAGCAACTCACCCAATAATGCTTCGATGACGTCCTCCAGGAAGCTGTTGAAGGCGATGTTGCAACGTCAAAGTGGAGCTGCTTGACATGCTTTCTTGCACCACGTAGGTGGGATGTGAACCATCGTCCGATGTTGGTAAATATTTGAGCAGCGCTTTTGCAGCAACTGGCTACACGAGCAGTCATTCACAATCCTTCCCCATACCAATAACGTCTCAGCCACTCGGTATTCTGGAGTACATGAAAGCTCTTCGCTTGATGGAGGTACGTAGCACTTTCGTCTGAACGAGCGGAAAAGGCTTGACGATCCGGTCAATGCAGTACGAGCAACACTACCAACTATGCAATATCCCTGTACCGAAGCCAGGACCGAACGGCCTTCTTGTCAAGGTGACAGCAGCAGGTTTTTGCCATGAGATTATCAGATGTATTCGGGAACATACAGGTCCATATGCACTTTAACGCCTTCGCACGAACCGGTGGGGACCATCGTGACGATTGGAGCTGAAGCGAGGAAGAAACAAAAGTGGCACATCGGTCAAAGAGTCAAAATTCTGAACTTCCGTCACCCTTGCAGTCACTGCTCAGGCTGTCGCTGGAGTTCCAAGAAGAAGGGAAACTTCGACGCCTGCTTCCGTGAGAAGAAAGACATAGCTGGCATCAAGACCGATGGGGGATTTGCGAAATACATTATCACCGGCCCTGCGACAACTGTCCCGCTTCGTGACTCCGTCAGTTTCAACCAGGCCGCTCCATTGATGTGCGCAGGCGTAAGTGCCGCAGCGTACCTGCGCGAGGAATACCCAGATTTCTAACATTACCAGACAGCAGTATGAGGTGGCCTGAAGCAAGTGGGTATCGCTAATGGCGACTCTGTCATTATTGTTGGCATTGGGGGTCTTGGTGCACTTGGCATCCAGTTCGCCAAAGCCCTTGGATACCGCACTGTTGCCGTCGACAACAGAAGAGAGGTTCTCGAGTTAACTAGTGAGCTGCCATTGAGTCCTGACCTTATTGTTGACTTCAACGATCCCGAGGCTACCGAGAAAGCCCTGGCCTTCACCGATCGCCTGGGTCTTGAGGCAGTTGTGGTCTGTACTGACGACATTGCTGCGAATGAGTGGAGCCTGAACATCATACAGCCTGCTGGCACTTGCGTTGTACTCGGGCTGTCAGAGAAAGGTTTTTACTTTGACGCTGTTGCGCTCGTGTTCAAAGAGATCAACGTAAAGGGGTCTTTACTCACAGACGCATTCTCCGCGCACCAGACGATGGAGGTTGTTGATAAACACAACATTCGGAGCTATATCTCGGTCCTTTCGCTTGAGGATGCTCAAAGCATTCCAGACCGGTATATGCGTTCCGATCTCAAGGGTAGACCGGTTGTGACCCTCTGACACAACTGAAGCGCGGACGAGAACTTGTGATTGGGAGCGTCACCGGCAAATCTATGTGTGGTTAATGCAAGACGTTTCATGGGTCTATCCTTGTACAAGATACGCTTATTCGGTGTCGACCTAGCATTACGAGAGGGTCGATTCTCTCATGAAATATAGCTGCCGGCTCTGACCACAAATCAAAGACGTACGCGATCTTTGATCTCCTCAGGATGCGGACTTGCTCTACATCGCCTCTCGTCATGCTCTCTGTAATCATATTCTATGACTGGCAAGAACAACGGATCCCATGATGATGATCGACTCAAAACAATTACCGAAAGTCACCCGCAATGATCCGTTGGCATCGATTGACATTTCCAAACCCACGGGCATGTTTCAATAGGCTGCACAGTCGCCGATCTCGCTCGCTGTTGTTTTGTTGTACAAGCAGCCTGACGTAGGAGGTTCGCCGCACTCGGCGATTGACGTATCAAGACACAATGCTATATCTGCAATACATTTGTATTTTTGATGCGTGTTCAAATGCTGCCTTGATCATCTGACTAGTTACTTTTCCATCGGTGTAATCTCAATGGTGAGAGCGATGATCAGTAGATCGTGTACACGCCTTGCGAAACTTGGAAAACGCTCTGCAGGTAGGTCTGTTGACCGTGGATCGAATGTTCTTCCTCGCTCCATATTTTTTACCACGCACTCGCGGTACATGAAGTCTGCATGACTCCCGCTGCTTTCATTCTGTGCGTTGCTGATCCATACGCTGCAATGTCGCGGCTGCTTGCTGGGGTCATGGCACCTCTTCCTCTTAACTCTAATGGGTCACATGAGGGCATGATATGATACAGGCAATCTCATGTAGGAAGCTGCTGGCACGCGATCTTCTTCCAGCACATCGCTCTCAGTGCGACACCCTCACAAAGATGATCTGGAGCATGCGAGCGCCAGGGATGCTAGTTCCCAAAGTCATGGTTTCTCTCTTCCTGGGGTGAGACTTTCACGGGTCAAGTGTGGTTGCGCAATTGGCATCACACTCTGCTGCGAATAGAAAGGTGTGGCAGAGCAACGAGCTCCAACTCAGGAGAGTGCGTCAATGGCAAAGGGTCAAACTTCCTGACTACAAAGTTGATTTCAAATACAAGGCAACTGATTGTGACGTCAGAACAATTTCAAGCTGGAGACAGTATAACGAGTCCAATCTCGCATCAGGTCAAGCGGTGTTGCCAGGTTCGGGATTGACGAGATAGTCCAGAGGAGAGCACCGGCCCCAACACATGTAGCGACAAGCAGCCCTCCTGTCGGAGTCGTGCGTTGCCGTTCCTTCTTTCGCATGTTGAAGTCCGACCAGGTAGGGAAGATTGTACGCAACCAGTACTTGAACATGGGATCAGGATAGATGAAGGTGTTCTTCTTTGTCTTTGGATCCATCCACCAGCTCTGACAGCCGCTGTTGAACACGAGATTCTTCAATCTCGAATGTACCCATGTCAGGTCACGGGTCTGAGCCTCGAACTTGACCATGATGGAGTCGGCTGGGTTGCGACCGCAAAGAACGGGCCTCAGGAGCCGGCAACTGTAGTTAATTTGGCACTCAGAGTGGAAGATGACGGAGTGTTGGCCAGTAGCAGCGTTTGGACCATATAGGACGAAGAAGTTGGGAAATCCTGATACGACTGTGCCCTTGTATGCTTCAGCGCCCCCAGCGGAGTCCCAGATTTCATGGAGATCCTGGCCGCCAATGCCTTTGATCTCCATGGGAAATAGCCACTTCTGCGTGGCAAAGCCGGTAGCGTAGATGATAACATCGGCTGGGTAGGTCGCTCCAGTCTCAGTCTTAACGTGGTGTTCGCCAATCTTGATGACTCGATCTTTCGCGAGATACATGTTCGGAGAGTGTAGGCAAGCAAGATATGTCGCTGTGTTTACACGGCGCTTGCAGCCCGGTTCGTAATACGGCATCAAGACCTCATGATATTGTTTTGGAGCGTCGTTCTCGATGTATTGTCTTGTAGCTTCTCGGATCTCGTTTCTCATACGCAAACCATTCTGGTCCATGTAGAAAGAGTAGAAGACACTTTCAAGCTGCCATGCAAGAACGATGCGATAGAGTCTTGCCGCGAAGGGCACGTATCTCATCGTTGCTTTCCAGAGCTCCGAATAGACAGGATTCCCCTACGGTTCCGTTAGGAGGCGCTCGCAGTGCGACAGCCTTATCTCTTGCCACAGCAACGGCTTGCAACAGCTAGGACGGACGTACTCTTTTCGTCCACCAATGAGCGCTCTTCACGAGCTGGTTGACTCTCCCATGAGGCGCAACCTCCTTGACAATCTCAGGAACAAACTGAGTAGCCGAAGCGCCATTCCCTAACACAACGACGTTCTTGTTCTTCAACGCGACGGAACTATCCCACTGAGCGCTGTGGAAAGCTGAGCCTTTGAAGTTAGCAGCACCTTGAATGTTTGGTATATTGGGCCTGTCTAGGGTGCCGATCGCGCTGACCACCACAGGGGCTTCGCGCACAAACATGTTACCGGTGATTGTGTCCTCAAATGTGCAGGTCCAGAGCTGCTGACGCTCATCCCAGACCATGCTCTTGCATACGCTGTTGAACTTGCAGTGGGAAAGTATGTCGTATTTCTCGGCCACCGAGAGGAAATCTGCCTCCGATTCAGTCATATGGCACAAATGCTGCAAGTCTTAGGGCCTTACACGAGTGCAGTTCATCGCGGCCAGGGTACATGCTGGACCAGTCGGGTTTCAAGGCGAAGCTGTATGAATAGAAATGGCTCGGAATGTCACAGGCGCAAGCTGGGTAGCGATTATGCCACCATGTGCCACCGATATTGTCAGACTTCTCGAATATGGTAAAGTTGTCGTGTCCCAGCATTCGCTTGAGCTGGACTGCCATTCCGAGGCCAGAGATTCCGCCTCCTACGATGATAACCTCTTTGGAAGGAGCCATGCTGACGAACACGATGGTACAACACACGAAAGCCAAAAGTTGGCTCAGGAAAGACTGATAAAGCGCAAAACAATGCGTTTCCATGCATAGATGTGATCGCAAACCACTATATAAAAGCTGTTGCCGAGCGAAACAACGCGCAACTTCCTATTCCGGAATGTCACGGTAGGAGCGCTTGCAGCTGCCAAATCTGTGATCCATGCTGCCAGCCAACGACTTAGCTTAGTTGACTTAAATCTCGCTTACGCCGGTTGACGTGTGGGGTAACCCACACGTCTGGCGCCGGCCAGACCCTCCCAGCTAGGTACAAAGACTTAGGCAATCGCAAGCACTTGCGTGCGTGTCTCAACCTCCACTGCGGCCGTCTCAGTGTATTGGCAATTCGCATTGCGCAGGCCGTTCCACTTTCCCTAGCCACCAGCTGCTCGGCTTGTTCCATCCACTATGGCGGAGCATCTCGGAAGCTCTGGAAAAGCCAGTCGCACAAGGTCCCGATCAGGATGGTAAGGACAAGCTCCAATCGAGCTATTCCACGCGACACTAAAATCGCGAGTGTAGCTTGGGCTGTCGTCGCAGAAGGCGGAAGTGTGCGTCTCTATCAAAATCTTCCCCGCAGAGCTCTCTGAATCGATTCTCACAGGCGACGGAACCCAGCCACGGTGCCAGAATTGTCGGACTCAGTCTTTCGAAGAGTCACCATCTTCGTCGACCCGAAACTTTCTCTCAAACGAAGACAACAACTCTTCAGTGAGCACATTTATCCCACCCTTCTCGCTTGGCCAGGCAGTTTCGCTTAATGCATCGCCAGTCCCCGAGCTAGAGTTGCCAGTGTCCGATTTGGAACAAAGCCAGCTCATTTCTGCATTCCTGCAAGAAACGGGAACCTGGTGCGAGACCACAGACTCTGAGAGGCATTTTACCGTGTGTGGTGTTCATGAGATGATGGACAGCAAGGCGTTCGCAGCCGCGGCTATGGCGCTTGCATCTCGGCAGCTTGATGCTGTCAAGAACCGCCAGCGGCAGGCTACGCTTAGACTATACCAACACGCCATCCAGTTGCTCATTCATCAGGACCCTTCTCAAGCTAGTTCTACCGTCTTAGCCACCTGTACACTTCTATGCGTGTACGAGATGATGGCGTCCGAGGTCGGGGAGTGGAGACGCCATCTCAAGGTTGGTCTTTCCAAACGCTAGTGGGTTATCGATAGTGACCTTGGTCATCCACAGGGCTGCGCAGGGCTTTTGAGGTCCAGAAAATGGAATGGCTCCAGTCCGAATATCATAAATGCGTGTTTCTGGGCGTTTGCGCGCATAGGTATGCATGAATGGCGCCTCCTTGTGCGACCTTGCTGATGTCTGCCAGATGTGTGGGCAGCCTTTATGACTGAAGAAAAGACGCTGATCCCCACTGATTCTTGGGTAGATGACAGTTCTATACGCTCGGTTGCGGAATGCGGTACGATCGATGCTTACTGCAATCTTGCTACGCTTGTGTTCGCCAAGGTCACGAATTTCATTGCGGAGAGCAGGCAAGGATCGGGACGCGCTGCCGAATTGGGATCGAGAATCAATGCACTGTGGCGTGAACTACAAGATTGGTGGGACTATCGTCCTCGGAGAGCTCATCCCCTTCTCAGGACCGAGCCGCCTCAAAAGAGTCCTTTCCAGGTCATACTTTTCTCACACTCCTCATCAAGTAAGTCTGAATGCCGCACGCTTAGCGCCATATTCACTTGCGTAGTCTGCGGCAACACGTTCTACCACGCGGGTTCGATCCTGCTGTTACAAGCAGGGCACGTACTGCAGAGTAGGCCTGACGCGGACGTGGACAAGGTAAGCCATAACCATTAGGTGAATACAATGATCCAATTCTAAAATAGAATTTATAGTACAATCCGGTTTGGCACGCCAAAGAGCTCTGTGGAATCAGTACGTCAAATCCTTCACAGTACGTTCATCCCCACCCATGCAAAGGCGTTACTTTGCTACCTCGCTGGTAAGGAACCACTGACGACTTCCGCCAGTGCCAATTGGGTCAACCATCTACAGCCTCTCTATATTGCCGGTAAAGCATTCGGCCATGGTCCCACTTCGCAGCAGCGTGATGCATCACACTCCCCAGGGGGCGATATCGCGGGCGAAGAGGAGCATCCAGCGGAGAAGATCGCTCTTCTACGACACCTAGCTAGAATAGAGCGGGTGACTGGTTGGAAAACTTCCGGACGAGCAGCAGAGCTACGGAAGCTCTGGGGAATCGGATGATCCAACCTAGCAATCGAGTACGACTGGAGAATAACAAAAGGTATCAAGTGAAACCTCGTAAACTGAATGACGACTTCTCAAACCCCATTGTCAGAAGCAAACAGCAGTGTCATAGAGCGTTTCTCACTAATCCATTTCGCCAACTGTATCTCAGCACTTGAACGAGACCATCCCTTAAGATGCGCAGATTACGCCTTGTCAGTAGAGATGACCTGGATCTCCTGACTTAAGATGGTTTCACCGCTCTGTTGTGGCGCGTTACCTATCATTTCCCGCTCTTCTTTCAACACTTTGGCCATCCTCGCAGCGACATGCACAGGGTTACTACCCTGCGAAAAGATGTAATCGACTTCTTCCAGGCGGAGGTTGCTCGTTTCCGGATAGAAAAAGTAGAAAGTCGGCACAAATAGCAGGTTGGTAGCCATGAAGATCAAGTACGCCTTCCACTGTAGTCTGTTGATAATGACGGGAGTGATCATGACGACGGTGAAGTTCCAGAGCCAGTTTGAACTAATACCCACGGCTGTGCCCTTCGTGCGCGCCTCCAGCGGAAGGATCTCAGGCACATACACCCATGGTACACAGTTGACACTCATACCGAAAATGAGCATGTACAGGAAGAAGAATGCGACAGCCGCAGATGCGTACGCTTGTCCGTTGGCGACGCCCGATTGAGACAGAAGCGCTGAGATCATCATCATACAAATCCCGAGACCGAAGCAGCCCCACATCATTGTCTTGCGGCGGCCCATGCGGTCGAGCGCAAAGGAGGGAAGAATCGATCCAAACATGAACATCATGTTGATGCATCCTCCCAAGATTTGCGCCATATGAGGGGTCATACCGACGTTTTGAACCAATACTGAGGGGATGTAATACACCACAAGGTTGATGCCACCCGCCTGGTTCATGAACTGGACTCCCCATGCCAAGAGCACTCGATATCCGGTCTTGACGCCATCATTTTTGAATATGGTGAGACAAGACTTTGCCGCGCTGGCAGAGTCGTCGAGCTGAATGGCTTGGAGGATGGCGTCTCTCTCTTGGACGATGTACTCGTCTGTAGGCTCTTTTCCGTATACTGCGCAAAGCACCTCCATGGCTTCTGCCTCGCGCCCATGGTTAAAGAGCCAACGAGGAGACTCGGGCAGTGCAAAGACCAGGAATATGACCACGATGGCGAACACCATCTGGAATGCGATGGGCAGACGCCACGCGAGAGCGCCTCCGACGAAAGACAATCCGAAGTCGAACCAGTAAGCGAAGACGATGCCGACGCCGACGAAAAGGACTTCAGCCGACACCAGACGTCCGCGTGATTTCCTATCGCAGAGCTCCGCTTGATACCTGGCGCAAGCCGTCAGCGCGTGACCTCCTGAAGCTGGCGTATGAATGGGAAGGATGCACTCACATTGGAACTGTCGATGTCTTGAGTCCAGTACCGAACCCGGCGATGATGCGCCCAATGATCAGGTGAGGCACAGTGAAAGCTGTAGTCTGCAGGGTAGCACCGACCATGACGAACCCCATTGCCGTCCAGATTGTCTTGCGTCGACCGAGCATCTCGCCCAAGAAGAAATTCACTTTGCGCCTGTCAGTCTCGGATCGAGTCAATCCTGTAGCACAAATTGACTTACAGAAACAGCCAGCAAGACAACCCAAGTTGTAACAACTGACGATGATGCCTGTCTTTGAGTCGGACGGGTGATCGAATTGGTCAAGCCAGTCTTTGTTCTGCAAGATGCCTCCAAACACGCCCTGGTCGTATCCGAACAGGACGAAGGCTAACAAACAGCACACTGTCACTCCATACTGGAGGGATTTTCCGGTTCCCAGCCAGGAGCGCATGATGTTACTCGAGGCTGCAGATGAAGGTTGAAAGAGGTCAAAATGATGAGAGTGCCTGAGTCTGGACAGGTCCTCTATGAGAATCGGCTTGTTCGTTCGTGACGTGTGGAAGACAAGAGATAACTTTATAGGTGCTACGACCTCTCTGAGGCTCTGCGAGTGATAGATGATTTGTTCCAAAATAGAAGATATAGCCTCCGAGCTCGAAGCTTGTGCAAACCGTAATGGCGCCCGCTTTTCGGCTAAGAGGCAAGACTACGGCGCACCATCGATCCGGGGCGCAGTCCGGGGTTGACTAAAATCCGGGGTAACAACTGCTTTGGTGAAACTCATGCTGTTTTCGGCGAGCCAGCTCAGAGGCGCGAGTAGGCGCTAGAACATGGGCGCTACCGAGAGCTGGAGCTGATGCCAAGAGCACAATGCACGGACGCCGTACGCTGGTAGTGACCGCAACAGCGCTTGCGCTTATGTTGGCCAGATGTCGACAGCACCGAAACGGCTGGTCTTGGCGGGCAATTGGCGAGCTCTGCATGTTTGAAGCTGGCCTCTTCAACAGCACCGATCGACCATGGGTGCTTGCGCTTTCATGAGTACGAATGACGGCGCAAGCCGGCTTCTTCCGCAGGAGGGTTGACCTGAGGTTGTGACATGGGCCTCTGTCCTAGCGTTGCTCTCTCAAGTATCTAGAGGACGGAAAGAACACAGCGATGACGACTAACGAATGGCACGGTCAAACCCACCACTCTGTACCCTGCGTGCCAGCGTGGGAGAACCAGATTCGCTGCTATGGAAGGTGGAGAGGGCTGTAAAAGGAGTCTCTCATAGCGAGACCAAAGGCGTAGATTTTTGCAAGCATGATGGTTGACTTCCTCAAGCAGTGAACGGATGAAGCAGAGTTCGACCCTGTCTACCATTGTATTCCATAACTATGGAGCGTGCTACTTTAGTGCTTTTAGAGATCATGATGCACGAATGGCCCAAAGATCGAGCATTCGATCAGTGAACGTGACTAAGAAAGGCGATAGTAGAAGACCACACCAGTACCACGTAATAGTAGAAACCCGGCTATCGAAACGCAAAGCCACTGTCATGTGATGCAGAACTTCAGGCATTGTGAACTCAGCTTCTAGCTACGTCCTCGACTGTGCCCGTTCCATTTGCCCGTTGGCTGTTGGAGTCAAATCGGCGTGCACAAGCTACTCTCTTCCACTTCAGGTGTGCCGTACAGTAGACCTTTCATCGATCTCGGAAGGCTACGGAACGCCGCGAAAGACCACTAGACACGCGAAGCGCATAGTTCCAGTTTGGACGAATTGCGATCATGCGAGCTTTCCCTGTGCAGCAACACGACGCTCGATTGCCGCCTGTACAGTCGGCATGGTGAAAAACTCTCTCATGTCTCTGACAAATGCATCAGGGCGCTCAAACGTTGAGAAATGACCACCGCGTGGATACTCCCGCCAGAAGCAGATATTAGCTGCTTGTTTGGCCCAGTCCTTAGGACACTTATGTCACAGTCAGCCTTTGCTTTAGACGCAGAGTTGGCTTGAGACCTACATGGAGCTGTTCCTTCGCATACATGCTCACTCCTGTGGGAGCGGCTACGTAGGTTTCGAACGTTCCCTCGGCTTCGCGCATGCCGCGACCGAACGCTTCCCGGTAAAATCGCAAACCGGGCGTCGCTCCTTGAATCCAATGCATCATGACCAGTGTGATGATGTCGTCTTTGGAGAATGCATCATGACAGTCGACCCAATCGTGGAACTTCTCCACGAACCAAGCAAGGAGACCAATAGGAGAATCGCCAAGGGCAAAACCCAACGTCTGCGGACGCGTCTTCTGCTGTTCAAGATAGCCGCTCTGATCGGTCTCGAAATTTCGCCTTATCTCCAAGGCATCCTTCTCGAACTGAGAATACAGGACGCTGCTAAGTGTCCAGCGGATGTACGCAAGCGGCGCTTTCCATAGAGTCGGCGGAGGAACAGGGAACATGTTGAGGTGTTGCGCAACCACCGACTGAGGGTACTGTATGGCCACCGAACGAGTGATGAAAGATCCAAAATCACCACCCTGCGTGGCAAACCACCGATAGCCAAGGACGTCCGTCATCAGGATATGATATGCTCGAGCGACGATGTTCGGGCCAACGCCAGACTTGAGCGGCGCAGGGGAGAAGCCAAACCCCGGTATGGAGGGGACCACGACATGGAAGGCCTGAGCGTTGTTGTCTTTCGGACTGCTGAGCTCTTCAACGACCTTGACAGCTTCCACGAAGGAACCAGGCCAGCCATGAGAGTAAAGCAGAGGAACGGCCGCTCGCCTGGAGGATCGAGCGTGGGTAAAGTGGATGACAAGCGGGCCATACTCGGGCACATTCAGCTTGACAAGAAAATGCTTGAACACCCTGTTGAGTTCGTTCTGCAACTCTTAACGATCGGGTTTGGGGAACCTTCGTAGTGCGTCGACCATGCGCCGTATGCGCTGGCCTGTGACGGATTTGTTCCAAACTCACCTCTTGCTTTTCCCAGTCATACTTCTCCCGCCAATAGTCGGCCAATTCCCGCACTGAGGAGACCTTTGCACCCTGCGTCCAGTCATGTTCGCCGAAATCAGTCTGCTCTTCAGGATACCGCGCCAGAGCAAGCTTTTGCTTGGTGATGTCGAGGAGCTCTCTGTCGACCTGGAGACGGAATGGCACCGGTTCGTTGTAGCGGAGGCCATCTGTAGATATTGGTAATTTGAGCATGTTTAGGCTCCGTCACAATAGCACACCGAGCGGACTTTGGTGGACCGTCGAGAAGTCAAGAGCGGTAGCTTCATCTTGGGTCGCCAGCGGTATGGATGGGTGCTGGATTTTGTATCTATCTTAAGCAGACGATAGCGCCGTGCGACACAAGGTCCGTGGGATGCCGATGACGAGATCACAGAGCTGCAACACTGCACGCCTACATGACCTTGCAGAACCAAGCGGTTGCGCTTCAGATAACTATGTTTGATGATGCCAAGACTATCGGCCCAAATGCACAGTGAGGCCGAGCGGCCCGGGGTGGCTATCCTGCTAACAATGCAAAGCCACATGGCGATTTCGGACGCACAACTGCGAATCGCCAACAGGCAGTCCTTCTTAGAGCCTCTAGCATGCACTGGATGCCTAAGCTTCGCTGTTTGTCCTGTGCAGGATCTTACCGCATTACTTGCTCTTGCGCAGCCGGCCTTAGTTTAGGTGCTTCTCGCTGTTTCTCAGCAAACGGAATGGATCGCTTGGATGCACTCTTTCCCTTCCGCGTCTGTCGACCTTGCTGGGAGGGCGCAGCGCTAGCGATCAAAGGTACTGAGCTGGGGTGGGTGCAGAGAGTCTATGCGCTTGATCAACGAGTTCAATCCTCGCGTAGTGTGAGTGCTTGCGCTTTCCCTCTATCCAATTCTATGAGCTGAGCGGGCCTGAGAGGAGTAGCCTGCGGCATCTCTTGGCATCTGGCGTGGATCGCGCCGTGCTGACCCACATAGTAGTCATTTCGCCGTGGGTAGACAATTTCCCCGACCTACCGATTATGCACACTGGTTCCATCCGCAGATCTCGCGACTCTGTCTAGCCCTGGCTCATTAGACCACGTTCCAATAGTCTGACCACATCAAGGCGTCCAACACATCGCGGCATGCGTGAGCCGCGAGCGAGCCTATCTCTCTTGCCCCTCAGCATTTGCTGAAAGCTCCCAGTCACATACAGAGTAATGGCGTTGATGTGAGAAGACATTGTACGACGACCGGCATAGGAACAGTAGGTGTAAATGAAAGATTCATCGATGGCAGCTTGGGTATCGATGAAACGATCTGAAAGTCAAGCGCCATCAGGATAGTCATTGGCTCTATGGGCCGAGTCAAGACTTGTGCAATCACAGTCAACACTGGCGCAACTATTGGCATATTCTCCATCCATGTGTTACAATCTACAGCACATTCTCAACGTCGTCGATGATCTGTACTTTGATGCTTCCGTTGCTTAGATCAGCGCAGGTGTGCAACGCATCCAATGCCTCTTCCAGTGGAAACCTATGACTGACGAGTGACTTCAGATCGAGCATGCCACCAGCAAGGCACTGCAGGCCCGCGGGCCAGGTATCCCGGTACCTGTTGATGAACTTCAAATTGATCTGCAGTACTATCAGAGCAGCGTCAGCTTCGTCGTAGACGGCAGGTACTTACCTCCCCTAAGGAAAGGTGCATGAAAGGGAGATTATTCATGATCCCCCTGCTTACACCAATCACCATCACGGTCCCGCCTCTTCGAACAGTGTATGCTGCCGTTATCACGCTACTCTCTACACCAGTGCATTCCAGAACCACCTCAGGCGCACCGTATTCTCCGACGTTCTTGAAGTCGAACAGCCTCCTAATCTCCTTTGCGTTGCCTTCTGCGTCGACAGTTCGATTGACTTGGTATGTGAGGGCTGAAGGAACAAATTTCTTTGCGAAACTTAGTCTTGTCGGCTCCAAATCCGTGATGACGATCGGGTGGGCGCCGCTCGCCCTCGCAGCTGCAAGTGCGATGAGGCCGATAGGCCCTGCGCCACAAACAACCACGCCACGACCAAGCGATAGCCCAGCCGAGCTAATCCCATGCATAACTACTGAAAGTGGCTCCAGTAATGCGCCTTCTGCATAGCTTACGTTGTCTGGCAGCTTATGGCACCACTTCGCTGGATGAGTCTTATACCTCTGAATTGTACCGTGATAAGGGTAGACGCCTGCGAACTGGACGGCTTCGCAAAGATTGTAGCGACCATCTTGGCAAAGGAAGCATTCGCCGCATGGGACGCCGGGCTCGAGAGCGACGCGATCACCTACAGTACTGCTTTAAACGTCGAACAGCTTTCCATCCTACTAGGAACCTTACCTGGCTTTAGGTTCTTCACGCCTTCACCGCATTGCAGGACAACGCCAGCTGCTTCGTGACCCAAGATGCAATCGCCCTCCACGATCAGAGACCCTATCCTGCCGGTCCGCCAAAAATGAACATCAGATCTGCATGCATCAGCAGTGCGTACAGCAATCATGCATCGCTAATCTTTTACCCGCAAACCCCCGTCGCCTTGATGTGCAGCAGCACTTCGCCATGACCCGGCTTGTATACGGGTGCGTTCTCTTGTTTCAGCCGGTGGTCTGCGGTGACTTGTAGCGAAGGGTTGGGGAGCGGCGTAGAGATTATGGACTTCTCTGATGGTCTAGTCATGGTCTGTCAGGTATCGTCAGTAGATGCCTCCGCATACTACCCAGAGTCGATGCTTACTGTCGTCATAGGAGGGACTGAGCAGGCTCCAGGCAGCTGTGTAAGCTATATTGAAAGAGAATAAAGCGTTATGCCGTTGCGGACATCCGTGAGGAAGGCTTGCGGACCGTGCAAGCAGAAATGTGTCCATGGATGCCTTAAGACTATCGCAACAGTTGTATGTTCCAATGGATAGTAGCGGATGGCGTGACAAGCTCTGAGTAGGGTAATTCTGCTGCGTTGCTACATCTGCAGGAGGCTAGTTCTACCACTTTCCTGTTCGAGAGCCCAAGCTGGAAAGGTTGTCCAATCTGCTTACGATGGTGTTCAAGTCAATATTCGCATTCTGCCAGATGAGTCAGGCGGCTACTGTTGCGCTGTTAACCTATTTCCAGATTTGCATGACCCTTTGCAAAGAAAACACTGTGCGTGGGCTTGCACGAAGTACGGCGCAGGGGAGCCAAACAACAAAGGCGAGCCAGCAAGTTACTACTCCAAACTTTGAGTTGGCATCACGCGCTCCAGGGAGAAGGAAGGCGGTTCCACAATGCTGCCGCTATCACTGTTGAGATCCATTCGATCTATCTTGACGCTATGACCATACCGCCTTCAAAAACATCTTTTGGGTCACATAGTTTGGCATTGGAAGAATGAACTAATGCAGCAGGGCAACTGGTGCCTCTTATTACCTAATGTGGAAGGCAACACAAGCTATGTGTGATTGGTCAGGCTCTGGCGCGCTTCTCCTGAGAACAAAACGCACTGATGCTCGACGCGATGTAGTTATATACCCCTGCTGAAGACTGTCTTTGCTTCTTACCACCGTGTCGACGAAACATCTGCTATCGCCCTCCGCGGTATACAGAAGTTACGACAGTCGCAAATATGCACTCCACGCAGAGCACCAACGAAAAGAAGAGAGGGACATATTATGGTGACAGCGGCTTAGAAGTGTTGCGAAAGGAAGAAGTCTCAGAGCAGGCGACAATGCAGAGTTTGTCGAAAGAGCACGATCATGTCCTGAAGAGCTTCAGGCTATCGATCGCCGACTTGTGTCAGCAATTTAACGGAGGTCACCCTAGATACATTCGCCGCGTTCATCGGGTATAGAATATGCTAATAATCAGCTAGCGGGGCTATCGGCATGGCTGCTACTGGAGTTGCTCTGTAGAAGTATGTTATGCAATATGCGCCGCACTCCCCAGACTACTTCAACCGCAACCATTTCGTGCTGTCAAACGGTAAGTATGCCTAGAGTTTAAGTGAAGACATTTGTCAACTCACTACTGATAGGTCATACATGTCCGTTCCAGTATTCCTCCCTTCACCTTATAGACTGCAAGACAATAACCCTAGAGCAGTTAAAGTTATATTACTCTAAGCGATTAATATATTGTGTTCTAGGCACCTAGAGATCGAGCACGAAGGTATTAAGGTCACGACAGGCCTCTTAGGTTAGGGTGTTACAAATATAGTCAGTCTTACAATAGCAAGTAAGCATTTATAAGTAGTCGATAATATATTAGACATTTAAGTTATTTCCTACCATACGTGGTATGTAGTTAGAGATACTTACTTATAAGAGGGCGTTGCGCTACAGGTAATCTTTTTTGCTAGTCACCGTAAGCTAAATAACCTTACGATTATCTACGGCAGTGATTAGATTACTTATGATGGCCGTTTAATCAGACAAATACTAAGTATATCAACACTAAGATAAGAGCTTCTATTTAGGATGTTATTGATAATAAGGATAGATACTTCGATATTAATGGTATTGCCGAAGCGTTAAGCAAAGCGCAAGTTATAAATAATAAGCCTACGTTCGTTACTATACGCACGTTCATCGGGTTGGGCAGCGCCGTAGCAGGAGATGCAACCGCGCATAGTGCTGCTTTTAGTGCTGCTAATATAGCTACTATGAAGGAATATCATAGATTCAATCTACAAGAGTATTTCGTGATTAGCTAGGATATGCGTAAATTCTCTAAAGATGTTTTCTGTAAGAGGCTAGAATCTAGTGTAAGAGTAGGAGAGTGAGATCTAGCAATACGTGACTAAGTATCTAGACCTGGGCGCAGACTTCTAACGACGGGTAAATAGCCAGCTATCTAAAGATTAGAAATCACTAGTACTGCGCTTATTTCTATATGTACTAATGGCAACAAGGAAGTCTTTCGCTAAGTATTTAATCGAATTGTAGAGAAAGTAAATAACTTCATAATTGGCATAGCTGACTCATTACTATCAGTCAATATAATGTAGGCGGGTGAAGTCGACTTTCAACACGTACGTTGCATCTAAAGCGTTGCTCGATCATCATGCTAAGAGCTACTAGCCTAATCTAAAGACTACATGTGGTATCACAAGCGATTGTAGTGGCTACTGCATCTACTATAGGGTGCGTGAACATGCCATATGCGCCATTTCGAACGGTCTAGCCGCATTTTCTCCAAATACATCTATTCCTGTCACGTCAACCTTCTTCATTTTTTTACCTCTACGCTGCGCCGGCAGTTTGCATGGGCGCATTACAGCATCTCCGGGTGATTCACGCAGCCACACACAATTCCATTGGCATGGGCGAGGACGGGCCGACCCATCAACCTATTGAGCTGGCCGATCTGTACCGCACAATGCCCAAACTTTGGTATATAAGGCCAGCAGATAGCAAGGAGACCGCAGTAGCGTGGATCACCGCGATCGAAGCCAAGATGACCCCGTCAATCATCTCGATTTCACGACACGCTCTATCGCAACTGAAACAAACGCAGCGGAGCATAGTCAGACGAGGTGTCATACGTTGTGGAGGAAGTCGATGACGCTGACGTCACGCTGCTTGGTGTGGGCGCTGAACTGCACCATACTTTGGGTGCCGCAGCGGAGTTGAGAGCCAAAGAAATTTGGACACGAGTCATCAGTTTTCCGTGTCAGCAATTGTTCGAGATACAGTCAACTGAGTACAAGCGCGAAACACTTTGCAGACACCGTGGTATCCCCGCTGTTGTCCGAGAGGCTACATTCCTATCACCTTTTTTTTGGATATAAGAGAATAGTCTCAAACTATCCAGATACAATTTGGTTGTCTCCCGGGATGGAGCATATCCACCGATGACCAGTCTTGGAAGTATGGCCAAACTCGAACATTTAGCCAGAGCAAGCTACTCACCACCGCTGTCCAGATCGGCCCGACGGTCATGGTCATGATCTTGGTCGTTCGACAGGCAGCTGCAGGCATGGGCATGCCAACCACTAACTGGACAGCGGGTCAAGCTGTCGATGCACCGATTATGAGCCTTTTCTGCTGGTTCTGCGACCTGGAATAACAAGATCAGGACCGACCGACATGTTTCAGCCAGCAATCTGCCAAGCTGGAGGTATCTCGCTACACTCGGCCATTTTCATGCTGATAGCAAGGTTGTATGTCAAGACATTGTGCTAAAGAACGATTAGAAGAGGAAGAAACGCTTCAAACTATCGATGTCTCCTTACATGGCTTGCGGGTTCTGAGTGGACACAAACAGGTCTTCCCCTGCATCAAATGTCCAGGCTTCGCAATCGAAGCTAGTCGAAGTCAGTTTCGACATATGCGCGAAAGCCCAGTTCCCACAACAGAGCACCAACAGAAATTTTGAGAGACCATCTCCGTGGCGGCCACTCGAATCAATAGTCAATGTGGGTTGTGAACCTTGTATGAAGACTAGGCTTGTTGGGATGATTGCCGTTTGGCCATGTGAAGAGATCGAATAGTAATGATATTGTCTAGCATAGACGCTGGTCGCTGAGCATGAATCAATAGTCCAAGAAAATGATGGGCTCAACCGAACACCCCAGCACAATACTCTTGAACCGATCCAGAGAAGTTCGCCAAGATTTCCGATCGTCGTCCGCGAATAGTGACCTGTGAGCCAGTTCCCAGCAGTCCGAGTGAGCTACGTGATTTCAGTTGAGCCAAGCGACTATGTTTTGTATGTTTCGTTACCAGCCAGTCGGGCAAGCGAAGAAGCAACGCCCAATCCGTTGCGACGCGCTACTTGAGATGAATTCATTGGTCCTATACGGTTGCACACGAACCCAAGATCCGGAGATACTAAGATCCGTGCCTACGACGAACTGACGATGCACCACAGATAAGCTCAGCGCTAGTCAGTTGGTCACGAAGTCGATGAGATGCTAGAAAAGTCCAGTTACCAGCTTGTTCCTCACGTTGCAGTTGGACGCGACTTGGGCTAGATTCAAATGATACTTTGCTTATCGTTCAGTGGGGCAATGGCTCAAATATGGTCAGTACCCCGGGGCTCTTTCTTCGTCCAGGTGAAATTGAGGCCTTGGTACGCGTTCTTTTCCACGGCTCCCAGATCGCGTCAATGCTTCCTGCTGTTTGTGCGACGTGGAAGATAGCTCTATTCCTTTAGATAAGTTGGAACTCGCGCATGCGTCGGCGCATCGCTGCAGGCCGAAGGTGCTTTCAACCTAGTGGAGCACTTGAGATGCAAGTGATGCTTCCCTAGGCATCTACAAGCGCCAATGCGGCATTCGCACGCACACGAGATCTGTGCGTTAGCCCACTCATGACTCGACATGCCCCTCAGGAGAATGCGAAGATGCGCGGACCCCTTTGCATTGGCTCTTCAGTTGCTTGAAGGATCAAAACAACTCTTGCCCTGCTGCAATTCTGACGTGCTACAACCGGGAAAAGCGTTTACTGGAGCGTGACACACCCTACACGCTCACTGGGCGAGTCAGGTTACATTCTAATTACGCTCACCGGAGTAAATATTCCTCGTTGCCGTATCACGTGAATAGATCATTCTTATTACGTTGCAGGGTCGCAATTGGTGATTATGAGAATGGATCTTGGAGAACAAGAAACTTTGATCGCTGGTATCTACTGAGACTGAACGCTGACTCGAGCTTGAAAATAAGTCGTCCGCGCGGGAAGAGGCAACGGGCCGCTTCTTAGCTCTTTTCCATCATTAGTGCAGGCTGGTCGTTTGCGTGCCAAAGCGTCAAGCCCGGTATGTCGAGCAAGCCGCATTGCCACGCTACTGACTATGTAAGACCTAAGCATGCTTGAGCCTTACGCCAGACTGCATCAGGCGTGGTTGCAGATGCCGATTTGGTCATTTTCCGAGAATTCGCATGTATCTGGAGCATCAATGAGATGAAGGTGGGACTTGCACTGCAGTAAATGCTCTGCAGCCAGTCACAGGTCCGTTAACGCTTCGCTGCATTTGGTCGAGGCCTTCAGGCCGCCCTGATAGAGATTGATCAGTGGGAACAATGTCGGTAAGATCGACCCTCAGTTCTCGATGTCTATAAAGTCGGACCGTAATTCAATAGGTACCTTTCAGCAGACCATTACTTCCAACACCACTGTAGCATCAGACGTAGCGATTCAAATCATGAAGATTCCGCACATCCTTTTGGGCGGATGCGCTGCTCTGATCGTTAAGGCTGCAGTGCCTTTCAGGAACACCACTGAGGTCAAACTAGCGCAGATTAAACATCTTCTGACTTCTCAGCTCTCGGAGAACGCCTCCATTATCTTTCCCGACTCTGATCGATGGGTTGATGTTACCCATCGTGCTGCTGCTCCTCGCGTCAATCCGGGCTACCTGGCTGTTGTTGACGTGGCCGTCGAAGACGATGTTGTTCAAACGGTATGCGTTCCGCTGAATCAGAACGAAGTTAATGCGCGCTGACTTCTGAATAGATCAGAATCGCTAACGAAATCGGAGTGCCGTTCTTAGCTGTCACCGGCACGCATGGCTGGACCGACGACATCAGCCGCATCCAAGACGGAATACAGATTCGCATGCGTGGCCTTAACCATGTCACTCTGGGATCCAGCAAAGATACTGCCTATGCCGGCGGTGGCGTCATCCAATACGAGGTTCTTCAAGCTCTGTATCGAGATGGAAAGCAAGCCGGTAAGTATTCTCACGCACTCGTCATATGCATCATGGCAGGGGAGCAAATGGATCGACTGACGAATGGACGTCCTTTAGTTCACGGTCTCTGCGAATGCGTTTCTATCATGGGTCCTCTGCTTGGTGGAGGCAACAGCGTACTACAAGGTGCTCACGGCTTCGCTGCTGACAATCTGGTCTCTGCTAAAGTGGCCCTGCACAACGGCACTGTTGTAAAAGCCTCAGAGAACGAGAACGAGGATCTTTTCTGGGGCCTCCGAGGTGCGGGTCACAACCTAGGCATCGTTCTTGAGTTTGAGGTGAAGGTCTACGACATTCACCCAGATCCGTGGACTTTCATGACATTTGTATATGAAGCTGATCAGATCGAGGAGTACTTCGAAGCTTGGAACCAGCTAGAGGATGTCATCACGGATCCCGGTCTTATTGTACTGAACGGGTACTATCGTATGTTACCAGATCTCAATAATGAGAAGGTGAGAAATTTCCACTGGTCGTCTCGTGTTAGACATAGCTTACTAACTGCGTCACAGCCTCTTCTCGTGCTGGAGCTAATCTACCAGGGTTACGACACTGCCGCTTCCCAGTACATCGACGCCTATCGTGCCATCCAGCCCATACACGAGGAGACTGTGACTGACATATACTGGAACGAACTCTTTGACATCACAAATTTCGGTCGTGACGATCGAGTCTGCGTTCCAAGTCAGAATTGGGCTGGTTACGTCAATTCCGTCACTCGCTGGGACCCTGCATCTATGCGGGAAAGCTACAATATCCTTGCCGATCTTGTGGCAATAGAAGCCTACAACACTTCCACCTTCATCTTCGAGTCTTACGGGCGCAAGGGCGTGCGTGAGTTCGCTGATG
The DNA here is from genome assembly GCA_020744315.1 of Curvularia eragrostidis. Taxonomy (NCBI): domain Eukaryota; kingdom Fungi; phylum Ascomycota; class Dothideomycetes; order Pleosporales; family Pleosporaceae; genus Curvularia; species Curvularia eragrostidis. The sequence goes on along the minus strand of JAIRCK010000011.1, from coordinate 135,063 downwards.
ACTTCAATGCCGTTGCACCAGAGGAACGTAACAAGCACAACATGTTGGCCGCCTTCATCTTCTGGACTGGAGACAACAAAACAGAGCTCGATGCAGCCCGCGAATATGGAGGGAGACTGCAGATAGCCAGTCGGAATGGAGAGATTGCTCATTCCTACGTCAACTATGCCATTGGTGGTGAGGAGCTTGCACAAGTCTATGGTCGGGACTCTGAACGCCTTCAAAAACTTCGGACAATCAAGGCAAAGTTTGATCCTTACAACAAATTTGGTTACTATGCTTCCCTCTTCGGTGCATAACGCCACAGCTGAGGGGATAAGAGCCGCTAGGAACGAAGCCGAAGCATGTCAGAAAATGGGTTGGGATCTCCTACAGGGCGATAATTTTCTGAACGTGTGCAGGCGGCTTAGTAGATGTATCTTGACAAGGGAAAAGGGAATAATCGTGTAATTTCTTAGGAAATGGACTTGACTCTCATAAAGCGTCGAAAAGTTAGAAGCATGGCCGTGTCCATTCCAGCATCTCGCTTCATCTTCGTCACGTGAAAATTGACCACGTGTGTCCTTTTCAACGCACATATGCCCTACAGCCGTTTCAATAATCGTTGGCGGCAATTCAAAGTGCGCTGAACGTATCTGATGAGTACATAAATCGTGATTGTGTAGCATGACTCCAAGGATGGAGTCGGGCGGCCGCACAATACGTTGGAATGATGGAAACAAGGTGCGGTTTTTTTTTTACTAATGACGCTTTGTCAGATGCCAAACGAAAGGATGATCGTGATAATGGAGAGTAGCCCGTTCGGACTTGTCCCGTGCGCGTCTCTCCAGACACAACGTTCATATTCTCTATCATCATATCCTCATCTAGCCCCAGCTTCGACCAAGGCGACAGTCCTCGCAGCTCATCACTATGTCTAGAGTGTGTTTCTTAGGGCATACGACGGCTTCTTTTGCAAGTTGTTCCATCTTGATCAGTCGTGTGGTCATCGGCGCGAAGTCTACGAGGTGTTGGATAGAGAAGCAAGCGGCCCGCGCTCAGTCAGTGGGAGGCATCTCCTCAACTGATACTTTTGCCTTTCACGCAGCTGTGGCGTACAGTGTTGGATTACAAGACATAGCGAGTAGGGTCAGTTGGCGGTCAGATCCGTGTTGAAGGAAGGGAGGTTCACTCATATGCCATAAACCAGTGGTACTCAATTTGAAGGCTAAATTCTACAGAATCTTACGTCTCTGCGTTTCTACACACTACGATATACTTTGATCGAACCCGTTGAAGAAGAGAGATCTCCTTGTAACATGTGGCACCTCATGAACAGCTGATTTTCCGATACCTGTTTGGCACTGAAGTTACGATTTGAAAAACGAAGATGATAGCGGAAAGGTCAGGTGATTGCCGTTCACGTAAGGGCTAGTCAAAAACAGGTATTTCCAGAGTTCTGTTACAATATGCACTTCTGCCGTTGATTTTATAGGACGCTGAAGGTATTAGTGGCAAAGAACTACATGTAAAGGAAAGGTCGTAGATGCGTGAAAAGAATGCATAAAGGGCTAGATGCAAGGATTTCAGAACAACAGAAGCTAGAGCATGATGGTGTGTGTTTATTCTACCGATTGGCCTCCAGAATCCTGAAGTGCTCATTTGTGTACTAGAAGCGTACGGAAATCTTGAAGCATGATCAAAACCGCCCATTAAGAACGGTGGCGCGGAAAGGGGGGATGATGCGCCTGGGAATTGGTTTCAGCTGGAAGTCGGAGCTTGTTCCTGAGTGTCTAATTGGATGGTAGTCGGATGAGAATCTACACTTTCATTAGCTTCATCTTCAGCTGGCAGGAGAATTGATGCTGCCCTACATCTTCAAGTCTCCAAGCCTAATTTCCCAGCCGACGTCAAGTTGAACTCGCGCTGCATTGGACGGATGTCGGATCGACGTGAGCTCAACCATCGATGCAATTCTTGTAACTAGTGTTTTCATCGTATTTGGTGTAGTGCAAACTTTCTACATGGTCCCAGGCTAGCTAGCTCAATTTACCCCGGATTTCGGGAAAACTCTCGGGGTACAATTCTCGGAATGATCTACTGAGTCTGGGGAAGCGTGCCTGTTCTCCGCAACCTCCACAACTCATCCAGGCGCACAGATGCAGATAGCCCATCATCATATTTTGTACATATAGAGCAGCAGATATCTTCAGTGAGTTATTCACAGCTGTCCTAGCTAGCTATCTCCTCTCTACGCGTCCTTCTTATCTTTTCACTGCACATCTGCGTCCCCAGTCCGACTCTGAAGGGCTGCGCATCCCATCTCTACCCGAGGATTGCGTCAGCAGGGGAACTACGAGGCCCTGACAGTGAAAGTGCTGCGCCATTGGTTGAGGCATCGCATAAACAAAAGAGTCACGTGACTCGAGGTGAAAGAGCAGGTGCCTGCAAGTACCTAAGGTAGGCATGGCTTTTCTCCTTCTCCTTCTTCCTCCGTAGACTAACGCACACTAGTTCTCAGGCCTCCAGATCAATAACACCTACGCCAAAGCTATCTTGTCATCGCTTCACCATGGCAGCGACTTACAGCAACGATAAAGCCACTGACGATGCCTTCAACTCGTCGTTGGCTCGTCGCGTCTCCACAAACGACAAAGATGTCAAGCAAATCAACATCGATGCAGCAAGAGCAACGGAAGTCGAGCACAACATGTCCTTGTGGCAGGGGCTGAAACTTTACCCCAAAGCCGTTGCATGGTCTGTCCTTCTATCTGCTGCTATCATCATGGAAGGCTTCGACATCGTTCTCATTGCCAACTTGTTCGCCGTTCCAGCTTTCAAGAAGCAGTTTGGTGTTAAACTCCCGAATGGCACATACGAACTTACATCAGCCTGGCAGACTGGCCTTACTAATGGTGCAGTCGTTGGAGAACTTCTCGGTCTGACCATCAACGGGTGGATCGCTGACCGCTTTGGCTACAAGAAGACCATGATTGGAGCTCTTCTTTCGGTCAACTTTCTGATCTTCATCCTCTTTTTCGCAAAGTCAGTCGAACAGCTACTTGCCGGCCTTATCTTAGTAGGTATACCGTGGGGAGTCTTCCAGACCTTGACAACTACCTACGCCGCCGAGGTCTGCCCAGTCGCTCTGCGCGCATACCTTACAACATACGTCAATCTGTGTTGGGTTATTGGGCAGTTTCTTGCCTCCGCCGTACTCAAAGGTGTTTCCACCCGCGAAGACGAGTGGGCATATCGTATCCCTTATGCTCTTCAGTGGATGTGGCCTATCCCTCTGATTGTTGGTATCTCCTTTGCACCAGGTATGTTTCTGATGATCGCAATGAATATACTGAGTACTAATTTGGGCAGAATCTCCGTGGTGGCTCGTTCGCAAAGGCCGACTCGAAGACGCGAAAAAGTCACTCCTCCGCCTCACCTCAGATAATCAGCTCGAATCCTTCAATGCCGACGAGACTGTTGCTATGATGGTACATACAAACGACATGGAGAAAGCTACAACCGAGTCTACCGGCTACCTGGACTGCTTCAAGAAGACCGATCTCCGGCGCACAGAAATTTGTGCCATCGTGTGGTTCATCCAGACGTGGTGTGGATCGAGTTTCATGGGATATTCCACGTACTTTTATCTGCAAGCGGGCCTTGATACCTCGAATGCCTTTACTATGTCCCTCATTCAGTACTCCCTTGGAGCTCTAGGTGTTTTCTGCTCGTGGGGTCTGATCGCTAAATTTGGCCGTCGCACACTATACCTTGGGGGACTTGTAATCCTTTTCACTCTTCTGCTCATCATTGGATGTCTTGGCATCATTGATCAGCACAACACTACCGCTCAATGGGCCACTGGATCCATGCTGCTTGCATACACCTTCATCTATGACGCTTCGGTTGGTCCGGTTTGCTACTCGCTTGTGGCTGAGCTGTCTTCGAGTCGCCTTCGCCAGAAGACGGTTGTAATTGCGCGCAACGTGTACAATGTGGGCAGCATCGTGAACAATGTCCTCACTCCGAACATGCTCAATCCGTCGGCATGGAATTGGAGTGCCAAATCAGGGTTTTTCTGGGCCGGTATGTGCTTTCTCTGTATTGTCTGGACCTATTTCCGGCTACCGGAGCCAAAGGGCAGGACCTATGGTGAGCTGGACATCCTTTTCAAGAACAAAGTCTCCGCTCGCAAATTCGCCTCCACTTCGGTAGATACTTTCACCGAATCCATCGGCAAGACTGAGCTCAAGGAAAATGAACATATTGAGAAGGTTTGAAGATGATTCATTCATGAGAGATCAGTCCAAGAGAAGTTGCAGTCAAGAACTGGGGCGCGTCAGACCCGAATTGATAGGCTGCATGCATAAGTTCGGCGACTGATGACGAGTATGTATCATAGGGTGCTAATACAAATTACCATAAATTTCTTTCTATTACTCACCCCACAAAACCAATTAGTGATGCTGCAGTTTCTGTGATGTTGACAAGCGGTGGGAAGAAGCTTCGCAAGGAACGACCAACCCACGCTTAGTGCATTCTATGATTGTTCTAGTACATGCATGGGCTAGCGCATGACAATCAAATCAGGATGATGGCCTCTTGCATGGCCCAGGCTATGCGGTGAAACAACAGGTCCATGGCATTGCTTGTTCTGGATGAGTTTGTTTCGGCGAATTGTACCTTGGTGGAAATACGGCGCAAGTACGGGTTAATTTGAGAAGCATACTAAAGCGCACAGATTACTATATGCCCCCAGTCCCCTTGAGACGAGCCGGTGGTAATCAATTCCAAGACACCCCTGCAAACATCGCATACGTAGTAGGCAGAACGGTACCTTTTCGGACCGCAAGTATATTACTAGTATGTAGGTATATAAAGAGAGTAGTCGTTCTACTTTGCAGTGCATCACCAGACCAGCTTCAAACAGTCACATATCTGCCAAACTATAGATTCCCCACCTTCCCAACATGCGTTCTTTTATCACCGCCGCAGTCCTGGTCTCGGGAGCACTTGCTTTCAACCCCAAGATCTGCAAAGGAGCAGGCGGCTGCGTCCAAACGACGTACAACCCACCGGACCCCTTCCGATGCCCTGACGGCACATTGCTCAACATCCAACAAACCGCCTCGAACACATTGGATGCTAGCAATGGTAGCTATGAGATTGTCTCTAAATCTCAGTTTCCCACCTCATGCCTGAGTGGCGCTAAGCCCGCTGATGGCGATGTCCTTGCTGTATGTTCATGGCCTACGAAATGATGAAAATCAAGCGAGGAATCCATTAATAAACTCTGCGCAGGTCCACACGACTGAATTCAAACAAAAGATCTACGTATTCCTCAAGGAAACATGCACTGAGACAGCACCAAAGAAGGATGACTGTTACACCCAGAATCCCAACCCTTCAAGGTCAGTACACCGTGTTTGAATGACTCTATATTATGCTTACATGCAGCTACAGCATCACCTTCTGCCAAATCGTTGATTCAAAGAATCAAACATGCACCGGGAACCCCAGCGCTGGCGAATGTGAGAGGTGGGGAAGCGGTGCTGGACGCACTCAGTGCATAGGCTGGGTTCCTGGTAAACCTGACTTCCCAGCCAGCGGTTAGGTCTACGTACCAGCAATTGTATATATGTAGTAAAGAACCTGCATTGCAAGCGTTCACGAATGAGAAATGATGCCCTCTTGAACAAGCGAGCTCTACGGAAACACCGATTAAGCAACGCCTCCGAGAGATATTCTTTTATTGTGACGGTCTAGGTTTCCAGTATCTCTTTCAGTGCTCTCCTTTTTGGAGAACAGTAAGCAAGTTTCTTGACACTGGTCTATGAATCGTACGATGACGTAGAGACGGTGAGAACTAGGGCCCTGTCCCGAGCAAGCTGTGACCTTTACCAGAGCACGGATAATTGTTCTAGGCGTATATGCTGAGATGAACTTGCTATGGTAAGATATGTGGGTCCACCTCGTATTAGTCAAGTTGCTGACCGCTTCGGTTGGGAAGACCAAAAGAAACCCCACATGAAATGGTGTCCGCGGCACGTATGACACCAGGCTGACCAGAACCATCTAACGTTAGGGCAAGACTCATCGCTGATAATATTTATCCGTAAAGGAACTACCACATTGGGGTCGTTGCTGCGGGAACGAGACCTCATTGCGCTACTGAAGGACGCATTTCAAGTCACAAGGCAAGGCTGTGTGGAGTATGGCAATGTCGCATGGAGACCGTGGCCTTGTAGCTGTATGCCGCTCTTCATAGCGCCATTGAAAAACCGCACCCAATTGACATGTTTTGCAGATAACAGGCGCAAATGGAACCATAGGCTATGCTTGCGTCGTCTACGCCCTGCAAAAAGGCTATCGGGTGCGCTGCATCGTGCGCCGCCCATCCGCCATCGAGACAATCAAATCGGGACCGTCGGTTCAGTCATACATTCATCTCCTTGAGTTCAGCGTTGTTCCCGACAATGCGGTCGAAGGAGCGTACAACCAAGCCCTTGCCGGCGCAGACTACGTTGTCCACATAGCTGGGGCTTGGCCGCTACCGCATCTTCACCCAGACAACGATATTTACAACCCGTTTATTAGTTCGACCAAAAACCTCATCGGAGCTGCCAAGAGCTCAGGGACGGTGAAGAGAATCGTCGTTACTCAGGCTGGTGCAGGCTTAGTTGATGCCGCAGATGGTGACACGCTGGGCAGGCGCATGAATCGTGTGATGAACGGTTAATATCTTCCCACCGTTGTTTCCAACCGCTAGTTTCTCTAACTGATTCGCGCGCAGAACAAGTAGACGTCTCGCCGACCTCGCTGACATACAGACCGCCTCTAGAATCCGCACACCATGCATACTGTGCCGGGAAAGCGCAATGCATGGTGCACCTTGCAGATCTGCAGGCCAACGCTCAACTCCCCTTCTCCATAGCGCAAGTCATCCCAGGAACCGTAATCGGGCCTTCTGAGTTTTGCAGTACCTCGGCCGAGGCTTTTGCGCATCTCGACCGCCAGAGTAAAGCGCTTCTTTTTGACAGCGTCGCACCACGGTATGCATTTGGATTTGTACATGTACAGGACTGTGCGAAAGTGCATGTTGAAGCTCTGGACGAAGCAAAAGTAAAGAGTAAAGATCTCCCGAGATGGTTTATTGCTGCTGAAACAGTCGGAGAGGGCTTGGATGGCGAGAAGATATGGAATATGGCCGCGGACATGGTTGAAGAGGCGTTCCCTAGCCAGATCAAGACGGGATTATTCACAGTCGGGCGAGGCAAAATACCGATCAACATGCCGTTCCGTGCCGATTCAAGAAAGACGGAGGAGATGCTACTTCAAGGCGAGAACATCAGGGGACTGGAGGAGAGCGTCAAGGAAGTGGCGCAATGGTATGTCACCCTGAAACAACAGGAAACGTAGCAAATCGTGTTCGGCCAGCGTACAATGCGCCATGGCTATGAATTTGTCTACCATTTGAAGCTTTCTTCGAAATACTCTACGCCTGTGTAGCCCATGCCCAACATTTGCACACTAGCCTTTCTCGCTTGATCAACCATGAGGGCTGGTCCACAGCCGAAAACAGCTATCCGCCTATGCTTTGATTCCTCCACAGCTTCTTTCACAACTTCATACACATTAGGCCTGTGTCTCATGATTCGGATGTTCTCGAAGCCCTTGGCTAAATCCTCATTCTGGTACCCGCTGTCTCGTGTAATGTGGACCTCCATATTAATACGTTCGTCGACTAGCAGACTGTGAACGTTGCGGAGCACCAACTCGAGAAAAGCGTGTTCGCGGACTGCCCATACTATCTTTACGCGAAAGACCCGCGACGAATGGGAGACTAGATCACGAAGATATGATAGTGGAACAGTGACACCTGTTCCACCGACCACAAACAAGACGTTAGCAAAGGTTTCTAAAGGGACAGTGTGACCGTATGGCCCATCAATCAGAGCACGAATCTTCCTTGGATGTAACAGACAGCTTGATCTTAATCGAGACGTAAAGCCGTTGTAAGGCCGAACAAGAAAAACCAGGTTTGTAAAGGTTTTCGGTGCGTCGTTGGACAAAAGCGTGTCCGACTCGGTAGAAGAGCCAAAGAGGTCATATGACGGTTCAGGTCTAAACGACGCATCAGCTGGAGATGTAGCTGACAACGATATTGTATCGGAGGAAACAAAAGCCAGGGTGAACGGGTGGCTCTGATGGGCATAGCGCATATCGTCGAGCATATGGACGTAATAGTACGATCCTGGCTGAGGTGCGATCAGGTTCTTGCTACCGTCCACATCCAGACGAATTAGATTGCTGCTAGGATTGTAGGTCGCTCTAGCGTTGATGCTGAATGGCCTGCGGTTGAACGCAATGATTCGAGCAAGACGTGCAACACGGTCGAGAAGCCAGATGGCAACGCACGGCCAGATGAACACATTCCACTCTCCAGCAGTAAACAACTCGACATGGTAGTACATGGCCCATAGCAACGCAACGGAGAGCACGAGATGCGTAACTAGAAAAAAGTCGTAATGTTCGCGGCGGATGGCGTATATTGAGAAGACAAGAAGAGCGCACATAGCGATAGTAGCAAGCTCGCCATTCCAGAAGTAATGTTGCGTCCAGTATTGCTGAAAGCCCGGCCAGCCTTCTTTCACAAGGATCATGATCGTGTATCCCACACTGTGCAGTACAGCCTGGACGGTTGCGACTCTCGCCACCCATCGATGAAAAGCATTGTAGGTGCCAAATCCCCATCCAGTCATCCAAATCAGGATATCGTTGCGCATGCCAAAGAGCCAAACTAGAGGAAAGTTGGCCATGGAAATTATACCAGTTCGATCGGACACGTATCGAAGCAGCTGCGCAGACTTGTTTGGCCAGTATAGGTTACCTTCAGTGAGACGGTACGAGCAGCCGCAGAACGCTACGTTGAAGATGACAAACAGTAATATAGTAAGTGACTGTATACGAGGAGGTATGGTACAGCAGCCGTATGGTTGCGAGCAGCGGTCGCCAAATAAGGCCGGAGTAGTAAGATGGCGCCGCAGTCTAGCTGGGATCGACGCTAATAATCCAGATTTGCTCTTGGCTAGATCCTGTTCGATGACCAGGGCATTATGATAGTTCTTTTCTTTGTATCGTAGTTTGTAGATCAACGAGCAAAGACGGTTTGCGATACCAATGGCCACCACTACAGCCCAAAAGTAGTACATATACCACCTGCACAATTGTGTGAGTCACTAAACACGGTACAGGGGTTGAGCTGCTCACCCGTATACAAGATGTATCCTATACTCCCAATTGGCAGCTTCCTATACCATAAACTCGTTAGCACCAATTGGCCCTTTCTGGTGCGGGCAGGGCTATGCTGTACCACGGTGGTGAAGGCCCGGTCAAGCAGAGCAGTTTCGGGTAACACAGGATTATTGAAAGAAGGCCAAGTGAGCGCCTTGGTGGCAGATAGCCTCTGCACTTTGTCATTGTCATCCGGTTGCCACTGATCCAAGACATGTTCTAGAGACGGCAATGTGACGTTTGCATCCGCAAGGCACGAATGATTGTGATTTTGGATCCATGCTGAGATTGCGCCGTCTCGTTCGCAGAACTCATCAAAACACAAGTATAAAGATGCGATGCGGAAATCGCTCCGACAAGCCTTCAACTTCCATGACAACGAAGGATCGGTGTCGTTGAAGGTCACGTAGTTGATCGTTGTTTCGCAGGCCAAGGGGCAGTACTCGCCCGAATAGTGGGTGTGCACTCCATGGTCCAAGGCAGGCTGGGGCTCCAGGAAAGCAGAAGCGCGCATGAGTGGGCGCGATGGAAGAGAAGACGTGGTGGTGCAGCTGCAGGTAATTGGTGGGGAAAGTGAAGTTTCATCAGATAAGCGTAGGCGCGCAGATGAGTGCGCTGATGTTTCGGTGCTTACTCGGTGCTTCAAGTAAGCAAGACCCACTGAATAGCCCAGTCGTCTACTCGGCGCAAGACTCTCCCAATCAACAGCCCACATACTACGCACTGTACGTGCAGACACCAGGTCGGTTGTTCTCTTTACTCTACAGCCAAGACATGGCGGATCCACTCGCTGGATGTAGGTTTCTTTCCTTGCCCACAGAGCTACGCCTTCACATCGCCGCCGAGGCCCTGGAACAGCAACCTCTTTCAGGGTTGGGAATTAATAAGTCGTCCTCTGGCGGTGGTTCGAAACTCCAGTTGGATTCCGAATATCGTCCGAGTACCAATCTTTCCATCCGATTGGTTTGTCGTCAGTTCAACATCGACTTTACACGCCTGGCTGTTCAGAAGACCCGGTTCGTACTGCACGACAATGCGGCCTCAATTGTCAGTACACAACCCGAAGCACTTTTAAGAGATGTCAAGAAGCTTGTTGTGCGCTGCGGCCATGATACCATCGCAAATTGGGGCGAATTTCCGTTCAACAAGGAATGCCTGCAGCTGGACGAGCTGGAAATGGTCATGTCTCTGGCCGAAGTTGCCGAATGCACAGCGCTGGTGAGAATGTTCCGACGGTTGCGGAATGTGCGCAAGATTCGCTTTCTCTTGTGCGGGGATATGCAGCTTGCAAAGCTGCGGTGCTACCGGCTTATTGGAGCCATGCTCAAGGAAGATCATTACCAGAGATATGATGCTCCAAATGCACCTAACGTCGAGTCGACTTGGTGGAGCTGGAGCTTCAACAGCGACTTTAGCTGGGCAACCTTTGTTGCGGAAGAGGCCAAGCCCATCATGGCAGAGCAAGAATACATGATGGCGATCAAGCCAAAGATCGATGAAGTCATGGAACAAACAGCAAGCGCATTGAGTTAATTCGGACTGACGATGGAATGAATGAATATAGCACAAACAGTACCAGTATTTGGATGCGTCCCCAAATTGGTCCTAGCGCAACAGCCCGCGGAACAGCATCGTAGTCCAGTCCCCGGCCCATCCAACCGCTTCATCTCGTCAGCCTCCAATTGCAGCAACGACAGCCAACGGCCAACGCCATCATATGTAGTCGGCACTCTAGCCTTGGCGGCGTACCCCCGTCGCCCAACGAGACAGCCATGGATTCAGCCTCCTGATAGCTCAGACGCGTCGGATTGGCGTCACAACCGCGGCCCCACTGCGCCGACGTCACTGCCCACAGACGCGGCAGAGATCGCGTGCGACGCCTACACTAAACTTTGGCCGGATGGAGCTTTGCGTCCTTTCTGGACTGACCTCACTTTCTCCGCCATGGGTCTCGCTGCTTCTGAACTCATTGTCCCTTTTACCGGCGCCCTACAGGCGGCGCTGTCAGTACTTCTGACCATTGCGCTCGGTGTCGCTGCAGCACAATGCAACCTGCTCTCACCCAGCGCCGCCAAAGAGGTTTCGAGATTATGCGTGCGCATGTTCATGCCAGCGCTCTTGATCTACAAGATTGGCTCCAACCTGCATCAAGACACAGGCATACGATATGTGCCCATTCTGTGTAGGTTTTAACTGCCTGTCTCGTTTTCCCCGTACGAGTGCTTACGGCCAACACACAGTATGGTCTACCTTCTACACTCTCGCCTCTATCCTCATCGGTCGCATTCTCACCCGATTCTTCTCGCTACCCGCCTGGGTGACCCCGGCCATCGCCTTCAACAACACGACATCCCTTCCGCTTCTACTCATCCAGTCCCTTCAACAAACCCGAATCCTCGATGATATCCTTATTGGTGGGGAACCGGGAAGCCAGGCAATGGACCGGGCTGAGTCGTATTTCCTAGTCAATGCCATGGTCAGCAATTCGCTTACCTTTGCGCTTGGGCCAAGGCTGCTGAGGCCCGGAGACGAAGATACCCCAGAGAGCGGAGATGGAGACGAGGAACACGAGCAGGATGGACAGGATGAGAATAATAGTGAGAACGCAGATATAGAGCGGGGTCCAGACGGTATTGTAGATGAAGAAACATCATTGCTTCCACACCGCATTGTCAAGCAAGCAAATCGGGTAGAGAAGAGCACATATCTTAAGACAAAAGACTGGTACAATGGCCTTTCACCCTGGCTCCAGGAGACGCTCGACATCACTTGGCAATTCGCCAATGCTCCTTTGCTTGGCGCACTTGTAGGCGCCGTCATTGGTCTGACACCTCCACTCCATCGTCTCTTTTTCAGTCCCAGTAATGAAGGCGGTTATCTCAATGCTTGGCTCACCACTGCCATCAAGAATGTCGGCGAGCTGTTTGCTTCCTTGCAAATAATAGTTGTTGGCGTAAAACTGAGCAAGAGCTTGTTGCAAATGAAAAAGGGCCAAGGCGGTGGCGAGGTACACAAGGGTAGCCTGGCACTGGTGGCTCTCATGCGATTCATCATCTGGCCTCTGTAAGTTTCGGACCAGGCACGCTGCATACTCTCTTAGCTAACGAGCATTAGCATCAGTATCCCTCTCATATGGGCGGTAGCCTCAAGAACCAAACTATTGAACGCCGACCCTATACTTTGGTTCTCCATGATGCTAATGCCAACGGGGCCACCTGCTATGATCCTGGTCGCCTTGTCAGATGTGACCGGTGCCGCAGAGTCAATGAAAATGACTGTGGCAAAACTTTTAACCGTAAGCACATGTCTAACCTCAACCCAATTCTTTCTCACAAATCGCTAGATAAGTTATGCAATCACGCCTATGATATGTTTCGCAGTTGTCGGTGCTTTGGAAGCTACTAAGGCGGCGATCAAGTCGTGAATGCTCGGGAACTTCGTACTAACCTTTTTTTGCACGTAGTCTGGGACTAGGAAACCAATGAAAAAGTGTACAAGTATTCCCACGATATAATCCCACCATTCCAAAAGGGGAACGTGGGGTTGTCCGCTGTTCTGCCCTTTCTATGGATCTACACATGATTGGTCCGAGGCGAGACATACAATAGAGCACACCCTGTGCGGTCGTCAGGTTAAAATAGGAAAACAATATTCAACTTCTATTTTTCAGCATCTATGTCCTGCTTAATCCTGTCTTCTGCCGTGATATCTTCATATAAGAACAAGAAAAGTTCTCATGCATACATGTCATAAATTCATTCATTGAAACTCTAAAATAAAGCGTTAAGACTGACTTCTAGTCAAGCCCTCTGTTCTATAAATGGTTTTGTTTTAGATATATCCTGCTCCGTGCTTCATCCACGGGTATCTGAAGCTCAGTTGCCAGACCTCTCAAGCACACCCTTCCACTTTGTCCTTCCCTTCGCGTCAGTATCGACCTTGTCCGCCTTCTTGCCATTGAACGACACGCTTCTCGCATCGCCTCTCGGCAAGATAATCTCCAGCGACGACCACGCCGGCGTAAAGCCCTGTTGCAGCTTCTCCTCGTACTGCACCTTGACTTCGCTATCCGACGCCTCGTACTTGACAACGAATACGGAGATCTTGGCAGGCGGCGGTGACACACCGTCGTCTTCGTACCACGTCGTCGTGTACACCTTGCCATTTGACGAGCCCTTTGGCGGGAAAACTTCCACAGCGCGGTAATCGTCGCGGGGGAGATTGGCAGGATTCGTCTTCTCGCCCACTGAAAGCACTTGCTCTGCCCTTCCGACGGGAATGGCTGATCCCACCTTGGCGAGTACGGGTATGCTTTCTGTCCACTTGGCTTTGACATCGACCCACTGTCCGGCTGGGTAGTATGTCTGTGGCTCGTTGTTGAGATCGAGGAATGCAGCGGCGGGATCGGAAGCGTCCTTGGGTAAATACATTTTCGCGCTCTCGGCACCTTCTTCGAAAACGCCGCCGACGAGCAGCGCGTCGCCGAGCCAGTACTGGGTCTCGCCGTCGGTGAGGACGCGGTTGTTCCAGATCTCGGGGTCCGACTCGTAGCCCCAGCCTGTCCAGCGTTGTGGCGGGGTAGCAGTCGTGTGCGAGTGCAGTGCGAGGGAGTAGATGTATGGAATCATTTCGTAGCGGCGTTTGATGATGTCTCTGACTAATGCGGTGGTCTCTGGGTACATCCATGGTTCAATCACGTCGCCGACATTGTTGTCGTTTCCGGTCTTGAAGCAGTTGATGGCGAAGCGAGAGCTGTAGATGCCTTGTTGGCACCAGCGGACAAGGAGTTCGGGGCTGGGTTGAGGGCCTTCGAAGCCACCGATGTCGTGGCCGTAACATTGCATGAGGCACATGCCGGCAGTCAGCGAGAGAGCATTGGCGCCTTTCATGCCGGGCCATGATGTTACGTTGTCGCCACTCCAAGCACTGGCACAGTAGCGCAGGGTACCGGCTGTGGCGCTGCGGGTCAGAACAAAAGGACGCTGCTCTGGCTCAACTTCCAACGAGGCATCATGAGACGACTTGCCCATGAGCTCAGTGTTCAACGCGCGTCCCCAGAACCCAATATCCTTGCCGTAGCTTTCGTTCTTGGGCTCTTGAGTGACGGAAGGCTCGTTGAGTTCGCACTGCCAGCCATCATGAGGAATGGTGTACTCGTTGTTATCATTCCAGATGCAGTCAATTCCAACTCGCTTTAGTTCGCGAATGCCATCATACCACCATTGATAACCAGCTTTGGAGGTGAAGTCGATGTGTCCGCCGACACCGCTCTCACCACCTCCCGCACTCCAGAGGCGAGCCTCAGCCGGTGCCAGAGTAAGTGAGTCAGTGAAAAACGCATTGGCACCCTTGAGCTTTTGGTATTCAGGGTGGCTTCCCAGCACGTATGGCTTCACGTTTGCGATGAGTCGAATTCCTTCTTTGTGGTATGCTTCAATCCAGCCCTTGGGGTCTGGGAAGCGATGTCGGTTCCATGTGAAAACGTTTCGCGTCTTGGGCTCCGTCTCCGCAATGGTATATCCGGAGGACATTTGCATTGCTGAGCAAGGAATGTCATGCTTCTTCAGCTGTTCCGCAAACTCCATCATGCTTTGGCTCGCAGGTGGGTCGTCTGTCATGGAGTACTTCATTCCGCCAGCCAGGTAGCCAAAGGCCCACCGCGGTACAAGAAGCGGGTACCCAACAAGATCCGCATAGATGCGGACGATATCGGGTATTGTCTTGCCTACAAGCAGATATTCTTCAAGACCGCCATAGTCTTGACGGTAGACTTTGAAACGGCCCCACATGCCATCCATCTCCGAGCCTACCGAGTAGTAGCCACGTGCATGTGAGGTGGAGAAGATGGCGACACAACCATTCGGTGTAGCGTTGATGAGAAGAGGAATATGCTTGTACAGTGGATCTGTTCGGTACACATCATAGCCAAACGAGTCGGTTGCCGATAGCACAAAGTGGCGGTTGGAGAGATCCATAGGGGCCGGCTTCTCGCCAAGGCCCAGGTGAAGTGTGCCATGGTTGTATTTTGTGTAGTGAGAAATGCCGGGTCCATCAGCG
Organism: Curvularia eragrostidis; assembly: GCA_020744315.1. NCBI lineage: Eukaryota > Fungi > Ascomycota > Dothideomycetes > Pleosporales > Pleosporaceae > Curvularia > Curvularia eragrostidis. Next base: position 119,730 of record JAIRCK010000011.1, on the reverse strand, counting down.
GCATACGACCGGTTAGGGAGGTCGGAATGAATTGGAGTTTTCTGACCCGGAAGAGTCAAAGAGACGAGGGGAAGCCCGCTTTCCCAGTCTACGCTTGCGGTGATGCCACCGACTTCAAGGGTCTTTGCAGCCGCATTGGATGACACGACTTTGGCACTCGAGTCATCTACAGTCTTCTGGGGGACTGGAGCTGCTCGATGAGGTGGCAGCAAGTGCTTGGGCGAAGTGAATGTGGTACGAAAGAGCCCCGGGCGAAGTGCATCAAATGTGAATTTGAAGTCTCCAGCCTTTGACTGCAACTCGACGCTCGTGGTCGATGTTGCTGTGGTGGCGGCGGCGGCCTGATAGCCGGCGGGGACGTGCTCAAGCATTGGCATGACGAAAGAGGAATTTTAGACAAGCTGAAATGGCATGCTAAGTTTACCCCCCAATACTTGTGGCTTGCATTTATAGCAAAGAGGTGAGGTCGGCATTCGCCCGAAAGTTCCACTTTCAATCGCCGAAGAGATGGAGTAGGCATGTGACCGGGCACGGAGGCGCGGCATCTTCGGCCGGCGCCAGTGATATGCTAGTCCAGAAGCAGTCAAGATGCTCGTCTGGGGTCCCCGTGGGGAAGTAGTATAAGTGCCGGTGAGCAGATCCCCCCAGTGCATCCCCAGAGTCTCGAAGTCGCTATCTCGCATTCTTCAATCATGTCTCCCAAACCTGAGATAGTCGAGACCGCCCCAGCTGCTACCGACATGGAAGTCAAGCCCAATGTCGAAACCACCGAATCGATCCACAAGCCCACCGATGGGAAAACTACCAAGGGAAAGGACAAGGCGGCCGAGCTGCTCGCTGCAAACGAGCGCATCGTCGTAACTGCAGAGGAGAACAGGCGGGTGCTGAAGAAGATTGATCTCATCATCCTGCCCATCCTTCTCAGCGTCTACTTCCTCCAATCCCTCGATAAGACGACACTATCCTACGCATCGGTCTTTGGACTCATCCAAGATGCGAAGCTCGACCCCAAGTCGACTCAGTACTCCTGGCTAGGAAGTATCGTGTACATTGCGCAAATGGTGGCACAGCCGCTCGTCGCCTTCTTGCTCGTCAAGATGAGAATGGGAAAGTTTATTGGCGCCATGGTCTTCACATGGGGATGTATTCTGTGTGGCATGGCTGGTGCAAAGAATTTTACCGATCTTATGGTCACGCGTTTCCTGCTTGGTGCCTTTGAGGCTGCAGTCGGTAAGCTACCACAAAGCAAACTCCAAGAACAACATGTACTAATATCTTCCCAGCTCCTGCTTTTATCGCTGTGGTCCAGATGTGGTACAAGCGTGGCGAACAAACGAACCGAAACGCAGCCTGGTACGCCATGTTGGGCATAGTGAACATTCTCGGCAGTCTCCTATCCTACGGCCTCGGACACATCAAATCCGACCGCCTGTATTCCTACCAGATCATCTTCCTCTTCTGCGGACTGTTGACGGTGGTTGTGTCGATTTGCGTCTGGATCTTCATGCCCGATTCGCCTATGGAGGCAAAATTCCTGAATGAGCACGAAAAGCTCGTGGCAGTCGAGCGTCTGCGTATGAACCAGATGGGTGTCGCATCTCGAGTCTGGAAGTGGGACCATGTGTTTGAGGCTCTCCTGGACATCAAGACTTGGCTCTGGTTCTCCATGTTGACAGCCATCAGCATTCCCAGTGGTGGCATCTCCGCTTTCGGTCCGTTGATCATTCAAGGTTTCGGATTCGGAAAATTCGAGACAATCTTGTTCAACATGCCCTTTGGTCTGGTGCAGATCATTGCAACAGTGGGCGGTGCTTGGCTGGCGACGCACTTGAAGAAGAAGTCTCCGGTTCTTATCTTGCTCTGCATCCCGCCAATCGTCGGTATCGTCATCCTCATGGCGGTTGGACGTGACGCCAAACACCGTGGTGTTCTGCTCTTTGGATACTATTTGACTTCCTTCTACCCGGGTATCTCGCCACTCATCTACTCCTGGTCTGGCCAGAACACTGGTGGCGACACTAAGCGCAAGGTCACCACTAGCATTCTATTTGTTGGCGCCAGTGCAGGAAACATCATCGGACCCCAACTCTTCAAGCCATCGGAGAAGCCGTACTACAGGCGCGGTCTGCAGGTCAACCTTGCACTTTTCATCCTGATCATTGTACTGATCTTGGTCGCGATGATGTGGATCAAGTTGCTCAACCGCAAGCATGCTGCGATGCGTGAGGCCATGGGCAAATCAGCCGTCGTTGTTGACACCAGTATGGGATCCGCTCGCGAAGGAAGTGAGGAGGAAGCCGAGAACGAGGCAAGCGGTGTGGGTGACAAGGCTTTTGACGATGTGACCGACATCAAGAACGAAGATTTCGTCTACGTTTATTGAGGCTCGTGGCGCTGCACAACGACCAATATGATTTTCTGTAATTATAACGATGTATGCCTGCTGTTAATACATTTCTTGTTTGCACATTTTTTGGTGTTTCCTTGTGCCAATTTGATATTCAAAAATCAGAAAAGACTATCAATGTTGACAAATAAATCCTGCCATCCCATAGGCATATGCTTGAGATTGAGCCCGGGGAACTCCCACTCAAACACAAACTCGCGCGGCACATAGCCCTCGAATTCGCTTTCCGCGGCACCACCATTCCGCTCGGACGCAGCAATGGATTGCAAAGCATGGCTTTGCTCCATAGAATATTCTCGCAACGCAGCCTCGCATTTCTCGATGCTGGTTTGCAGGATCTGGAAGTATGCAATATGCCCTACGGTGACCGTTTTCAGCTCTTCGAGCACTCTATGGGCATCGCGGAGAAGCGCCATGACTGCATCCGGAGGATCGCGGAGAAGAATGGCTAGTTTGAGTACGAGCAAAATGGAGACGGCGCACTTGGCCCAGACGTAATCCAGAGTCCATCGGAATGTACTGAGATATGTGGATACAACGGTGTGTGTTGATGATGCCGGCGAAGAGTCCGGAGACGATGTGTATGATTGCAGCATGTAGTGCAGGTGTCGGCTTGCCGCGTCTTTAGCTCTGCGTATGAACTCTCTCTGAAAGTCGGTCATGAAGGCAATATTCTCAACGCCAGAGGATGCCACTGCCTTCAGGTACAATGTCATCATAGCCCATTCACGTTGTATATGAAGGTTTTGCAGTGCCAATGCTCTTTGATGTGGTGTAGGTTCCGCCTGGACAATCTTTGACCATTCTTCAAGCCAAAGGGTAAGCTCCACAGTGGCATCATCTACAGTTCTTTGTACTTGGTTTTCGTTTTCTTGGAGCAGGAAATCGTCACTGGTTCGTCGCATGATCTTGGTGTATGCCTCTGTTCGAATCAAGTTGAGCTCCACTTGAGAGAGTAACCGAATGTCGACTGATGTACGTTCTCGATGGTGCAAAAGGCTTCTGATCTTCCTAGGAGAAGTGTGCAGAGTCAAGCCCGGCAGCTTTCCCCCGTCCAGCGAGAAGCTAGAGCGTGTTAGATGGCCAACATTGGCAGGCGATTAGAGCTGGGCTTACAAAAGCTCGAGGTTGCATATCCCATGCCAAATTCGGGACAGACGATAAAGCTCCTGCTCATCGCCACTGACGGTTCCAGAGTTTGCTTGACTTTTTGCAATCAACCGATCGACCATGCGAGGCAGATCAAGCTGTATGGCAAACCGAAGGGCGGTGGCGATTAAGAAGAAGCCGTTCTCAGAGTAAGCAGCTACGAGCGTAATGGCCTGAACATCTTCTACACTGGGGACGTTTTTGTTGATCAGCAGGTTCGTGATGTGATCGCGAACCCGCGACTGGAGCTGGCGGTAGATGGTTGCATTCAGGCCTTCCTCAGCGCGACAGCCAATGCTGACTATGGCATCGAAGAGTACGGCACTCCGTGAGGATACAGAAGTGATTGTATCATACCGCTCGGAGAATATTGGCACGAGGAATTGCTATCTTGCTTAGCATATTGTCATTTGTGGCAAAGTGCCATCTTACACTGCCCGAGAAGAAGCTGATCGGTGGTCAGCACGACTGTCTTGCCAACACTGACAGGTCAAGCTTACCTCTGGTACCACTGAGCGGCTTGCTCCCAAGTGATGAAGCCTGTATCAACGGCACTGCCGAGGGAGCTGCGCTCAGACGGAGAACGAGGCGTGATGTCTGCAACAGCTACGCTTGGGTGATCCATGGATGACTGAAATGGGAAAGCGAATTAGCAGCACATTTCTATATCCCTCGAGCCACGTGGGTTGGAATGTTTCGAGAAGCACCACTAATGCATGCAAGCACTCAAACTCACCCTTGTCTTGGGTGCTGCCAGCTGCCTGGTACCGAGCTGCTCACGAAGAGCAGCCACTTCGGCCTCGAGCTTTTCGATACGTAGCACATTCTCGTCCTTGACCGCGTCAAAGTACTGGCACGAGGCACTGTTCCGCTCGCAGCGCTGGCAGGGGCGGTTTCCGTCGCATCGCACTTTGGACGTCCGGCAACTGACACAGGCATTGATGGCACGGCGTTTGCGTGGTCGGGGTGAGGCATGTGCATCCATCGGGAATCTCGTGCGAGAGGGTGGGACATGGTGAATTGACCCGGTTTTTAAGGTCGGGGTAAGTCGGGGGTGGACCGAGTGGAAAGGCGGGGCGGTTGCAAGGCACGAGTCGTGTTTGCAGCGGCAGATGGCACCGTCGGCTGCCGTCCTTGTCAGGCGGTCATCCAGACGCCCAGGAGAGTGGATGGCATGGAGCAAATTTGCGTCTCAGCCCCGCAGGAGCCGCATCCGACACGACCATCTTGGACGGTAACAGCCGCGACGAGTCTGGACTGTTCGGCCTGGGTTCCCATTAGTTTCCCTCACGCCACAGACACACACACACTAGCCATAGCAGCATTGGGACAGTACGTAACTTCGACGCGGACGCTATACTATTCTATCAACTCCCATCCAATCCGCTTCTCAGTTGGGCGCCGCGTACTCATTGATGGTGGGCGTACTCTTCAGGTCCAGGGCCACGCCAAACTGCTTTGCCGCTATGCCATAGCTCGCCTTCACAGCTTCCGACGCATAGACACGCATCTCCTTCTCGTACGCCGCCGTCACGCCCGTCCAGCTGTCGCCGTCGCCCCGCTTCCATGCTTCCGCCATCAATCGCCCTAGCAACGCCGAATCCCGCATTGCCGTATTGGCGCCGTTACCACCTGCCGGTGTCATCGCATGCACCGCGTCCCCAATGACGGTCACGCGCGCTTCGTTGGGCCATTCAGGCACCCCGTCTGGGGAAGAACAGGTAATCTTCCAGAAGGCCGACTCGGCCTCGTTCATATTGTCCAATAGCGGCTTCACCCGTGCATGCCAACGCGAAGTCAGCGCCTTGGCGATTTTGGCAGCAGGTGGGCCGGTAATGGTATAGTTGTCATTGGGTGCAACAATGACACCTGGTGAGCCGATCATCGTCCAGCCAAACTCGACGTCTGGTTTGTCCATGTCACCAGCGCGGACATTGGTGATCAGGGAGACCTTGCCGCCGTTGGGCTGCGAGTCGTTGTCCGTGATTATAAACACACCCTCGCCCAAGTCCTTGAAAGCAGTCGTAGGAGCCTGTCCGTGTATACCACGCGAGCCCAGGTCGTAGACCTTGATGGCACCATGCGACAGCTGCCCTGCCACCGCGCTCTTAACCCCTTCGCCCCCTACCAGCATGGATCCCTCTTCACTCTTACTCCCATCGGCAAAAACTAGGCGCACACCGTTGTCGGTCTTCTCGTAGCCTACTATATGGTGGCTCCATCGTACGTTTTGTTCCAGGGCTTCCACGAACAACGTGCGCATGTCCCCACGCGAGATACCTACAACCTTTCCGTCCCTGCTGGTCAACGCTCCACTCTTGGCAGACAGCGCTTCTGCGTCTATCGTCTCGCCTGTCAGCGCGTCAATAATAGCAGATCCCGCGCCCTCCGTTTTGCCGCATCTGTCGTAGAATTTTTCAAAGTCCTCTGGGCCGAGGACCTCCTCAATCGCGTCAAGTCCTAGGCTTGATAGGCGCAGACGATAACCTTGCGCTCGGAAGACGATAGACGCATCGCGCTCGAACACCAGGAAAGGGATCCCAGAACGGTGAAGCGATCGTGCGAAAAGGAGCGATGCAAGACCAGCGCCGGCAATGAGGACTGGTTTAGGATTGTTCATGGCCGAAGGTGGTGCGTTGTGAGAAATGAGTTGGTCTTCTCGAAGAGACACATGGCTGCTGATATACCGGATGCACTGGATGTTGTACAAAGTATGAGGTATGGTGTCAAGTACAGCATTAGGCAAGTGGGGGGCCAGTTCGGAACTTCGGAACTCCAACGTGAACCGATTGCTAAGCTTATAAACCCTAGTTAACTAAGCAAGCTTACGTTACGCACTGCCTGATGATACGAATAACGGCCGTCTGTAAAACAAACTTCGAAGGGATCCTTTGATAGTACATACCTCGCTCGAAAAACGGCCCGCCCGTCCTGCGGAAAGGTGCCGTTTTCAACATCTACGGTGATGGTAAGTCCGGCGACTTTGGTTTTGAACTAGTGCCATGGCTCTTCTCCGGCCTCGGTCCTTTTACCCAGTGTGCGTCACAGGTCTACACGGTACTATGCGATACAAAAGATGAATATATAGATGGTCGCGCATGTGCAAGGATTCTGATTACGGTAGAATAAGATTCGAAACGTACGGGATATGCTGGCAAAGAAAAGAGCGGCAAAACGATAATGGTAAAATTGCGGTAAATGCAATGTTGTCAGTAGTTAATTATATTGCCCCGCGAAAGTTTCGTTCATGTAGCAATACACATATATCTTCACAGAAAATGTATCGAATTTACGACGAATATACCTGTTCAAGCTCAGCTTCGAGCACCATTGTCTACCAGAGTAATATTTTATATCGACCATTTACGCACTCTTTGTAACGGAGCTTTGCTTCCGGTATAGCATAAGGATCCTACTGTGACGGCATATATTGTCCTAGAGATCTTTGCACCATATATTCCTCTACTCGTCCATTCTCCAATCTGTAAAGATATTCACATCACCAAGATGCAATTCTTGATCATAAGGACAGCACTGGTTGTCCTGCCCATTGCTATCTGCCAATTCACATGTTCTGGCGAAATTTGTATATTTCAAAATAGCTTGGCTCCGCTGGTACAATTTGCCGCATGCGCCTCTCTTCGCAGAGGTGCCAGACGAGAAACAGGAATATACTGAAGCTTGACATTTGTTCCAGCAGTTTACACTTTCACCATGTTTGATACGTACGGGTTCGATCAAAATTGGTGCATGCACTGATCGTAGCCGTTGCTGTACAGCGTTACCTAGCTCGAAAGGTTGTGGTTTTCGATCGTGCATTCGCTGAGCTGGAAGCAAATCGACACTTCTCGATAAAATAACAACTTTCACATGCTATTCCCATCCGTCGTTGGGTATGTGTTCGGTGTCACCATGCACGCTCTTTCCCCAAAGCCTCGGGAGTGCATCGTCGACTGATCGGCATCGACTAGGGCTTAGAGCCCGACGTTAGTGCTAGACGGTTGACAGTTGCAGGTTGCATACGTGTGTGGGGGCGTTCGCATTATGATCGACACTTTTACAGCTTCCCAACAAATGTGGGTATATAAAAGTGGACCAGTGGATCAAAGTTGGGATCAGGAAAGAAAACCAGTTCTTTGAGCCCGAACCGTACAAGCATAGGAGATGGTACATATATGGGTATATACATGTGCTCTCGGACTCTGTCCACAACTCGAGTCCGAGAAACTCTGAATGTAGCAAAGGTGATGTAACAATACCATCACGTCGCATGCAATACCGCCTCCCAACAGCGCCGAAATGTAACCTCAGCATGCCGCATTCCACTATACCATAGGACCGTCTCTAAATGAACAAGGATATCTGGCCAAGCCCGCAAGTTGAGGGATTCGCTGACCGCTTTCGCCCGGTCATTGAACCAGGGACCATCCAATGTGTCAACAGACGTGACTAAGCCCACTGATACAATCCACAGACCGACTGCTCCATGATGGAGTAATAGCGAGTCCAGGATCTTACCCATGTAGGCTTTGAGTCTCGAGACTAAATTCGACTGGAGGTGTGCATGGGTGAAATACGTAGGCCCGTGAATGACAAGCATGTAGAGCGCTACTGCGTACCGAAGGCATTCGGATGTCGCATCGATCCCTCTGCTCTGAAGCGGTGGTGAAGGTAACGAAAGTAATCGGTGTAGAACAAAGCACGTCAGATCATGTAGATGAGTGGTCGATAGAACCTGGTCCCGAGACATGTTGAAGATAGTGTGGAGCCGCATGATGACGTCCCCTATTGTGGATTCTAATTCGAGGCCTGATAATGCTTTCGGGAACTTTTGTTCATGGCTCTCACCCAGCTGGATCCACTCTTGAATCGGAGCTATTGCATCTCCACGTGTTTCGTCATTCTGGACATCGAATTGTGGCTCCTGCATGAGTACCATGGAAACCCTAATTGTAATTGTTAGTGATATGCGTGTGCCTTGGATCAAAAGCGAGTATGTTACCAAGCTACCATGCGTGCTGTGAGGGGGCTTGTGAGTTTTAACGCATGTATGCCTCCTCGTATCTGAACCATCTTCTTGACACCCTCAATGTGCATACTACTGACAGTAGTGTTGCCTTTGCCGAACTGCAGACCGGACATTAGCTCATCTTCTGCAGCATGGTGATACATGAATGTTGATTATTACCTCAATGGCAGCCAATGTGACTACGGAATCTATCGTCTCGTCTCTACATGCCAGGGACTGATCTTCAACACGTCGTCGCACTAATGCAATTGAGTCGGCCATCAACAGTTCGGAGTTTTCAAACCCATTCTGTGCTTTCAGGTCTAGGTCCAAGGATGCCGTCTGAAGAGATACGTGAAATAAGGCGGGGTCGTTGAGAGCGAGTGGCCACCATGAAACAACAAACGGATTCGACGATGTTTCGAGATCTAAAGGATAGTACTGGAAGGCTATATTGGACAGGACTATACCGTGTCAGCTGTATTGCTGTGCATTTAGCAGCTTGGCGTCTGCACGAGCCAGATGACCCGAAAGTACTGCATTGCGTCTTTCTGCGGCTTTATGTATCACATGGGCTTACAGGAGTAATTCAAGGATTTGCAAATCACTCACAATGATGGATAAGCTCCAGCACACGAGCTCGTGGTAGCCTGGTCCGTGGTAACGGGCCGAAGTGGTCCAGAGTCCTGCCGATAGTAGGTTTTAGCAATGAAGAATGCGAAAAAACAAGCTGTGTGTTTCTCATGGGAGTATCAGAGCCATAATTTGTACTGTTAGGAACAGCATTCTGTTCTGTTGAAGGTAACGACAGCGGCTCGTTCACATACACGCAACGGCGGATGTTTCTCTTTATGCATCGTGAACATTTTGGTGTGCGCAGATCGCAGCTAAGCTTTGATCTCGCGCATGCATCGCAAGACCTTCTGAGCGTTCGGCGCATGTTTGCGCGATCATTCGAAAAGAAACATGGTTCGAGCTGATGCCAATGAGATGGAGTCATGCACGCTAGGGACGCCGCAGGACGCCGCAGGGACGCCCTCGCTTGTTCTATTAGTCAGCCGCCCTTCTATTAGTACTGCAGCGTTAGTAGGGTATATGCATCCAATGATAATCTAAACACATGAAAAAATATCCATTAACTGAAAAAGAACAATCATCATCAATTATCTATGTATTTACAGTAAAATTAAAGGTCGCACTGTAAAGTGATAACCTGTAACAGATAGATGGTAATGCTTCTGTATCGACTGCGAACGTCAAATAACTTTAGCAGAGTGCCTATCCAGGGCTAGGAATGGAAGAAAAATTAAGTCGTGGCCTGAATATTAATTCAAGTACTCTATTTTGGCGACATGTTAGCGTTGTAACATCCCAGAGCAATCTTCTTTTCTCAGTGCAGAGCGCAGAAGTACCGGGTAGCGTGGCATTCCACGTCTTACTAATACACAAAAGATGGCCACGTTTTTCGCACATTTAGCCGCGCTCTCCGGACTCCTGGTGGCCCTAGGTCGCGGAAATTAGATCCTTTTTGGCTTTTTTCTGGTTACCGTAATTCGTAATTAGGTACTTTAGCCAGCTCTTGCTATAATCTGATGATACTGAACTTAGGTTGGTATGAGAAGGTGGCGAGGAAGCAGCATCAAATATATGCTGGACTGTGGTTGTGACCCAGCCGAGAACCGTATCTTATCAAGGGAAAAGAAATATATAAGACTATGATAGGAGCTGAAGAGTCTATTGAACTACGTCTGTCTACTGTGTACAAGTATTTTGATCAAGATAGTTGAGGCCCAAATTGACATTGCCATTTCCAGACCTACAGCCAAAATCCCAAAGTGTCTGTTTAGCACTTGGCCTTCTGTAAGATGAGTTAGCACGTACTTCGCTTCTCTCATATCTAAATATAACTTACGCAGACCTTGAGGCACTTGAGCTGGTCAAGGGCGAGGACAGTAGAGTTGCAGGCAACATCACACTAGATATTCGCGTTAGTAAAACCAATCACTCAAGAAGGTGAGTACAACGTACAGCAGCATCGCAAGCCTTCCTTCCAAAGCTGCGTTCTTCGATGGCCTCATCTTCGATGGCCTCGTTTTCAGTGGCTTCCACTTCGACAGCCTCGGCGTCACGAACACGAAGTGGACCAGCATCACAAGCAGCCTTGCAGAGACGCTTTGCGACAAGGCCGGTTACCGCATCCTATAAGTAACTCTAGTTAGCTAGGCTTCTTTTCAATACTCAAACAATCTTCTTACGCAAGTGATCTTGCAGGCCTCCTGGCAGATCTTGAGCTTGTTGCCAGTCAAGGTACCGCAAGTACGCTTGGAGAGGACATCTGGGCCTGGGGCGGCCGAGGCAGTGAGAGCGGCGCAAAGGATAAGGGCGATCTTGGTGAACTGCATGTTGGCTAGTTTGGCGGAAACGACTGAGTTTCAAGTAAGAAGTGAGTGACGATTGTACAGTGAAGAGATGTTGAGTCTGAAGTGGATGAGGATGCTTCTTCAACACTGACGAGAAGCCAACTACTTATACACATCTGAAGAGGTGTGATTTTATCAAAGCTCCCGCATTCATCCGCCAAATTCATCCTTTTGCATTATCACAGGTTCCAATAGGTCTAGTGTCTCCGGTCCGTGGGATTCAATTAACGCTCGCTGATGCTCCGTAGAGAACCGCCGCTCTCACCCGCCTCAAATTGTCAAAAGTTCCAATAGGCCTAGTGTCTCCCGTCTACTGCGTTTCAATCAACGCCTTCTGGCACTCCGTAGATTTTCCGTACCGCACAGGCACCTATTCGCGCTAACAATCAAAGAAGAGGGTGTGCTTATGCACCTGGATTACAGGTTTGGCGTATAGACACATTGTGGACGCAGCAACCTGCGAATGCATTGAAGCAAGACTACTGGTAATGCAAGAAGCACTTTACTACTCACTTTGCACATAGTAAGTCTTGAACAATGCAGGTAGCAGTTCGAATTCAACCTCAAGATTGGAACACATAGGCGAACAGGCTAGCCATGTCTAACAGGGAAGAACTTTCCTTGCACTAATCTAAGTACAGTATGAGACTGCCGAAGTTACGATGACAGCACGGTCAGGCTTACGAGAAGCCCCAGGAGACTGTAGGCCCTCTCGTGTTTCAGTGTTGCTGTAGAGTTCTAACGCATGTCACCGCTGTCTCTTCACCGCAAGCCACACTGTATAGGTATCTAGAGTGCGCATTATGTTGTATCGTGTAGTATAATCTCTACGAATCATCTAAGTGGTTTGCCTCTTCTGTTCGATATAAACATGAAGAGAGTTGTCTCTAGTCTAGAACTATGTCGCCTCTCAGAATTTTGGCCGTGATACCTGCGACAAGTCTGCCTCGCTTGTGAATTAGGCTTCCCTCCGTGACTTCGCGTGCCTGAGCTATTCCACAATATCATAACCTTCCTTATCAAGTAAGTAAATCAGCTCACTATCTGAGCATTGTAAGACCGCTATGCATAACGCTAGAGGTAAGCGCGGTTACGGGCAGACTTGATTACTGGCGTGACCTTCGGAAGTGACCGAAGAGTTCGCTAACTTTGTCTTGAAAATAGCTTGACACAGACCCTGGAGCGTTTAATATAGGCCCTGTCAGCGGTTGAGACGGACTCTAGAATGTTTGATTCAGACGCTAAAGTGCTTGATCTAGACCTTGGCATGCTTAGCATGAGCCTCTCGGTAGCGAATCAAATCTATTTTGCTAACTGATATTCTGTGGAGGTAAGTTGAAGTACAGCTAACGTATACGAGGCATACACATATGGTCATATCGCCCACGTAATGCAGGACTAAGTATTTGGCTATGTTCATGGCGCGATCCTTCATCTCAAAACTACACTGAAAACCCACCAGATCCTGTTTATGGAAAAAATGTCGGCAAGATTAAGAGGAACAGTGAGATTTTGGGTGCTTTTCGCCACAATGCCGCGGAGTTCAGGATTACGTGCTGCACTTTGCATATTCGGTGAGACTTTTGCAGTACACGCCAACCTGCTTAAAAAAACCATTTACAGAGTTCAAATCTACCAGCATGATACTTGAGGTTAAGTGGGCCAGGGTACGAGCTTTAGGGCCTATCGGAAGTCGCGATTCCGACTCAGGGTTGAGGCTCAATCGGCCCGCTATGACTATCCCAGCAACCCGGTGGTGACATGCATTTAGAATGAGAGGGGGTCCCCGGTGTCAAGTGCTATTACGTCGTTAGTGGCACCGCTAGTGTCTACTAGCGGTGACATATCTCACGGCCCGTTCAAAAAAGTATAGCTAACCGTGAAACGTGAATTGGAACCCGGACATTCCGCGGGATGTCCGCCCGCGGGAACCTGCCCCTAGCCCATCGTAATTTGAACTCTGCCAGGACGTGCTCGCCGTACTTGTACCGGCAGTATGCCTAACTTGAACTCGAGTTAGAGTCGCGAAACTGAACATCAGGCCGTAGCATAACCAAAAAGTCATACGCATCACGTTGCGAAGCCTATAATCTGGGCAAAAGCCATTTCTATCTTTTTGACCGTATGTGTATTTGCCAGATGTTATAATAACTCTACTCTTGTGATTATCCATAAGAGGAGCTACTACGAACCTCTTCTCTATCAGGGTAGACGCGGAAGCGGAACTGCACGCTATGAAATGCGGGGTTTGGTCCGAAACTTTATTCAGGTAAGAAGCTTCGCACTACCAGCCACCTGTGGCTTCGACTTCAAACCCTGGTGCCGGTGACCATAAGTGGCGCAACAGGATAGCACCTCGTATTAGTGTATGCATGTAGAGCCGAGTTGAATGGCCGGCCGATGATCAGCCGATTATATTGACAGCAAACCAGTGGGTACCAGTAAGCACACTATCATCTTCTAAGGCACTGCGAAACGATGGCACATTTTAGGGCCTGGCCGAGTGTCGGATGTACATGCTTTAACTATTTGCGCAGGCACATTACCCCGAGTAAGTACCTCAAACGCATCTAGCGAAGCTTACATGTCGTCACAAACCTTCGGCTGTCACTCTCTCTTGAGTATAGCATCATTCTTCGTAGATGAGCCACGTCAGCTACACTGAATGTATCACTTACTTAGTGGTGCTGCGCGATTTACCTGTCTACATAAAGACGCACTGCACGCTCCTTTGTTGCTTACTTCTTACCACTATTCATTCCTCAAACCTTGCTTCTCACGCTGAACTTATAGACACCTTAAGACTTTGTCTTCTTCCATTCCAACTATACCTTCCAATCATGTCCGCATTTGCAGCCATTCAGTCTCTGCGCCTTTCGCAGGGTATATTCACTGTACTTAATATTGGTCTATCCAGCTACTGTACGTTGTCACAAGAATTTCCTAGCACTACATGATTTCTAACTTGGGGGATCTGAACAGTGGTGCATGAACTAGCCGATGTGACTAGCGACGTGACTGTCGGACTTGTTGCGGCATGCGTCTCTGCTGTGGGCATATTTTATGCTCCTAGTACAAGCAAAGTTGTATCGACAAGAGGTAAGACTCTCCCGAGCATGGAGATTGATTTATGCTTAGTATTCACAGGGTCAAATCTTTACTTTGCGTTTGCTGTAGACTGGGTTGTGAGCATTTTCAACATGATTGCACTCATCTACCTTGGGAAATTTGTTACCAGCTCGTCTTTCTGTCAAGAGAAGATATGCACAGTCGCCAAACTGAACACTGTGTTGACTGGATTCAATTTTTCCAACTGGGTAGCTACAGCGACATATATTGGTATTCAGATATCCAAGCTGGGGACAAAAGGTACTGAGCGTGTCCCAGCGATGGGGAAAATCCAGCTTTAAGGCTTGTCCAGCATTCATTCTACATCAAGCTAAGCTCTGTAGATGTTGATGATAACGGTGAGGGGGTTTGAATAAGCTCCACCCATCTTATGTTAGTTGTATGTACCTGAATTCATGCATACATCTGGCAGTTAGGCGATCAATGAACTCTCATGTCAACGAGAATACCATCTGTGCATCAATGAAGTGAGGCAAGGATCGATTTTGAGCCTAACTTGTTGATATTTTATGCATATTACGAGTCTTATCCCCGATCCTATCTTACCCTCAGCTTCTAGAGAAGCTACGATCTGAATGAGCCTGATTAGTAGAATCATGGGGACTGTGGGGGCCAGGGTAGGGTAACAGGATAGAGGTTTATTAATTCCTCAACATAAGTACAACCATGAAAAAATAGAGAAAAGGTTCAACTGCTAGCATTGCAATCCTTGATCGGGTGTGCCGGAATTGCTTACCTGAAGGATCCTCTTCTCTTTCCCTGGGTACCTGGGCTTTACGCAGAGGAGAAAAGTGACGAGAAAAAGCTTATTTCCATTTTAAACCTTATTACCCTCTCCCGACTATGTACTCTATCTCGATCGAACCTTAAGCTTCGGCATGAATTTTATTGCATTCTCTCGGTCCTACTCTCCAGTTCTGACGGGACTAAGATCGGAACGCTCAATTGCTATAATAGATATTTGTTTACAATTCCTGAGAATATTCGGGTCGAAGAGATGGTATTGACAGTCCTAAGCAGCGCTAAAGATGGGTGCAACTCTAGCTGCTTGATGCTCTGCGTATAGGCTAATGGCTGCTGACTGCTCTGGTTCCATACCCTGGATACCATGGCTGTCCTGGCTGCACTGACTACATACTCTTGATAACTGATTTTTGGAGCGAATCAAATCGAGTTCACCCTGCGCGTGCAGGAGACGATCACAGTCGCGACAAGTACGGTAGCGGATTCTGTGGCCATATACAAAGTATCGGTAGACACGTTGATGGGAATTTTCTTTTTCGAAACCAGGAATTGCCTGTGCGCTGATTTGTGTGCTGAAAAGATTTTCCACAGTCCATGCAGCAGAGCAACTTCAAGGCGATCTTGCCACTCAGCAATGAGAACACGGTAAAACATCGCATTTGTCCTCGCTATCGCAAATTCTGCGGTTCATCTCATTTTTGATCATTGATTGCTTAATATTTCAAGTCCATAGTCGAAAAAGAAATGCCATGTTAATTTTTCTTTCGACGCGATGACTGATTGTCGTGGTCTTCGCTCTGTGGTGTCATGGATCAATGCAGCTTTTTTGATTTCTTCTGCCCTCAGAATGTTAGTTGCTTCTACAAACATGCCATTATCTTTGTATCAAACACGAAGGTACGCGTAGCCTTTTAATTCCAACAGGAACTAGATACTTCATGGCATCGTGTTCCCATTTGCCCGAATTCAGCATCGCGAAACTCAGATGCCTTGGAAACATTTTCACGTATCGCTGAGTTACGCCAATTTCTATATCCAGAGTTGAGAATAATCGACATGTTGACTCAGTAGACCAATTCTTGATTGGCTCGATCAATTGAATATATTTAAAATGAAGTATTTGGACCATAAATCAATCAAGCTTGGCAAAGCTGGATTGATTGAATTGATCAACAGATCAAATCACGTGCTGTCTGCAATAGGTAACTATTATTTATGTATCGATAAGATACATAGCTCCCTCGTCACCATGGAATCGATATACAGACGAATTTTCCTGATTCGCTTGCCTAGTTGGGTAATTTTGGATCAAAACAAATCAATTCAACCAAACCCTGGATTCAAAATCATCAACAGGTGCAATTGATTATTTGTTTTGACACTCGCAAATTGAATGATGGAATACACAAAGCGTCCGTTACTTTAGACGTTAGCAAGATTAGGCACAATCAATTCAGAAGATACAGCCGTCCGCCCGAACCCTCCAGATCCAAATTCCCAGATGATACATGCAATGACCCGAGAGAAGTTTGTTTGCGCAAGGCACGTATTGCGGGCCTGTATTTACCTGATTAGACTTTTGGTCTAGCACTGTGTCACTATTGTTATTCCTTTTCATAACAAGAAACAAATATAAACATTTTGTAATTCCGAAAACCCCGGGGAAATCAAAAAGTAGCGTTTATGCTGCCTTACCCATTATCGTAATTCGTCTCTATCTAAGTCGTAAACAAACACCGTAGTGAAGAATGCTACGGATAAATTTGGGGGGAATCATTCATGAAACCCGGCTTGTTACTCGGGTGAATGTCTAAGCTATATATACAAAACTTTTTTCCCTTCATCTCCATAATCGTACAATGTTAACCTTTGCTTTTATTTTTCTTAGATCAAGGCTTCGCCTCTGAACATGGCTTCTCGGACTTCCCGTACAACATCTGCTCGATCGCCAGGTCCGAGCAACACAATACCTCTTCCTCGTCTACCCATTCGGCCAGTCCGGCCGAGACGATGGATAAAGTCAATAGTGGTGTGTGGAACGTCGTAGAGAATGACGTGGCGGACAGAAACGGTATCGATACCTCTGGAGCCCAGATCTGTGGTAACAATTACCTTGGTATTCGATAGCGTGCGCTTATTTGCAAGCTCCGAGTTGACGGGTACTTTGTCTTCGGAGCCTAGGGAGGTACTGGTAGAAGCATCGCTGGTGAAGGCCTTGAGAATCTTAGCTTGACGCGAAGGATCCGTATCACGGTGGAAGGCTAGGGCATCGATGCCCTTTTTGACGAGGTACTGGGCCACTTCTTCGGTATCCTCGCGCTCATTCACAAAGACCAAGATGCGCTTTACTGGTATGGCCTCCTTACCCTCCGTGGGATCATAATCAGCCGAAGCTTTACCAATCTGCCAGATTGTGTCTGCGCATGCAAGGAGCTTGTTACCGCGATAAGGGTCCTTGTTTACATCCACGACGCCTAACTGTACTCTTCGGGGAATGGCATGTAAGTTCGGGGTGACGAGGCGCTGCATGTCGGGAAACCTGTCCGCCAGATACTTGTCAAGGTACTTTGGAATGGTCGCAGAGCAAAGGACAAGTTTTTTTAGAGACGGAGTGGCTCGCTCAAGAATCTCGGTTGTACTCTCTTTGAAAGAGCGGTCGAAAAGAGAGTCTGCTTCGTCGCAGATGAGATGGGTAACACGGGCAAGGATGTTGGGGTTGCTCTGAGCAATGCTGGCGAGGAGCGGTGGAGTGCTGATGACGACATCAACACCGTTGGGATTGAAAAGCTGGTTGCGAATGACGGTGGCAGACATCTTGGCTGAGATGGGCGCGGCACGAAACTTGACCGTATGCGAGAGTGACTTTGCAACGGCTCCCACCTGAGCAACTAGCTCAGCAGAAGGGACCAGAACAATGGCCCGTGGGCGTGCTGGGTCGACGGCCTTGTTGAGCTCAGGTTCCTCGGCTGCGAACATGTCTGTCCGCTTATCATGTGCTTTTGCAGCTGCCTCCTCGGCTGCTTTCTTTGCCTGTTCCTCGGCCTCCTCTTTTTCGCGTACCTCTTCCTCTTTGATGGCATCGAGAGTCGGGAGGAGATATGCTAGTGTCTTGCCAGAGCCCGTCTCAGCGGCGAGTAGGAAGGCGTCGGGGCCAGTCTTCTTCGCTTTTACTTTAGCCCGCACAGCCTTTTGCATGCCGAGCAAGGCGGGTATGGCGACGGCTTGCGCAGGCGTAGGGTTGCGGTACTCGAGGCCGGGCAGCGCATCCTTGATGGCGCGCAGGATAGGCTCGGCGAGAGGAAACTTTTCGAAGGAGTCGTACTCGTCGATCTTGCGCTTTATGGCAGTGCGGTCGCTGTAAGGAACCTGGTGGAGCGAGCTCTGCATCTTGAGCGCGTGGAAAGGCTCATCTCTTGTTCTGGTCCTGCCATGGTCTCGTCCGGTGCTCGGTCGGCTACCGCGTGCCTCTCTCTGCTGCTGTATCCGTTCCAGGCCTCTTGGGGCTTCTGTGCGATTCAGGTAGGAAAAGGCATCCGGTTTTTTCTTGGGGCTGTTCTCTGATGTGCGCGCTACATCGTCTGAAAGCACCATGCGCGACGGCCGCGGAGGGTCTCGGGCTCGCCTGGCCCGCAGCGGCGTGGACGAGGGCACGTGGGGTTTGGCAATGCGCTCCTTGTAGGCGTACAGGCGGGCGTGCTGCAGTGGCTGAAGGCTCTGCAGCAAGGGCTGGCGGCGCAGCGGCGGGGGGCCGAGCCAGGCCCTCAGCTCGCAGAGGGGACACTGGGAGGGTAACCGTGGCAGCATTATTTGTTGGCGTGCTAGCAGCGGCCGGGCGCAGGGAGAAGAGGTGACGTCGAGGGCGGCACGGGCGATGTCGCGATAAAATTGGGCGCTAGGCGCAGTCTGCTGCCATGCAAGGCGGGCGCGCACCAGCCACATGCGGCTCGTTACCGCAGCAACGCCACCTAACATCTCCATACCCCGGCTATCAACACCTTAGATAGCGCCCACGGCCCCGAGTCCAACGCACACCGCACGCATCCACACACCTTCTCTTCCTCCGCCTTTGCTTTGCACAACAGCCTCTGCGCTCCGTGTGTGTTGTCCTTGACTTGTCGAGCTTTGCAGTCCACCAGCGCGCGCACACTCGCCTGCAAACACTGCCCGCACCTGGCTTGCCGGTGCGCGCCCGACTCCTCGACGGAGAGAGCCCATTGTCCGCACGCCGTGCGCCATCAAACAAAGCCGTCTTTGTCTGCGAGCGAGGACCGCCTCTCTGCAAACATGTCGCGCAACGAAGGGGTAAGCATGCCTTCACTACCACGCGGCCGCTGGTCGCGTGACAGCCTCACAATACTGACCACCACGGCTCCAGGTGTCGCCGCTGCGCATCACCAAGACGCCGACGCAGTCGCCCACCAAGGGCAGCGGCCGTCCGCTGTCAGAGATCAGCCCTCATGAGCATCGCAGGAACTCGCCCAGTTGGAATCAGTCAACAAAGGTACGTGCACATGGCCGAGTCGACTCGAAAAGCAACTAATGTGCTGCTCCAGAAGATCCAACTAAACAAGGAGAGCTCGCCTTACCGAGACTCGTCGCCATTCACTCACAGCCCCCGCCTGTTTTGGAAGGAGCAGACAGCGTCGCCCAAGAGCCGCTTCGACACGTCAGAGAACGATTCGGAAGCCAGCACACCGCTTTCGCCCAAGCGCAACTCGATTGAGAACCTGAAGAAACAGTCACGTGTAAAGAACAGCAGCATGTTTGCGCGCGAGCAAAAGAACGAATACGACCCGACCCTGGTCCAGCCGCTCGACCGCCCGCTTGCTGCAGGACGCCCGCTCAACTCCGTCGTCCAGAGCAACAACAACAATAACAACAGCCCCACCAAGGGTCACCTGCACAGCCGCTCCGAGAGCCAAACAAGGATCCCCATTCTCAGCCCTTCAAAAACATCTCCAGCCAAGCTGCCCACACAGTCGTCCTTCTCTTCACCAGCCAAGTCGCCGCCACCAGAGGGTCGCGCCTCTCCCACAAAGTCTTCGCTTGTCAGCAACGGCCGCTTCAACTCCCCACAATACAACGCCGACTCCAGCGCTGTCTTTTCGGACGAAGAAGATATGGTGCAGAAGACTCCCCGACCGCTGCGTCGCCATGCTAAGAGCGTGACGTTCGATACCAGGCCTCCTCAAATCACAGAGTTCGAGATGGTCACACCCGATCCCTCTGTAGCAACCGCATCACGGAACGGCAGCTATGACTCGGAAGAAGACGAGACCGAGGAGGAGATGAGCTTCGACCAAGACGACAGCTTCGACGCTTCTCTCGAGGACACTGAGAAGACACCGGTCGTGCTGCCCGAGGACTGGCGCCACATGAGCCCAGACGCTGCTAACACCTCACTGACTGACGATTACGATGACGTTTTCGACGGTCGTGATAACAGCCCGATGCCTTCTGCCAATCCCAACGGTCCGAGGAACACATCACGCCTAGGCTCTACAGCGTCCGACAGCGACGCAAGGCCACTTCCTCCCCTTCCTGGCTTCCCAGCCCAAGAAGGTAGCCGGCGCCGCGACTCAAGCATCGGCTTGTCTGCTGCTGCTGAGCGAGCAAATGACAGGCGGCGATCTCTTCCCCAGCTTCCACAAGCTGCTGGCATCTCGAAGCATGACCTCCTCAACATGCGCGAAGTTTCCATGACGCTCGAGGACCGACTGCGTTTGATGAACTTTGACAATGAACGCGACTCAAGTACACCAACACAGGAGATGCAAAACAGGAAGAGCAAAGAGCTGGATGAAGATGTCACAGAGGCTGATATCGACCAGTCCGAGCTTGGCGGCGGTGAGCTCAGGTTGGCGCCACGCATCTCCCGCGATTCCATCCTCCGTCGCGTTAAGAGCCGCAATTTCGAGGGTGGCGAAGAGGACGACTCCGAGGTCGAATACAGCCACTTTGACCCAGAGGATAGCCCTGAGCGCAGCTATGGCGACCTCGCTGACTTGGATCCCGATGTCCCCATCCCTTCACGTGAGGTCTCCTCCAACTTTGATGAGCACCCACGACAGGTGTCTGGTGTCTCTCAGAGCGAGGCCGACAGCGTGGTGGATGCGTACAGCTATGGGGATGTGACACAGGGTGATCACGACGATACAGAGGACGTAGACGGAAGTTCCATGTCTGAACTTGAAGACTACGAGCGCGACTCCTCAGTCATCCACCACCCCATGCCGCCAATGTCAGAGGATGAAGAAGACAACAGTGAATACTCTCCTCAGCCTGAAGAGCAGCCGACGTCTCAGAGCACTATCGACTCTTCTGGTCCCCCTACACCAACTGTAGCTCCATCTTCGCCTGCAGTAGAGGAGAAGGAGGCCAAGCAAGACGAAATGTTCGCCAATCTCGACGGCAAGGATGTGGATCTTAGCCTTGATCCTGAGAAGACTGCACCGGCTGTGCCTTCAACTCCACTTGATAAAGCTCCCAAGCTGAACGCTATGCGCGACGCTCTGCGTCGACCTTCTACCCCGGATGCTGGTGATGCTCAAGACGACGAGTCAGGATCCGAGCCCAGCACTCCAGACTCTGTGATTCGACACCCCGTTCCTCAATCCCCCCTCCCTCAAGAGGACATCGAGGTACCCCAACGTGAGGCTACTATCCGAGGCGAGGGCGGCAAGTTGAAGACCCGCCCGTCGCTCATCCCCGATGAGGTTGACATGGCGGCCACCCGTCGACATGTCAGTGGTGGATATGCTCCTCCCGTGCCTGAGCGAAGCCCCAAGCGCCAATCCATGAGCCTTGAGTTTGGACATGGTGACGATGAAGATTCACAGCTTAGTGTTACAACCAGGGAGAGACGTATGTTGGATCTCAACCTTGGCGATGACGCGAATGATCTCAGCTTCGGGCTTGACAAGGAGTTTGATCACATCATTGCTGCACAAAAGGTAATGAGCTCTCTACTACATGTATTCAAACCATTTTGCTAACACATGTCAACAGAAGGGATACATGATGCGCGAGAACACCAAGGTAGTAGTCGCGAGCAGCCGGCAGTTTAGCGACGAGAAGCCTCCTGCTTCAACTGATGCTGCCCCTGAATTGACTGTCCCCAAAACAGGCATGCGTAAGGCTAGCGCCGAACGCAAGCCTTGGACAAAGGAGCCCTGGAATGGTAAAGCCCGACGCAAGAGCATTCGCACGGCGTCGGGTCGCCGTACCCGAACTTCTGAGGGACCCATTCCACCTCTACCTGGTCAAGATTCGGCCGTCGGCGGTCTAAACTCTGTCACTGAACAGGGCGCTGATGATGAGTTCGAGGATGGTGAGGAGCGCGGCAGAGTCTTCGTCAAGGTAGTCGGCATCAAGGACCTTGACCTTCCCCTTCCTAAGAAGGAGCGCGTCAACTTCCAACTTACTCTTGACAACGGTCTGCACTGTGTTACCACGTCCTGGCTGGAGCTTTCCCAGTCGGCTCCGATTGGTCAGGAGTTCGAGCTTGTAGTCCTTGACGACCTCGAGTTCCAGCTCACGCTCCAGACAAAGTTGGAGCCTCCGGCCGTGCAACAGGTTGTCGCTCCACCCTCTAAGATTGTCAACCACAAAAAGTCGCACTCCGCCTTCCGCAACCTTCTCTCATCGCCTAAGAAGAGAAAGGAGCAGGAGCGCAAGGCTCAAGAAGAGGCCGACCGCATTGCCCTTCAAGAGCAACAGGAGGCTCAGGCTGCTGCTAAGCGCAATTATCAGGCAACTGCCTGGGACCTCCTCCACGACCTTGTTGGTTCTGACGGATCATTCGCCCGTGCCTATGTTTGCCTCGGCAACTACGAGAGTCAAGCCTATGGCCGACCGCTGACGGTTGATGTCCCTTGCTTCAACGAGTGGGCTGTCGACAACACGGGTGGAAGTAGTGTGAAGAGCAAGCGTGGCGGTGTTGTTCGCCGCCCACCTTACCGGGTCGGTAAGCTCACTCTTCAGTTGCTCTACGTGCCGAAGCCGAAGAACTCCAAGGACGAAGACATGCCCAAGAGCATGAATGCCTGTATTCGCGAGCTTAAGGAGGCCGAACAGGTCAAGGACATTAGCTTTGAAGGTACACTGAGCCAACAAGGTGGCGACTGCCCAGTAAGTTTTGGCTACCTACCCATATTTTAGAATGGTACACTAACATCACCCAGTACTGGCGTCGTCGATTCTTCCGTTTGGAAGGCACAAAGCTCACGGCGTATCACGAATCCACACGCCAGCCACGTGCTACCATCAATTTGGCAAAGGCCTCGAAGCTCATGGATGACAAGTCTGCTCTTCAGCAACCATCTTCAACCAAGAGTGGAGGCCGCAGGAAGTCGGGCTTCGCTGAAGACGAAGAGGGATACATGTTTGTCGAGGAGGGATTCCGTATCCGCTTCGCCAACGGCGAGGTCATTGACTTCTACGCCGACAGCCGTGAGCAAAAGGAGGCCTGGATGAAGGTTCTTTCTGAGACGGTCGGCAAGGACATTGCTCAGAACAAGGGCTGGGCCGCCATGGTTCTTGAGAAAGAGCGCCGGGAGCGCAAGGAGCGAGCGCAGCTGGGAACGTCTGCCCCAGGCGCAAACGGTGATCGTCCTGTGAACGCACGCACCCAATCACACGATGTGCAGTCGGACAGGCCAGGCCCCGGCCCCGCCAGGGGTCACGCCCGGACACAATCGCATGCGCCAGCACCGCCTCTAAAGGACATGCGCATGTCGCACGCACCGCCTCCAAGGCCGCGAACGCAGGAGTCTGCGGCAAAGATGGGACGCAGAGATCAGGTGCGGTCGATGATCTTCTAAAAGTCGCATTCTTTCTCTTCATCATCGATACCCACTTTGCTCACTCTCTCCTTGTTGGACATTTACTCTTACTTAACTGGCTTCTCCTTGCGTTTTCTCTTCGGCCAACACTCTTCACTTTGGTGCCGACTCAGATTGGTGTTTTGCAGATGGAGAAAAAGGCAAGACGAAGCATGACGGGCGTGGGTGCTGTGCATCCACTTCCCGGGTCAAGCACGCCCATACGCTGACCTAAGCGACTGTTTTTCATTTTGTATGCGCGTGTTAATTGTGTGTTGGAGAGACGCGATGTGTGGTTCGCGTGGAGGTCACTGTCTAGCATTTCCTACTCGTGTTTTTTTTTGGTCTTGTTTTTGTTTGTTCTTCTCTTCTCTTCTCATCAGTGCTTCTTCTTTTTTGTGTTGATTGGGTATTGGATGGCTTTGGCGTTGGCAGGCTATGGGACCACGAGATTCTGCGTAATGATCTGATTAGCGATGATGATGTAGTGCAGAAGTTTGCTAGCAAGCTGAGACTGTGTGTGTGTGTGGCGAATACATGATTTGGTATGTCCAATCTATTCAGTGTTTGTTTGTGAACTCTAATGATTCTTGCTGTGTGGCTGTTTTTCCGGTTCGACATGTGATTGTGGTCGGGGATGTTGGATTGTCCCGATTTTCCCATTCCATTTTTGGTGGGGAAAACAACAACACACGACGCGTCTGCATTGCACAGCAGCACATCGCATCGCAGTATGCACAGCAGCAGCATCACCACCACCACACGTGATGTGAACGTGCAAGCACATCATTTACGTAAAATACTCATGCATACACCCGATCTACCCGTTCAAAACTTTCCATCGTTCGTAGTCGTCAGCTGTTGATTTTTTTCATATCAACTTTACCAAACATAACCAGATATTTCCCTTCTTTCGTTTTTTTCTCACCTGCGTCCACACCGCTTGGAAAAAAGGTCCCAAAAAAAAGGAGAGCTAGAGGGGCAGACAAGAACCAAGAAAAAACGGGAAAATGGGACAAAAAAGCAAATCAAAAGAATAATGAGTTAGTAAAAAAAACTGTGAAAAGAAAAAGAAAAAAGGAGAAAAGAGGGGTCATGAGGAAGAAGCAAAAAGAAAGCATCGGAGCAAGACTGATCATGTATGTATGTACATACACTTTGGTATATCCTGCATGACATATTATTATTCTTTCCAACCGGCTATATGGCTCGTATAGCAAGAAAAAAAAAACTTAGTATTAGTATATACATAGGTGTATACACACTACCCATTTACCTTTTACATCACGTGAAGATTATATCATACCATGTCCTTGTACATGGATAGTTACGTCAACGGGATGTACCTGTAGGTTGGCAAACAGGTAAACAAACAAGAGTGCGAAAAAAAAAACCCCCCCAGCAGTAGTATGCGGTGCAACTTCACGTCCCTTGTCGTCCGAGTGTAAGGAGGAGGAGGGAGGGGGCAGGGTAACGGTGACACTACAGCGTGCCCGGGTCAGGACAAAAGGTCAAGCAAACAAAGTCGGCGTGGTGTTTTCGCCAAGAAGAGAGAAAGAGAGAAAGGCTGGTAGAGTAACTTGAGTTTTTCTTCTTGACAATTTGGAGAAGGAGGTTATACAGCTTTGTTCTCACACGATTGTCCTTCGATCTACATGCGCAGTGCTTTTCTTCTCTATAACCTATTTTTCATTTTCCAACTACTACTACATAGTGTAGAAAAGGAGAGTTTCCCTTTTTCTTGGTCGCATTCCTATTCTCTCTATTTTTTCGAGAAGAAAATGGGCTCATCGCACTCGACGCCCCCGCCTCTTGTCCAGGTCAGCGCTCCAAAGGGCAAAGTGCTTGTTCCTCCAGGTAAAAAACAAAGATTGCTTTCTATTACCCCTTTCTCTCCCTACCTCCCGGTGCACCTTCCTATTCCGGTAGTTTACTGAAACTGTATTTATTCCTTGTTACCAGGAACCGCATTTACAGTTCACCCACCCCCGCATTACAGTCGTTCTCGATCTGATCCTTATACGCTCGGTGTTGCTGGTCCCGTGTTCACATCGTACACTAGAGGACGAACACGAGCAAGGAGAGGATGGAAAACCCCGCGATACGGACAAGATGGAGGGACAGATATCGACATAGCTGAGGAGACTAGTGACGATAGTGAGGCTATGACAGCTGAAATGATGATGGATGATGGAATGAGAAGACGCAGAAGAGTGCAAGGGAACCATGTAGGCATGGGCATGATGGGACAAGTAGGCGAGTTTGAGCGACTCGATACTCTCAATACGAGACCCAGGTCCGCACCAGAGATGCCCGGCATAGGCGGATACACAGGTATGCCAATGAACATGTCAGCAAGTGGGGTTGAAAGGCCGCAGCCGCCGGCTGGCATGCCTCCAGAATATACTTCAAACCCTAATTTAGCTGGGTACGGGGGAGACGGAATGATGACCGGCGCAGGCATGCTCGATACTTTTTCGAGTTACCCTGGCCCACGGCCTGGTCCAACGTCTAGTAACGGTAGACCGTCACCCCAGCCGGTGCCGCGAGAGCGGCCGAACCACTATGAACATGTACCCATGGGCGTGTACGCAGACGTGAAGAAGGTGAGAAAATCACTGAAGCCGCATGGACAGTCGTCAAGTAAGAAGGTCGGGCCACGGAGCCATGAGTGGCTGGACGGCGATGCCTTTCTCGACGCCTGTACCTGTACCACAGGTTGCCGTTGTCGAAAAGGGCAGCGAGTCCTGTACCGTGCATGCGACAGCCGTCAAAGAGCTGGCAGTGGATCGGAGGGTGAAGAGCACGAGTACACAAGCGGCGAGATACGGTACATACTCAAAGATGACTTGGGTCGAGACTGTGGAGATCATACTGGGTGCCGGAAGCGCGAGGGTAACGGTGACGAGGATCACCAGAGCCAGAAGAAAAAGGACAGGAAAGAGGGGAAGAAGCTGAACCGGCAGCTGCAGAGCTTCAAAGACGAGATACTGGAAGCGCTGGATGAGCGGTTCGATGACATGAGATGGGAACGTCGTCAGAGGAACGAGGCACGAAGCCCCGCACGGCCCTCGCTCGGAGCATCCGGATTGGGGCAAGGGCCATACATGGTGAATGATGCGCCGCCGCTAGAGGCACGCATGGCTAGACAAACGGGGGTGAGGAACTACCCTCACCACGGCGTGGTTCGACCAGAACACGGCCCAATGCCACATGGTGTTAGTGGCTTGGCCGCTGCAGGCATGCGAGAACGTGGGCTTGACGTTCCCGATCTGGATGATGTAGGACATGATTCAGATAAGATGGAGAAGAGGCACGCCACGGAGCCCAACTCCACGTCACGTTATGGGGCGCGGGCGGGACAAGAACAAGCCATGTACTCGCAACCGCCGGGAGGCCGCGGAAGCGTCATTCATCGTCACAGCAGCCGTGGTAGGCGACGAGGTGAGGGCGAGTACGACGAGTCTGACAAGACCGACTTTGGGCTAGAAGAGGGTTGGATGCGGACAAACGGCGGGCAGCGTGCCGGCCGGGAGCGGGCCAGTAAGTACTGTAGCATGTGTGTGTGTGTTGTTTCTGCAGAAACCATTGTATAAGCGTATGTACAGGATACTGAGCAGCAGCCATAGGACGTGGCGGTGGTAGATTGGGCCGGCTTGACCAAGACGTGGCCAGCAGACAGCGAAGGTACGAGAAGAGTCGACAGGCGCGAGCCGACACCGACGACGAGGCCGGATATTGATTGAAGCCGGCCGTGGCAGCCATAGAAGGGCTCAGAAAGCGCACGGAAAGTTTGCAGCACATGTGGCCGTGGGGACAAGGACCCTGGGCCGGCTCTTTTGCACGTGCGTCATGATTCGTCTGGAGCGCATCATCTCAGCATGCGCCAAGGATAGCGGGCTGGGTGCGTCGAACAGGGAGCAAGCGGGTGGGACATGGGAGAGATCTAGATTTGGTGGTGTAGGCGGAGCGGTGGTGTGTGGAATGCAGGCTGCAGGCGGTAGAGCAGAGGATGGACATGTGCAAGCCCGATGGGGCTTAGCGGCGGTGCTGCAGGCAACAAACACCTGCTGATCAGGGGCCCTGGTCTGCGTCGGCGGTGCGGGAGTCCCAACGCTTGTCATTGTGTGCTTCACGTCAGCTTGACGCGCCAGAAGCTACTCGAAGGTGCGTCGGGCAGCCACAACGCCTGCAGTTGAAGGCTCACATGAGCGTGTAGACGCAAGTCCAGCGCACACGAGTGTGTGTGGGTATCTGCTGTGTGCATCGCAATCTCCTCCAACCAAGGCACCATCACGAGGAAAATACCGCATCTCAACAAGCAAGCAACACACTCGGGGGCCCAAAATAGAAGCGGTTCAAATCAACTTTGTTATTTGCTCGTTTGGCCTGATAACAACCTGCCGATTAAGCCGAAAATACCGCAAAGCATCAACCGGCAATACGAGTCCAAATATGCTGGTTACTCTAGTATATTCGGGACGCGTAAAGTGAAGTCCGTAAACGCCAGTCCATTCCTAGACGAGGGGGGGTGGAGATTTTTCCGGCGCCCTCATAGATCCATAACCTCTGTAGATACCAGCCAAAACTCCTCGCTAAATATGCAAACATAGCAAACGAAAAAGACAGTCGGAGGAAAAACAAGAAATATCGAGAAATAGAAGAAAGAAAGAAAAAAACAAATCAAGAAAACGCGCGGCAGGCCGCCAAGTGCACACACAGTGAGCCGTTTTGGGAAGCCATGCCAAGCGCATCTGCGCGTCTATGGGGCGCACCAACCAAGGCCAGTGTTGGCAATGCCGACAGCCGTCGCCAGACGCTTACCCCTCTCACTGAGACTCAAAATGGCGCACTTCTTTTCCGCCAACCAATTCTCAAAGGCATTGACATCGTCCGGGTGCATGTGCGGCTTGGCCTCGGACCAGGCCGTGTCGACCTTGTATGTCTTGTGTCGAAGGCGGGGGAGGGCCTCTGTGCGCAAGTGCGACAGCTCCACGGCATAGTAGGCGTCATGAGATTTGAGCGGCGTCGAGAAGGAGCGCTCGCGAGAGCGAGATCGTTCTGAAAGGCCAAGAGAGAGAGGCGAGCCAGGACACATGAGGTGCGAGACTGGGACAGGCGATTCCAGAGGCGACGCACTTCCTGACTGCGAGGCTGAAGAAGCGCTCGTGAGGGGCGTAGACGAGTCTGAGTGGAAGACGCTGCTGGCATTGCTGGTGGTGCGGAGCCTTGGCGATGGGAGCTGGTCGAGTTGAGCCAAAGCATCGTCAGCGGCGAGTTTGTTGCTCTCGCAGTCGCTGTCCTCGGAGCTCTCGAGGTGTTTGTCGAGACGCTCGAAACCTGTGTGGCAGTTAGTATCTTGACCGAGGGAATGTGTGCACGTGATATGCAAATGTGATGCGCAGCCGACCAATGAGACGGGGCGCTCGAGTACAGCCGAGAGAAGTGGTGGTACTTACCAGTCAAAACCGCAGCACCAGCATGTTGCAAGGCGGCCAGGCTGGATTGAACCTGCTCGGGAAGACGATCCCAGAGTTCCTGGGGACAGTACCAGTGGCGCAGGTGGGCGGGGTTGTAGCTGAAGGCATCTCCGTCCTTGGGAGCGGCAGCACGGGCGGCATTGAGGTACGACGACGACCTCGAGAGCGAGGCGCCGCTCATGCTCCTGCAGCTGTCGCGGCGAGGCATAGCAGGGTTGTTGTAGACGGGGGTTGGAGACTGTGGAGTAGCCATGGCGGGCGGGAGGGTTCGAGTGAGAAGGTCTGTGTGGGTTGTGGCGTGGGCGAGACACAAAGTGTGGAGTAGAGGACTATTAGTAGCTCTCTGGCGTGGTGCTAGGACCGTTGGTGTCAAAGGCGGGGGAGGCAGAGCGAGGGGCCAGGGCAGGAGATATTTGTAGGCAATGGCCGAAGCCTGTAGAAAAAAGCACAGAGAGGGCAAAGGTGCGTGAGGTGGAAAGAGGTGGAGGGGGGAGGGTAAAAGGATCGTGCGAGGGCTGGTGATCGCAGCC
Source organism: Curvularia eragrostidis (assembly GCA_020744315.1). NCBI lineage: Eukaryota > Fungi > Ascomycota > Dothideomycetes > Pleosporales > Pleosporaceae > Curvularia > Curvularia eragrostidis. The sequence continues at coordinate 90,041 of JAIRCK010000011.1, read as the reverse complement.
CTTAGCGGAGTCAGCAGGAAGAAGTGTGGAGAGGCCGGGCAGGGGGGTGCGGGTACTGTGCGGGCGGCGTTTGGGTGAGCGGCTGCAGCATGGGAATCGACGACGGGCGGTGCTACGCCTAGTACATATGTATGTATGTGGGTGGATGTGGATGCGGTTTGCCATATACCCGCCCGACGTCAACTGGCACGCATCGAGGCCGGGAGGGCGAGGGCCGCGGGCTGGCGTGCGACAAATGAGGCGTTGGGACGAGATTGCACCCAACAGCGCCCTGCCTCTGCTCCAGGTTGATGCCAGCATGCAGGGAAAACGTTGCGGTGCGCGGCCAGTGTGAAGGCCCAGCTAAGGTACGCCCAAGGTACTAGGCGGACGAGCCCAAACGCTCGGACGCCCCCTGCCCTGCCCTGCCTGCTGTGCTGCTACGCTGCTGCATGCCTGCACGCCTGCTGCATACCATTTCTGCGCCTGCGCTACCGCTACCGCTACCGCTACCGCTACCAGCACCGCCCTCCCACTACGATCCGACTGGCAGCCTGCGTAGCCCGCCCCAAAAGGCAATGCCTAGCATACGCCGGCTGGGCCCTGCTGTTGGTCCGCTGAGGTGGAGTGAGGTGGGAAAGCAAAAAAAATAAAAAACAAGCTGCGACCAAGGCGATACGTCAGTGGTTGCCGCCCCAGCCTTTGTCTGCCCTCAGCCTCGGAATGAACCGGAACGGGCGGCCGAAGCAGGGCGCAGTGCGGTCGGCATGCCCAAAGCAGCCCCAGGGCTGACACGGTTTGAGATTGCTGCACGTCCACACTTGGTCTACTTGGGACTCGGTTGGGCTCTGTGTCGACGGCGTCAGAAGCAGCCGCGTTTCAAAGCGAAGAAAAAAAAGCCCGCCTGTGGCGTGTGTGAGACGTGGGCGCCAACGCACCCGGCTCCACGTCTAGCGTGCAACAGGTCCGCCGCCGCCAACGTGTTGATCAGTGGCTGGAGGCGCAAAAGCAAGACACGGTCGTAGTGGCATCGCCGACTCGAGCCCAGCACTGCGACCGCTGCGGTTGTCGATGCTTCGATGCTGCTTTGCGCCGACATGACCGCCGTGAGTATCATGGTCGTTGTCGCCCCTCTCGTCCCGCGCGCCGCGGAACCATGGCTCGGTCGCTAAGCCCAGCTGTGAAGTCTGTCTGTCGTCAGCGCGCGTACCACAAAGACGTGCGGATCCTGTTTGTCGCTCGAGCAGCAGGCTTCAAGAGACGTCATTTTCAAGTGGCCAGGCGTCAAACTAGCATGACCAGTCTCATTTGCATTGCCTACCGTGGTAGCGTTTGACGGCTACGGCTATCACTGTTCGGTGTTGAGCGCTCTTGCCCAGCGCCGGGCCACGCTTGACACCATTTCATCCGCCACAGCTGGTAACACGCCCCCGTAAATCCCTCACGGCCGTGCCTACCGCCCTATGTACAGTGCAGCGCAGCGCAGCGCAAACTCAACTGCGTCGCTTGCGGGCCACGGCCGCTATTCGAGCCTGTGTCGCACGTCTGGTTAGCATCATCATCATCACCACCGCATGTCATGGCCGTCCCCACCTTTGGATCAAGTGCACTCCTGACGCCGTTTCAACCATGTCGCTGACCTGGCCCTTTTCAAGCGCAAACGCAGCCTGCTCAAACTCCTTCTGCATATCGCCCTTGCCAAAAAAGCCCCTATTCCCACGTTAGCTATCCGCCGCCTGTGCCACACCACCGACACTCACAGATCGCCTCCTTTGCGCGCGCTGCTGCAGTCCGACTCGGTCGTTGCCAACTCCGACAGCGATTTCGCATTTGGGTCGTTCTGCCCTTGCTCGTACGCCTTGATCTGCTCGTGGTACTTTTGGATCATCTGGCGCGCCTCCTCGACTGAGCGCGTGATGTTGGGTTCGCGCCAGCTGGCAGGGCGTCTGCTATCTCGATGCTTGACGAGCAGATGCGCGCATCGAATCTTGCCTTCGGTCGCCGCATGGGCAGCCGGCGCAACCCCTTTGGAGCTGTGGTTGGCCGCCATGTATGCCTTGAGCTTCTCCGGGTCGGTGCCCGCCGGCGGCTCCCATCGCGAATCTTTGGTTTGTGCGTGAAAGTAGTATGGCAGGTTCTTCGTGTTGGAGCGACGCACTTCCCAGCCCTCGGGGAGGCCAGTCTCGGCAGATGACTATGACGTGTGAGCAAGCTGTGCGACAAGTGTATACGGGAGCCTGCGCAGATGCATTACCATTGTTGCTGTTTTGTGTGTTTTGATGTGCTCAACCAATGTTGGATGCTATATAGTCGGAGACAGCACAGAAACTGATGGTAAGTCTTTGCAGGGGCAGCGGAAGGGGGTAGCGTGGAGCGACGTCGAGAATTGAAGGCGGTGGACGAGGCGATCGGCAGTCCCAAGTCAACAATGCGGGGGGGGCTCTTTGCCAAACAGAGGCCTGCACAAGACAAGAGGCGGCGCGAGCCAAGTGGGGTGGCCCGCGCTCAGTCATACCCTTTGCTTAGTCGCCCATGCATGTTTCTCGACGCTCAGCATTCTTCACAGCCAACCTCACAGCCAACGCCAGTGCGCCTATAAACAACCACGGCCGTTTACCGGAACATACTACTACTAGTAGCACGAGTACATTTACAGTTCCCCGCGTATCCAATACAGCCATCGTCAGCATGGCATCCCCGGCAGCACAGACGAGCGGCGTAAAAGGCGGCAAGGAGCCCATCCTCTTCCGCTTCTGCTCAGAATGGTGAGTCGTCTGGGGACTGCATCTGCCAACGACCGCTGACCCTCGGCAGCTCCAACCTGCTGTTCCCCCGCGAAGACAAATCCGAGAACAAGCTGCTGTTTGCCTGCCGCACCTGCAACTTCACCGAAGAGGCGCCCTCGTCCTGCGTGATGCGCCACGAAATCGCCTCCACAGTCGGAGCCACGGCCGGTGTGACAGCAGAAGTTGCGCAAGATCCCACGGTTGGTCCTTCCCTGTCCGATGCACAAGAAGCCCAAGCCATCTTGTCTGGAGAGATGCCCTGCTGCACCATGTGCGGCATGCCCATCATGTGCGAAGAGTGCGGCGAGGAATCCGCTCCCGGCTTTGTGCTGGAGGCTGAGGACGAGGACCCGCAGGCAGAGCGCCCCCAGCAACACATGGCCCAAGAGGAGGACATGTACGAGGATTACGAAGACTTTGACGACGACATGTGGGACCATGAGCCCACGCCCTGAAGGCGCGTTCCGTGCGCACCACACCGAGTACAGTTGCTTGCTTGCTCTTGGGCGTGCTCGCTGACTGTACCCTACGTCTAGTTACCACGAGTTCAGAAACAATGCACAGAGTGCGGCGAAAACGAGGCCGTCTTTTTCCAGTCGCAGCAGCGGACTGCCGAAACCGGCATGGTAAGTGTTTGCACAGCCATTGGCGAGCCTATCTGACCGCATGCCAGGCCCTCTACTACGTGTGCGCCGGATGCGGTCACGTCACACGCCCGTCCGACAATAACTAGCGGAGAGAATCATGACAGGACATGCATCCAGTTGGCGTTTGAATCTCATGACATATAATTGCGAGGAGTTTAGGAAAAAGTGGTCTTCAGATACCCCGTGGGTACGACGTAGTGGCATACACGTAATATTACATTTCCCAAAGCGCTCCATAGACTCCCAAAATGCAAGTCGTCCCATACGCAGCGGGCTCTTTTCTTTGTTTGTTCGTTTGTTCGTTTGTTTCCTTGTTTGTTTCTTTTTCATTCGTTCTCTTCTACACGTGCATGGGCGCCAGCGACAAGATCTTGGACCACTGCTTCTGCCTCAGTTCGGCCGCCACAACGCCACTGACTCTGGATCCGATGGGCTCGCCCGCCTTGTTGATGAGCACGCAGGCGTTGTCGTCAAACTTGACGACGCTGCCGTCTGGCCGCTGCCACTTCTTCGCTGTGCGTACCACGACGGCGTGTCGCACGTCGCCTCGTCGGACCTTGTTTGCTGCGCTGATGGATACGCTGTTGCCCGTCTCTGGGCCGAAGTTGCGCTGTTTTTTCACTACCACGACAATGCGGTCGCCTGCTCTCGCGTCAACCCCACTCCTACTATCGCCTTTGTCACAGACACCCCGGTGTTTCACATACCGACTTTGGCAGGCCGCTTGGAGCGCAGGACGTTGACGCACTCGACGATTGCGGCGCCCGAGTTGTCGATGCAATTGATGAGGGACTAGATGGGATGCATCAGCTCGTGCGGCAGCGGCGGGGCATGGCCAATGGCGGGCAGACGCACCTTTAATTGAATCATTGTGTGCGCCCTGACGGTCGTGTGCGCTTCGTGGGGACGGCGGCGGCGTGGACGGGTTTGCTGGCGGCTGCGGTGTCGACGGCCGTTGAACGACGAAGTTGCTGCCGGGCTTTCTCCGGGCTCGCCCTAGTCGGCTCGCTTACGCACGCACCCCTTCCCTTCACTCCACGCGTGCCATCCGGGACGTGGATGCGCAGGGGTCTTCACTGAGCCCCAGCCCAGCCCTGTCAGTCGTCTCGTCCTCCCGCCGGCCGCCAGACGATCGCGCCGCTTCTGTCCTGGCCGTCTCCGTGCGCGCCCGACCCCCTTCCTTTCCATGCACGCGTCGCTGCTGCTGTTGCGTGGGACGCTCCTTCCGTCTGCTTGTGGCGCGCCTGCTATTGTACTTGTACCTCGCTGAGCGAATGTTGCGCCCTCGCTCACCGTTGGCCCCCATCACGTCAGCCAACTGATCCAGCCACCCCCGTGGACGACAACAACCCCGACGGCCTTTTCCCTCCTCACGCACGCCCGGAGACGTGGTCGCGCCCCGACATACTACTACTACTACTACTCCATCCCTCCGCCCGGCGACTGCGCTGTCAGTCATGGCGCCCTCGACGAAACTGACGCTGGACAAGCTCACCACATTCGACGATATCATTACCGACGCCGTAATCGACAAGGTCTATGGCTGGTTCACCATCCGCAAGAACCGCGGCAGTCGCTTCACCGGCTTGCGAGGCCTCAACGGCGAACACGTCGCCGACATCATCCGCCAGCACGTCATCTGGGACAAAGATCCTGCCGAGGCCGTGCAAAGGCTGCTGCAGCTGCCCCGTCTGCGTCGCTTCCTCACTGGCCTCAAGGACGAGCGTGATCAGGAACAGTTCAGGCGCCACCTCCGACGATATGTGAACATCTACATGCCCGATTGCCAGTTTGATGTTACCACTACCAATCGCTACACCATCACAGAGCACGAGGCCTCAATCACAGCGCGACGAGACATCAACCCGCGTGAAGAGATCAAGTACCTGACCGGCGTGCAGGTGGCCATGACTGAGGAGCAAGAAAAGTCTCTGGAATTGGCGCGCAAAGACTTTAGTTTGGTCATCTCCAGTAGAAAGAAGACACGTTCGCTCTTCCTCGGACCTGCTCGCTTCGCCAATCACGACTGCGATGCCAACGCAAAGCTCACAACAAAGGGCTACGACGGCATGCAGATTGTTGCAATCAAGCCCATCTCCGAAGGCGAGGAGATTACAGTCTCGTACGGCGAGGATTACTTTGGTGACGACAATGAAGAGTGCCTGTGCAGTACTTGTGAGAACCTGCTGCAGAACGGCTGGGCGCCCATGAGGCGAGTAGAGCGCAGTGACAACGATTGTGCCACTCAGAAAATAAGCGCCACAAGCAGTGAAGAGGAAGACGTTGGCTCAGAAGACGCTCAGCCGTCCGCAAAGAGGCAACGGGAGGATTCCACCGCTGAAGACTCGTCCTCTGACTCCGCGCCAGCATCCAAGCGCACCAAGTTCGAACAAAAGACCTCGCCGACAAGACCGCATGACTCCAATTTACTGCTCATGACGACACTCAAGAAGGCTCACAGCACTTCATCGTTACGGCAGGAAGTTCCAGTTTCAAGCATAGAAGATCCTGCCAACAACTTGGCCGCACTCCCGCAGATTTCACGTGATATCCGCAGCCAGCAGCGCGAGGGTTTTCTCACAGTAAACACGGATGAAACCGTGTCTTCACGGGAGATATCGCCTCAATCGTCAATAGTCGCTGTCTCGCCCAAGCCTTCAGAATCAACGGACGCTACGTCAATTGACGAAGATCATTCGCAAGAAAACGGCGAGCCCAAAGAGAAAGTGGACCCACAGACTTTTTGTGATCAACCGGCATTGGGGGTAGTGACGGTGAAGGAAGAGACTACTACGACTACGGTAAACGCCCCGTGGCCCTCCCCACCTGCAGAAGAACAAGGCTCTGTGTCCGATCTCAGCGAACTTTCTGAGAGTTTCGAATTTGACGATAGGAAGCAGCAGATTGTCAAGCGCAAGCCACGACCGATCGTTCGAACCACCCGCTCCAAATCACGCTTCGATGTTCAGAACCGCGTCGGAACACCAATCACTATCGAAAACGGAGACGAGGCCGACTATGTCGAGAACACGCGCAAGCCGGGCGACTACATGACCTCCAACGCCGTGCTCTCCGCCAAGGATTCCAAGTGGGTCAATTGCCACACATGTGAAATGGATTTTGTCCAGCAAGAAGGGCACAATACGCGCAAGGAATGCCCCCGTTGTGAGCGTCACTCAAAGCTATACGGGTTTCCCTGGCCAAAGACGGAGAGGGAAGGCAAGCATGACAAAGAACAGCGCGTTCGCGACCATCGCACCGTACACCGCTTTGTCGCGCCGGACGAGGAGCGTCAGCTGAAACGTGACAAGACTAGGAAGATGATCAAGGAGCATATCAAAGAGCGGTTTTCAACGCCCCGCAGTGCAAGGGATACAATGAGTTCGAGTGTCGAAATCGAGAGTGGGAGGAAGAGGAGAAGAATTAGGAAGACGATGTAGATGTCATACTAAAGATTTGTTTTTCGGCTCGCAACTTTTTTTTACAAGGAGGAAACGATAAGAGGTGGATCGTCGCATTGATCTCCTGCTCCTCCTCCCAAACGAAGTAAAACCATCTATGAACGTATGTGAAATGTTCAAATTATTGGGCAAGGGGATTTTCTCCTTTCTTTTCTATACAAATTTCTTCCTTTCCCTCTTCTTTCTGTCTCTCTCTCTGCTTATGTATGTGTACACTTAACATTTTCCAGTCCAACCTTCATCATCATCATCATCATCATCATCATCATCAAAACTTAGCATATAGCGAAGGCGCTTTTCGACACAAGGGTGCTTAAGGGAAAAAAATTAGGGAGAGAAGGGGGGTTTTGCTGGGCTTGTATTATATCCGACGAATGACTTTTTTTTACCACGGGAATAGCATAGCTTTGTTTTTATCTCCACAATGGCATATACTGTTCTTTTCTTCTGGATCTTAGTACTCTCCCAGATGAATATAGTAGTCGGCAATGGTACCAAAAATAGAATTACAAAAGGTGTGAAGCTCGTGCGCATATCAGGCTGTGTGTGGCGATTTTTTATCTTTTTTGGTTATGAAAGATAATTTAGGTCCTACATTGCTACATTGCTAATACGAAGGGAAAAGGCGGGGGGGAAGGGGGGGCCGAATATGCGAGTGTGTGTTGCATATTCTTGAATAGGAAAAGAAGGGAGCATGTCAATTATTCTCTGTTCCTTCTCCTTCCTTTTTTTGTTCGCCACGGATCTACGGTTAAAAAAACAACAATAGCCACAAGGCGTGGAATGATCTACGGTGTTTTTTCTGGCTCAAACGAACGCCCTTCTAGATCTCACTATCGTATATTTGTTTTTTTTCTTCCTCGCCTCCCAACTTCTTCGCCAAACGCGATCGGCAACGTCCTCCAGAGCCGATTAGGCTAGAACAAGTAAGACGGACGAGGATGACTGTTTGACACATGTGATTCCCAAGGATGGTTGGCCAAAAAAAGGAAAACTGGGCGGACAAGGGTACGCTAGATAACCATGCTTGTCATACATCTCGCCCGGCGGGTGTTCTAGAAGCTCAAGGGAAGAAAGTGAGAAAAAGAAAACTACTATGAAAACTCTTTTTAAGGTTGTGATGGGGGTCGAGGCCCAGTGTGTTATTATTCATGGTCGTACTTTGCGGGCTCGCTTAATTTGGATAAATGCTCGTGATGCCGGGGGGTTGTGCCGGCCGGGATATTAAACGTGCTGTGAGATAGATGGGGGGGGCGGGGAGGGAGTTAAAGTAAAAGGCCTTTTGAATATGGTTTGTGGAGGAGGAAAGGATCTGGAGTATGCAGGGGCAGTCTTTTTACGAGGTTCCTGGGGAAAGAGATGCATACTGCGGTTGGTAAAGTGGATTGGGTCAAGGGAGGGGGCATGCGATGTATGGGCAATGTAAAGATGAATATATAAAGGCTGTTTTCTTCTTTGCTGATTTCCCTGTCGTTCGAGAGAGATAAATAGACACGAGGTTTGCTGCAATTGACAGCCCGAGATTGAAAAATCTCTTGTTCTCGATTTATATCTTTGGCGACACTGCGGAGAACCCTACCTTCTTTATTTCCTTCAATTGTCACAGCCAACCTACCCCATCTCCATTCCAACTTCAAAATGCATACCCATATCCTCCCCTTGTTTAGCTTCGCGCTCCTAGCCATCGCCGCGCCTCCAACTCCCCCAACGATTACGCGCCTCGTCTTCTCCGGCTCCGGCTGCCCCAACGACTCCGGCTCTGTGCAATCAGACTCCACAACGCTCGGCGACACGGCAGGCGTAGCCTTCACACAGCTCAAAGGCAACTCAACAGACAACTGCGCTGTACATATCCAGTCAGCGGGTGCAAGTGCCGGCTGGCAGGTTGCCCTTAAGCAGGTGGATTACGTCGGAGACGTAGCGTTGAAGGGAAACAGCGAACTCAATACATTTACACAAGTTTTCTGGAGCGAGAACGCGAAAGATACGGTGAGTGTTGTTCATTCCTTTTCCCCTTTCTTCTCCTTCTCGTATCACCGTGTCGAGCAAGAAAACACTAACACTGGTTTCCAGGGCGTTCTTACCGGTGGAGTTACGTGCCAAGGACCAGAAATGAAAGACTACATCACGGTCCGCAGCAGCACTGCGGATCTCAAGTGGTCCAAGTGCACGGGTGCAGATGGAAACCCAGGCATTCTGAATGTAAACTTTAGGCCGGTCGTGCAGGGAGATTTTGGAACGTATGATTTCAAGCATGCAAATTGGCAGCTGCAGTGGCGGACGTGCTAGGTGGGGATTTTCTTAACATTCATGGACAATTGGCGTAGGGAGGATAAATGTTAGATGGGTTTGTTGGAAAAGCTTCTCTCGTTTCTCTTTTGCAGCGGAAATAGCGGAGGGAATGCTTTTCGCTCTCATTGTTCAAGTGAAACAAAGCAATAGAATTATGTCTTCATCTGTTCTTCTGGATAGAGAGACAGCCTAACTATTCAATATATAAATTGGCTTCCTGTCTCTGGCAACTACATGGCCTTGATATCATTGAACACCCGAAAGTTCCATAACATGATGTGATACTTCATCTCTTTCTGTCCTCAGTTCAAGCTCATCAAATATTCCTCGGTCCACAGATCCCTACCTTCTCCACCAACAACTCAAGATTGTCTCCTCCCATACCGGATGCGTTAAATTTGCTTTGCCAGCATCTATCTCCATCTTGCTCAGCTGACTTGAGCTCAAGTAATTTGGCGTTGAGTTTCCTTAAATCTTGTTCCTGAAAAGCCTTGGTCGTCGCGTCCTTTGGGTTCTTTTCGTGACTAAGCTCGATTTGGAGGTTTCTGGCTGCGCGGTTCGCGGCCTCTAAGGTAGTGTATACCTCTGGGCAACTGTATGGGTGGTACACGCGAAAAGTTTTGCTTGCGGTAGCTTTAGGGCTATCTAAGACTGAGTCTGAGTCTGAGCTGTCAGAGTTGTCGGCGTCGGACATGTCAATCAATCTGAACAACCGCAGAACATAACCAATATTTGAGATGAATGTTGTGCCCTTCAAGGACTGGGGAGTTTGGTTGGCGAACTTTGAAACACAATGACGTCGTATGTAAATCTTTGTGTGGTATCGGTGCGCAGGGTAATCCGAGGGCGCTACGCTGCTCGTCAAGATCATACAGCCGTGTTCATCTCGCTTGGTGCTGCATTCAACGACCATGTAACTGGAGTATTTCCTACTCTGAAACAGCCTTTCGGCTTGGGTATTCGCTTCGTGAATATTGTGGAAAGGGCGCACAGTAATTTCCTTAGTTGATGCTTCGCTCTCGCCTTGCTCGCTGGACCAGTCCTTTTGGAAGACTGAGTACTCAAAATAGGGTTGCGCATCTTCGGAGACCTTGGAAGATTTAGAGAGGACCAAAAACTCGCTGCTGGCGTCCGTTGTCACGACTGAAGTTATTTCACCAGCACCTGATGGCGACAGCTTGTCAGCAGCTGCTCCCAAAGTTGTTTCGAATCCTTTGCTAACTGCATCCTTATTTTCTACGCTTTCTTGGTCGACTTTGAGCGACATCGCATCGCTGGGCGAGGACGTAAAAGGTTTTTTGCAAGCTTCAACACTGTTGTCGCCAGCTACATTAGGATTAATGTTTGTGGTTTCCTTTTGCAACAGCTGTTTTGAGGAGTATGATTCTGGCTTGAAGGATCCCGTGCAGTATTCGCTTTCTTTTGAAACTTGTTGCTCAGACTTTTTTTTGTTTTCTCCATGCCGGTGGTTTGGTTGAACGATCTTTGTTTCTGACTTGGAGGATTCCTGAGTTTTCGGTCCTGGATTTAAACCGGACGATACCGTCGAAGGCGGAGAAGTCGTAATCCTGGGCCCCGACTGAGGCTTTGTAGACACTTGGTGCATCCCTGGTCCCAGAGCAGGAGGGAAATGTCGTGGGCCTTTCTCTTTATGCGTTTCAAAACGAGGCCGAGCAGTCGAAACTGCCTCCTTATCTTTCGCGTTGTTCACAGCCTTTGTTGGCATGTTGTTTTCTAACATACACTTGTGTTGCTGAGGACTTGTGTAATGTGGTGTAACTGCAGAAATCGGCGCATAGGTAGGTTGCGGATGGGATGCTGCACTCGGTACTGGGCGATTTGGTGAACTTCCCATATCAGTAGAATGAGTTTCCTGAAAAAAGGACCTTGTCTCGTCTGCCTTGGACGTCCCATCTTGGGGCTTAGGAATAGTGTGGAGAGTGTCCGTTCGCTTTGCTCCAAGCAGAAATTTGCCAAGCTTTCCGAAATCCTCAACTTTTTCGCTGCGTTCATGGTGTACCGGGTTCTTTTGTGGGTTTTTGGATAACTCTGGTAGCTCATGACTGGCGACGGGATTCATGGAACATTGTGCAGGCTTAACGGCCTGACTCGGTGGCAAAATCTTCCTTTTGGGCTGTTTCAATGTCCCATTTCTTCCTAGAAGCGCGTTTAGACGAGCTCTGTTTAGTTGCTTCGTCGGGGCAGGTGTTTTGGTGAACCCGGTTAGCGATGCGTCTTGTGTAGAAGGAGGTGTCTTTGATGGAACGGTGTTCTGCTGATTTGCTGGCTTTGACGGAACAGAATAAAGGTCATGTGCATCATCACGCCTGCTTTCTTCATCCTCATCACCGCTTACTACAAAGCCACCTTTAGTACCGGGGCGCTTTGCAACGCTACTTGGAGCATATGGTGACGAAGGCCGCTTCTTCGACCTAGTAGCATTCATCTCAACGGTGTTTGTGGAAACGTTAGTTCGGGGTGACATTCCAGGAAGCGCTCGAGGTTCTCGGTCATTTCTTGTAAAGACAACTGATGCTTTCGCACTGTTCGAACAGCTCGCGGCTTGGTTTCCGGGATTGACACTGTGACGCCAGTCTTCTGAGTCGCTTATGCTATCATCAGTGACGAGCTCAGCAGACTTGTAGGCAATGGGCTTCTTCCGGGCACGAGATCTCTCCATATTAATTGTCCTGAATTATAGTTTCGTGCGTCTTGTTTCTTTTTCAGTTTTGTGGCCAGTCAGTTGTCAGAAGAACAGGGCAGTCTTGATAAAACGTAGATTTGGTTATGCTCAAGGAATTGAGTAGGCCTCAGTGATGTTAACTTTACTTGGTGAGATTACCTGACTATGTCAATAGCCAAGCCATTACGACTGATTGCAGATCACCGCTAGAGGGATCCGCCAACAAGGTGAGAGACCTTCAGCAGAACGCCGATGAATGTGTTGACTTTACTAGGCCGGCCTTGTGGAGCAGTGCCTTAGAGGCTCTGAGCACTCGAGCACTCGAGCACTCAATAATCATCTCTTCATATGACGGTGTAGTCGTGAGAAAAAGAAGTTAGCCACTGAGCCTGAGTGAGCCCATTTTAGCAGTGCAAACAGGTTCTCTCTTCAACAGCATGTTATTGCTCTTGGGTAAAAGACAGGAAGTGGGGAACATTTACAAATGTCTCCAGTGAAGCACTACCTGCGAAGCCGGGAGGAGTGGAAGTGATGGTGCGCTAACCTAGCGCGTGAACCATCTGCGGTTGCTTTCGTAAAGCCATCACGGGTCGATTGCCGAATTTGCAGGATTTGCCGCTGAGTCATCACGTCCCCACACCCTTAACGGAAATCACACCCATGAAATGCATCATTTCGATGCCCTTGCAACGCCAAATTTCAAACCGTTTCTGAAGAAAATGGCACAAGGGGTGTCCCAAAGCCCCGAGATCCCAGTACCTGATAAGGTATTGAGAGATTTAGCGAAAAATGTGGCCAAAGTCCTTCCCAATTTCGAGGAGGAAGAGCCCTCTACTGGTGTGAAGTAAGCATGCAAAGTCCGTGAGCTTTGCGTTAATGCTGTAGAATATGACTGATTTCATATCAGAAAGCTCCATAGCATTCTTTCTCCGGTTCTGGAAACTGCAGACTTGGCAGATCTGAACAGCAGCCATCGTGCAGCCGCCTCGAATGCCTTGTGTGCAATTATTGAGCATTGCGCAGCTTCCAAGTGTCAGTATGCGCGAGAAGAGATTTTGGAGGACTCTATTTTCTTTAGAGTCTTCAATATCTATCTTCAGCGATCCAACGATACAAAGGGCAAGTCGATGCGGCAGATGCTTCTAGTCCTCACAAGCGTCATTGCCAAAGACCAAAGCGCACGCGCACTCGAGCTTCGAGAGAAAGCCACCGTTTGTTTTCTGGATATTATCTGTGAACGCGAGGACCGAATGAAGGTGAAGCCAGCTTTGCAAGGTCTCGCCCACTTCTTGCTCAAGGACGTGGTCTCAATTTCGCAGCTAGTAGACCTTTTCAGCAAGCAATCGAAGCACTCATCTAGTGCATCCGAAAATACCGTAACATCTCAAGAAGTTTTTTCGTCGTTTCTGGCCTGGGTCGTCCATCACGATACTTCACTCTCCGCGGGTCATTTGATCAAGAACTTTCTCACCCAGGCTCGACGCTCTCCAAACTATTGGAAAGAGGAAGCCGGTGGCGAAAAGATACCACTATGGATAGAGCCAGTAGTTGAAACTCTACGGGAGTGGCCAGACCGGATACAAGAATTTAAGACACATGTTTTTCCTCACTGTTTCCTGCCCAATATTACCGAATACACCCGGTTCCTAGCATACCTGCGATTTGGATCATACGTTCCGCACGATGGTGTGTTGCCGGATGAACTATCGCAATCTAGCAGATCAGCATCATCACTTAATGGGCCTATGGAATTCAGATTCTTGTTAGCGGCAATTGCAACTGGAAAAGAACTCACAATTCTAAAGGACACTGGTAAGCTGGCATGAATGTAGCCCTGATGCTCGTAGCTAACATTCTACTTACTCTCCAATCAGATCACAGAGTACAGAGTAGTATAGATATTCGCGATGGCGCTGTCTACCTTCCTGATAGCATCGCCGGCAAATGGATGTCTGATCCTGAGCCGGAGGTCAGGCTCGCGGGCATGTTCCTCTCAGTTTACTCAACCTCTGTCACCAGAGCTGTCAGCGGCGGTGTGCTTCAAGCGTTGAAGCTTAATCTCGCCCATTTACACACCGATGCAGACGCCAATTCCCGAAGGGAGGTGTACGGATACACACAAAAGCTCTTTGATCGCCTACGGGCAAGCACAGCTACTCTATCCAAGGGCATGTTGAAAAGTGGAGCTACTGGCCACGCACGACTACCCTTTCCAAAGGTGACATTTGAATCTGATCCATCAGCTTCTGGGACTGGACAACATGATTCGCTTGTAGAGTCACTCTCGTTTGTTGTGTGGTATCTACGATTTCTTCAGTGGGAACTTCGGCCGACTGCACCCTATCAGAGCCGCATTACAGCGCTAAGATCCTTTACCATTATACTACGTTCTGGCGTGGATCCCGGGGTGCCATTTGATAGCCTCTCCAAGTCAGCACAAGGACAGTTAAACTGGGCTCACGGGATTCAGATCGGGAACAAGAAGTTAGTGCGAGCGCTCCTAGATCTGATACTAGATCCGTTTGACGACGTTCGCGATGCAGCTGTGTCAGTTCTACAACTATGCTTGGCAGCCTTACCTGAGACCGAAAGAGAGCCCATGATGTCAGCTATTCCCCCATTCATTGCGCGAGCCGAAGCCGTCATGCTGCGAACTGGACGAGCGGATCAAGCAGATGGTGTCGCACGAGCCTATGGAATGATCTTTAGTTCCGCAGAAGATGGAGTAAAGATTCTGGGGAGCTCTTACTTCTCTACAAAATTGCAGATTTTCGAACATCTCCAGCATCAGCTCAAGAGTACCCTGGCCATAGCGCATGATGATCTCTCACAGGCTGTTGATGGACGGCCTGTACATGGTATCTTTGCTGCTCTGCGATACGTAGTCGACCAGCCTGATTTCTATTCTTTCTTGTCAAAGATGTCACCAGAAGTATTTCCGAGATGGAAACACCTTCACGGCGATATTGTGGAAAGCATAGAGAGCTTATGGGCTTGCGTTTACCACGTGTTGTGTGCAGACGCACCAGAAGGCCATGTCCCAGACGAGTTGGAAGATGAGGGTAGCTTGGACACCAAAGAAATTTTGAGCTACTCATGGAGAGGTCTCAAAGAAGCGAGGTAAGCAGGGCTCAACTGCTGGTGAATATCGCTGACATTTTGCAGTGTACTACTCAGAACCATAATCTCCAAAGCTCCCATAGGCGATGCAGACGGTGATTTGATGACACCACTGCTCTTCGAAAAGCTGGGGCGGCTATGCTTTACCCAACTGTTGGAGCTGCGCCATCGAGGTGCTTTTTCGACCGTGTCGCAAACTTTTGCAGTTTTCTGCCGTCGTTGCGTGACCTCAAATATCCCTTCTCTTCGTGCGTTGCCAGAAGCGTGGTATCAGGTACACAAAGAAATTTCACCAGTACTAAGTTTGTGCTAATCTATGCCAGGAAACGTTACGATCTATTCAGGCCAAATCGGATGCCATCACTCGAAGGTCTGCAGGTATACCCGCGGCCATGTCAGCTTTGTTGGCCGCAGAGCCACAGGAAAGCGGCAAGCTGTTTCCTCGAGCAATCAAAGATCTTACCGCAGAGACACTAGTCGAAGCAAAAAGTGCAAACATTGAGGAGAGTCGTCTCCCGCAAGTACACGCGCTCAACTGTATCAAGGAGATCTTCACGACTTCCAAGCTCAGCGTCGCTTCTGAAGCCTACATCGGCCACGGTCTCGAGTTAGCCGCCAAAACTCTCAGTTCACCCATGTAGGACGTCTCAATCTTTACTTCGATTTTGCACTAACGATAGTTACAGATGGCCTCTCCGCAACTGTGGATTAATGCTGTTCAAAGCCCTTATTGAAAGACTGCTCGGCAGCGACGAAGCTCAAGATTGGAAAGAACGCGATCGAGCAAAGACCTCGCGTTTCTCCTACGACAACTATCCCAGCCTTGTCACTATTTTGCTTGATCTGCTCGAGCCGAACGAAAACCAAAGGATCATGGATACACCCGAGGCGAACGGTTCGCCTCTTGATCTTCACGGCGCTGAAGGCGTCTTTCCAGCGCTCCAAATTCTGCGCCAAGCAAGGCCACCGGGAGACATTTCAAAGATGCAAGAACCAGTCAAGAAGTTGATTCCAAGTCCGCATTGGCACATGCGAGATATGGCGGCAAGAACATATGTTTCGTTGTGCTCTTCGAACGAAGCATTCGACACTTTTGGCTCGATCCTGGAGAATGTCCCTGCAAGCCGCAATGGACAGCACGGAATGCTTCTGGTGATGAAGTATCTTTTGAAGAAGGTTCTTCGCAACTCGACTCAGTTTAGTAAGTTTCGATTCGGTTGGTGTCATGAAAAAAAGCCTGACTGTATACAGCACTAGACCGCTTCACAACCGTCATGCAACAGATATGCAAGAAAGCACCGGCGTGGTACGCCTCAAGTAACTGCCCCTTTGTTCGAGCGGCCTTCCTCGACGTAGTCAGCCTATGTGGCATGACTATGCTCCGGCAAGCAAATGCAGTCTCGGTACTGAATGCCTGGACTGACCTAGCTGAGTCTGTCTCGATTGGGCCAGAGTACAACATTGGTCCCAGTGAGAATTTCGGAGATGACCTGTTCCACAGTTCCTTGGCCCAAGTTTTCTTCATCGACCGTGTAATCATGTCAGAAAGCTCTCTTGGCATTATGGTCTCAGATGAGTATCAAAGCATCGGTGACGCTCTCATGCTTCTCGCAACCCAAGATCCGGACACCTGCTTGACCGCTCTACGAACGCTAGACAGTATACTGCAGTCTGAGCCATGCACCGACTTGACCATCCCCCTTGCAGTGGTCCTATCACACATCCACCGCGTCGTGCTCGAAGCCACAGACGCAGAAGTAATCTCAGCAGCGCAATCCGTGCTAGCCACCGCTCTCACAAACAATCACTCCCTTCAATGCGACTTCTTCTCTCTCCTCAAGCAAGGAGATGTTGCGCTCACTCTGTCCAAGCTAGAAACACAATGTCTCGAGGCGCCGCCATCCAACATGCAAAGCGGCCTGCACCTGCTCGCCTTCTTCCTCGATCACGCATACGCCTCTCTGCCAGGCGAGCGCAAAAACACCTTGTGCGCAATCGCACGCTACATCCGTCTGCTACGCATGACCATCATCGACACCAACCCCTTTGACACGCGCTTCGCCGCCGTACAATCCCTACACGCATTACGCTCCATCCTGACGACCCCACCTTCTTCAAAAGCAACCCGCTCCGTGCTCCTAGGCCTTAGCCTCGTCCTTTACGACCTCTTGAACGATGACGACGACGAGATCCGTGACATAGCTGCGCGCACTACGGGCTTCATGCTTCGCGCCCAGGGCTACCCACAATTCAACGATACGGTCCCGGTCCTGAGCAGCTACCGCCTGGCATTCTTCTTATGCCGTGCTTTTGACTCCTCCTCGTTCTCGTTCAGGAACGACTTGGCCGCTCAGGCTCTACGCCGTCTCACAAATCCAACGCCAGAGCGCGGTGCTCCCCTCTTCCACGTACCCTTCTTGCACACGTTTGCGCAGGAGAGACAGGAGGACACGGCGTTGTTTGCGCAGGAGAAACAGAATCTGTACAAAGATGATGTCTTGGATGCCATACTCTGGTCGCGCGTGCTGCTGCGTATGTCGCGCTCCGCGGTCGATGCGACGCTGAGAGCGGGGCTGACAAAGTGGGTGGCTGATGGTCTGGATGTGTTTACACAGACTGCTCGCGAGGAAGAAGATGGCGCGTTGGGGTGGAGTTCCAAGGCAGAAGTGTTTATATTGGGTATGCGTGTCTTTTGTGGAGCAGAAGTAGTCATGGCGTGGGGAGATGCGAAGGAAAGAGGCGATGTGATGGTTGCGCTGGGCAAGTTTTTGCAGACTGCAAAAGAGAAGGGCGTCCATGGGCTGTGGATTGAGAGAGTTGGAAAGGTGACAGAGAGAGAAGTTTTGCGGGTCTTAAGCAGAGTCAAGGCAAGTATGGAGGGGATATGAGGTGTGATATTCAAGTCACCTTGCTAGAGCGGACATAGAATGAAGAATGAAAAGTGAACGGTAGCATTGATCAAGAATCTATGTATTAAATTGTCCAGAGGCCCTCAAAAAGAGCGACATGACATCTTTCCGAAAACAATATTTGAAAGGCGATCCCACTGTTAGATGAATAGGGTGCTATCGCCGGTAGAACATGTTGATCGGACTTTCGCTGACCTGTCGGCTCACACTTCCATACTTGGCGTGCCATGCAAAGAAATACAACAGGGCAGCAAGCGGCTGACCCACGAGACAGAAACTTATCCAGAAAATCATGTTTCCTGCAACTTGGCCCCGAATCCACTTGATTTTCTGGATGACATCAGTGAACACAATGAGTGGAATTTGGATCATCATGCCCACGAATGCCACGCCAATGATGTTGTGCGTGGGTACTCCTACAAGCAGCTCATGCAGTACACCAGAAAAAAAGAAGACAAAGATCTGAGCTACGGGAGGGGGGATGCCACGGCCGACCAAAGGAGAGTAGATGTGTCGACGCATAAAGTTGGTCACAGGCTTGTTCCAGGTTGTCCAATAAGTGCGGATGGATGACACATTCCACCAGTCGCCGTAAAACTCTCGGTCGCCGAACCGCATCACTTCGGCAAGGGCATTGAGGGCCGACTGGAACAGGGCGAAGAAGCCGCAGAGCCAGCAAAAGACGGAAATGGTGGAGAGTTTCATGATGCGCTCGACAATCGAGGTGAGGTTCAGAGTGAGGACCTTGTCAAGGGAATTTTGCAGCAGTGGTGCGGCGTATTGGGCAGAGGCAATCCAGATGACAATGCTAAGGCCGGCCAGCTCTACCAATCGCTTGAAAACGAAGCCCCAACGTATCTTGTCCGTTCGCGGATAGACGGGCTGATAGACAAGAGTAGGTGCCCACCAAAAGTAGCACAAGTTCTTCATGTTAATGTTTTGCGGGTATGGACATGTGCTGTACAGCTCGGGAAGCGGATCGGCCTGCTTTGGGTGGAGATAGGCATGGCGCAGGTCACGGTTCGTAAGCGCGTATGATGCGCACTTCAAGAAGACAATGACGGCGTGCAGCTCGCAAAGGGTGCCGATGCCTGGGTGGTAGATGTCGTAGTAGACATACTTTGTGGCAATGTAGAGGTTCGCGACGGCATTGACGCTGTGAAAGAAGGCAATCAAGTACCAGGTCGAGTTGAAGCTGCGTAGTGCCGCGGCGTACTTGGCGGGGGAATCATTATCCTGCTCCCGGGCAATGCGGGCGTGGGCTCGGCTGGCCTGGCTGGCAGCGGCTAGTTCGATCAGGTAGGTCACAAACAGGTGGGCAGGAACAAGGAGGTACAAGAGCAGACCAGTAATGACGTCGGAGCGGCGGTAGTCGTGACAGGAGAGACAGATGAGGACGCCGTACTATTTGGATTAGTATGGCCAAGGCGACGATACGACGGAGGGGCGTACCTTTTGCAGGTTCACAATCATCAGGCGCAAGTTGGAGACGACTAGTCCTGTTAGCCGATATGCGCATGTCGAGTCAGTGGCGAGGCATGCGTACTGAGCACCAAGATCATGAGGTTCCTAAAGCCCACGAAGCTGGGGCTCTTGTCCGCATCTTGGCTGAGGCACGAAGTACGCGTCAGCGAGTGCGTGGCAAAGACATGGCGATATTTGGTATCGCGGGCGAGTCTGGTGGTGCTGCCGTTGGTGGAGGTTGTGGTGGCTTCCTTTCCACGGTGGACAGGAGCGTTTGTGGAATTGGAGGCAGGGGAGAGATCAACGGCAGACGACGAGGCCATTTCAGTGATTGTCGCCATGGCTGGCAGGCAGGGCGAGTGGTATATAAGGCAAGGCGATGGATGCCCAGAGCGCAATGGCTCCTGCGGCGGTAATTATGGGAATCTCAGGGTGAATGGCGAACGGGGCTGAGGGACGAGTGCGGCAAGCGGAGGAAGGGAGGAAACGCGTCTGCTTGGCCGTGGCCCGTGGCGGCAGTGGTGAATTTGTAGCTGGAGCAGGCGGGCCATGTCGGCAATGCTCGCTGCCTCTGGGGGCGTGTGGCCTCTCTGGGCTGCTGCGAGATACGCGGGCCCGTTTGAATTTCTGTTGGGAGTCTGCTGAGCGGGGGTCTGCACGGTGATGCAGCTCGCCCACGCCCGGCCAGGCCGTTGCATGTGCAAGGCGTGGCTGAGCGGCGAGTGGAGAGTGGAGAGTGTGGCTTGGCTTGGCTTGGCTGTGGCTAGGTGTGGCGCCGGCGCTAGAAGCAGCCCTGGCCGACGTCCAACGCGACCAAGCACGCGCTTTCACGGTGCTTTGTGCGTGCATACTACAACACCCAGCTTGCGCATCGTCACCAATCCTTGTCGCTGCCTCTCGCCCCGACTCCGTCTCTCATGCGCCTCGTCTAGACCAGGTGTTTGGCAACAGCAGCCAGCATGGAGCGCGAGTACCACCGCCCGGAATTCGAAGGAGGGCTGCGTCCCCGACCGAAACGTGAGTATCACTGCTACTCATGCATCCAATTCCCCATGCGACACAGCACTTGGTGGCCTCCGCAGCTGACTGTAGCTTGCAGGTGCCGTCACCGACTATGGCTCGACAACGGTGCAGTGGCTGCGCAATCGCCGCCCGCGGTACAAGAACATGCCCAGGCCTGAGGTAGAGCGGCCGAGCGCAAGCTATATTGTTGATATGCAGCCTCCCGCAGCGCGAATCCCCAGTGCAGCAGAATCGATACCGGCAAAGGCCGTACACTCGTCTCTCAACAAAGTCAAGCATCCCATCAATGTAGTCAAGTGGACTCCAGAAGGGCGGCGGCTGCTCACTGGCTCCACCAGCGGCGAGTTCACGCTATGGAACGGCATGGGCTTCAACTTTGAAACCATCATGCAGGCCCACGAGGCTGCCATTCGCGCCGTCGAGTACACCTCGACCGACGACTGGCTGCTGTCCGCTGACCAGACCGGAGTCGTCAAGTATTGGCAGACCAACTTCAATAACGTCAAGGAGATACAGGCACACACCGAGGCCGTACGAGGCCTCGCCATAGCCCCCACAGACTCCAAGTTCGTCACGTGCGCCGACGACACGACACTGAAGATCTGGGACTTTGCGTCGAGTACAGAAGAGTCGACGCTGACAGGTCATGGATGGGAAGTCAAGTCGGTCGACTGGCATCCGCACAAGGGGCTGCTAGTATCAGGGTCAAAGGATCACCAGGTCAAATTCTGGGATCCACGGACAGGTCGTTGTCTGACGACACTTCATGGACATAAAAACCCAATATCAAAAACCATGTTCGAGCCCGTCCAAGGAAACATGCTAGCAACTTGCGCCCGTGATCACACCGCCCGCATCTTTGATATCCGAATGATGCGCGATGTTCTATTGCTCAAGGGTCATGACAAGGATATCATCACCATGGCATGGCATCCAATGCACAAGAACCTGCTCTCTACTGGTGGCGTAGATGGCAGCATCCACCACTACCTCCTCGATGAGCAGAACCCTCCCCCGGGCGTTGCCCCCTCAATATCGCCCTACGACGCTGCCGACGCACAAAACGCCCCTTCGCAAACCATATACCCTGCACATAGCCTGCAGTACGCTCATGACTTTACCGTGTGGACCATGGACTGGCACCCGCTTGGCCATATCCTGGCCTCTGGCTCCAACGACCGCGTCACCCGTTTCTGGACACGCCCCCGGCCAGGCGATACCAACTATATCAATGACCGCTATCACATTGGCCAAGCCGCAGCCGAAGCTCAGGGCACCTTTGACCGCAATCAGGGCCGGCGTCAGAAAATGGAAGAAGAAGAGCAGGAGGCAGAAGACGAGGCAGAGGGTCTTGTCGATCAGAAACTACCATCGCGGAACATGGGCGGTGCACCTTTCCTTCCACCAGGTCTCTCACTACCAGGTCTGTCTGCTCCACCAGACGGTACTTCAAGCGCTCTCCCAGGTATCGGCGGTGGAAACCAGCAATCTGTTCCTCCTCCGCCACCTCCACCTGCTGGAATACCCTTCCCCCCGCAACCAAATGCAGGCGGTGCGCCTATTCCTCCTCCCTTCTCTGGCATGGATCCCTCACGAATTGCTCAACTCATTGCTTCTGGCTCTCTACCACCACCTCCCCTCCCCCACGGCCACGGTCCCCCACCACCCAATGGCGGGACTGCGCCTCCTCCTTTCCCTCCACCGCCTAATTTCCCGGGTTTCCCCCAGGGCATGCCACCAGGTATGCCGCCTCTTCCTCATGGTATGCCGCCTCCCGGTTTCCCTGGTTTCCCTCCACCGCCGCCTCCGCCTCCGGGCGGATTGGGCAATGCTGCACCGCCAGCGGGATGGCCTGGCCAGCTTCCAGTACAACAACAGCAACCGCAGCAACAACAGCAACAGCAACAGCAGGGGTCAGGAGGCGGAGATAGCTTGGTTAGGAAGAGGGCCCCGTTGCCGGATCAGCAGGATGCGCTCAAAGCCGAGATGAGTCAAGGGAGATATAGGAAGGCGAGGTAGATTAGCAATCATAATTGTGGGGTTGCTAAGAGCAGATGTTGACAAATGTACAAGTGTATGAAGTCAAGATGATACGGGGAGTTATATTTTCTTTCTCTTACTTATGAAAGCAGTGTGTTTGGCGCTCATTTCTTCTTCCTATCGTCTTGGTGTCGAATATGGGTTTAAAAAGGGCAAAAGAGGAAAGTAAGAACTTGGCTCTCTTCTGCTGCTTTCCAAGGAATGTTTGGCATAGAAGACATGCCTCTTCTCAATCTTGCGCTTGCCACACTACATGTCCATTATATGTCCTTCAACAACCCCGCATCAGGAATGTTCTTTAGACATTTGAAATTTGCCTTTTTCCTCAACAGCACGTCCCCGGTAACGCCCTGTACAACCTCCTCACCCAACCGCCACAGCTCATCCAGAAAAGCCGGGACAAACGTCCCCGGGCCCTTGACATCGCCGCGATCGGCAGCCATCTGGGCCGCAATCTCGTAATGCAAGATGCCCGCGACCGCAGCAAGAAGCTTGTCGGCAGGGCAAGCGGCCAGATAGGCCGACAGCGTCGTGCCCAGCGTGCATCCACTGCCGGTAATGCGACCGAGGTATGCGTGCCCATTTGAAATGGCATATGTGCGTGTGCCGTCGGAGATGACATCTGTTGCACCCGTCATGAGCACGACGTTGCGCTCGCGGGCAGCCAGATGCGAAACCAAGTATGCTTTTTGCTCGAGCGAGAAGAGCGAGGCACCGCTGTCTACGCCGCGCTGCTGCGACATGTCGGCAATGGTGTAGCCCGATGCACGCGCTACGGCCAATATCTCCTTTTCGTTTCCTTTGATCAGGTCAAAGTAGCCTGTGCCCATGAGGGTCGAGAGCGCGGCTCGTCGGACAGAGGTTGCGCCGGCGCCTACGGGGTCGAGGATGACGGGCCCGCCAGCTGCGTTGTAGGCAGATATGGCTTTTTGGTAGTTGAGCAGCCCGTCGGGAGTGACGGTGCCCATGTTCACGACAAGGGCGCCGCCGAGTTGCGAGAGGTCGGATGCTTCTTCGCCATAGTTTGCCATGATCGGGGAGGCGCCGATGGAGAGGGCCACATTGGCGGCGAAGTTTTGGACCACAAGGTTGGTCATGTTGTGTGATAGTGGACCCAACTCCTTGACCTTTTTTATGCATTTTTCGGTGTGAGCTAGGATAGCATTTACTTCATCTTCATTCTTCTCAAGCCAGAAGTGTGGTTCAGTTGAGCTGAGCTTGAACGGTGGTGGAGATTTGAGAAGCTTCAACAGGTTTTGAGAGGCAGCTTTGGGATCAGATGCTCCCACTATGGCCGATACGATTGCGACGCCGTCGATGGTTTTTGGTTTGGAATCAGCGGGCGTTGGAGCGAGAAGTTGATAGGTCACGCGCTGTACATTCGAGGCGTTGATACCACCTATACACACTGTCTTAACGTTCTTCTCCGCGTCGCTCCCTTGGTCAAGATACCTCAGTATCTTTCGGATGCCAGGAATGCCAATGATCTCTTTGGTGTTCTTTTTGGTGTTGGTAGCGTACAGGGTACCGATTCCTAGGTAGTCTGCGCCTCGCTCAACGGCAATTCGGGCTTCATCGATGGAAGCAACGGTTGCACCGATGATCTTGTCTTTGCCCAGGATGCGGCGGGCTTCGACGACGCTCATGTCATCTTGGCCCAAGTGCACGCCCTCACAGCCGACGGCCAATGCAACGTCGACACGGTCGTTGATGAGAAGGGGAATTCCGTGTGCCTTGCATCGTTCGTGCAGGGCTTTCGCGGTCGAGATGAGAACGCCGGTGTCAGACGTCTTGTCTCTGTATTGAACGATCGTGACACCTCCGGTCAAAGCCTGTTCGACAACATCAACCAAGTCTCGCGAGCCCAGAATGGCCTCTGTGGAGTCTGTCACAAGATACAGCGAGTAGTCCACTTTGGAGCCGTCCATCTTTTCCATCTGCGTTGTTGGACTAAAAACAAATCTGAGCCCAGTCACTAGGGATGGAAGATCTCGTAGGCGTCGGAAGACGCTATTGGAGATGACGCAATCGAGGCGCGTCTAGCCATGCAGTTTGATTGGCTGAGGAAGAAGCAAAAAGGCGTTCACAACACGTTTCCCATAACTATGCATATAATTACTGTATTTGCGCGGGCGTGCGGTCAATAGAGAGTGCTGTGCGGGGCCAAACCGTGGTACCCCTCGTTTGCAACAACCACATGTTCACAATGATTGGCAGCGAGTATCGGAAAAGCGCGTGATTGTTGATTGACGCGTTGCTTAATTTTGGTTGGTAATTGTTTGCAGTGGAAAACGTGTGCCACCGTGTAGTGAGGCAAATGACTCTGGCCAGGCCGTGGTTTTCCGCTGACGGTGGCGGGCATCAGCTCGGCTCTGCAGGAATGGAAACTGTTGGAGCGGCAGGCTATGCCTTTTTGTCCCTGTCGGCCGGCTTCATGCAGCGGCTTGCTGAAACAACGCCTAGCCAGCAGCCCGCCGTGGTGGTGGATGATGTTTGGTCGGGCGGCTCTTTGTCGGCTGCTTGTCGACCTACCAGCGTGGCATGACGGGTCGCACCTTGATACGGCCACGAACGTATGTGGTCTCTGCAATCCACACCCAGCAACCACGTGGAGGGACAAAAAAAATATGCTGCACCTGGAACGCTGGGAGCGGCGGGTGGGGTTGCTGTGGGCGGTTTGGTAGGACTGTTTGTGCTAGTGTGGCTCGGCAAAGTCGAAAAACTAAACTCCGCCGACCCCATATATCTTCCCTCCACCACCCACGACTCGCTCCCACACGCACACTCACCCTCTGCACAACACAAAATCCATCAGCACACACCCGCCCACTCCAGTGACTCGCCACTGGCAACAAGAGCTCACGCCCGCGCCCACACGTCCACCCAACTGCTTGTCGCTCACCCGCGACTTGCCCTAACCGCCACCTCGCACGCCTTCCGGCCACCAGCACAACCCGCACCTCACAGTTGCCAGCGACAACAGGAGTATATGTATTCGCGCCAACGCTACGCCTTCCGAGTCGAACCTCCCCCCAAACTGCAAAAATTTCGCTGTATGCGGATACCAAGCAGTATCATACATCAGACCAACGGCTAATCCACTGCCCCTCCTGACCTCGCGTCGCGCCCACCCACACTCCCACAAATCCTAGAGCCTGCAGTTGCGCATGTCTCTTTCGGCCCTCATCAACATACCCGACCCGACCTCGTCCGTCCGCACGCTGCACCACCATTAACAATCTCATCCACCTGTCCCCCGCACCACCGTCACCATGGCCACCGTCAACATTCGCCGCGATGTCACCGACCCCTTCTACCGCTACAAGATGGAGCGTATCCAGTCCAAGATTGAGGGCAAGGGTAACGGCATCAAGACCGTCATTGTCAACCTGAGCAGTGTCGCTGGCTCGCTCGCCCGCCCACCCGCTCACGTCATCAAGTACTTTGGTTTCGAGCTTGGCGCCCAGACAAACACCAGCCCCAACGACGACCGCTGGATCATCAATGGCGCTCACGATGCCAGCAAGCTGCAAGACTACCTCGACGGCTTCATCGCTAAGTTCGTCCTCTGCAAGAAATGCAAGAACCCTGAAACCGACGTCCACATCAAGGATGGCAACATCACGCTCGACTGCAAGGCGTGCGGAAAGATTTCCGAAGTTGACCCCCGACTCAAGCTCAGCTCCTTCATCCTCAAGAACGAGCCTAAGAAGGGCAAGAAGGACAAGTCCAGCAAGAAGGCTGAGCGCCGTGCCCGCAAGGAGGCTGAAGCCCGTGGCGAGGCCAACTCTCCAGAGAACGGAAGCCCCGGCGAGAGCGGAGAAGAGAATGGTGAGGAGGGCGACCTAGCACTCGAGGCTGGCAGTGATGACGAGCTCACTCGCCAGATCAACGAGGGCGCCAAGGAGATTGAGGAAGAGGATGCCAAGGAGGTTGAGTGGTCCATTGATACCTCTGAGGCGGCCATCAGGGCCCGTGCCCAGGATCTCCCCGACGACCTCAAGCGCGCCCTTGTCATTGAGGACGATGAAGAGGGTGGGTCCAGCTACGACACTTTTGGCAAGTGGATCATCGACACCGGTGCAGAGAAGGGTGGCGTAGAGAACCTTGACAACGTCGAGATTTACATGAAGGCCAAGGAACTTGGTATCGAGACCAAGCACCGCACCCTCACCGTCATCCCTCAGACACTCTTCACCGAGAAGATTGTCAAGCAGATTGACGGACGCGCCCCAATGCTCAAGAAGATGATCACATCAGACAAGCACGAAAAGGCCTTCCTTGGTGGCATCGAGCGCTTTGTGGGTAATGACAAGCCCGAGCTCATCCCTCAGGTATCTGCCATCCTGCTCAAGGTGTACGAGAACGACCTGGTGTCTGAGGAGCAGCTCATGGCGTGGTGCTCCAAGGCCAGCAAGAGGTACGTTGACCTCAAGGTCAGCAAGACTGTTCGCAAGTCTGCTGAGCAGTTCAAGAACTGGCTTGAGCAGGAGGAGAGCGAGTCGGAGGAGTCTGACTAGGACCGTTACCTTGGCAGACCATGCATGGTGGAAACCGGTGGACTGGCTGACTCTTGACTGTCTCTACCTCTGCGCTGCTTTTTGTTGACTTGTTTCCTACGTTAGTATTGCTTTGTGGGTCGAGGTGAAGACGGTCTTGTAATCGTTCTTCACCTCTCCTTCTCTACTCTACCTAGCCAATCATTAGAAAATATAACTTGTTTTTGCAACGCCTCGCTCTGTCACCGTGCATTGCTCTACCTGTGCCCCACTATCGTTCGCCATCGCCCGTCGCTACTACCAGGTGTTCGGGTCCATGTTTGCGCATGCGGCGAAGTCTCTGCGTGCATGTGTACGGGTGCTAGAAACGCCATCCGAGCGCATAGACTGTGTGCTAGTAACAAAGGCATGCCGCACCTGCATATTATCCCCACTCCGTGACCTGTCCCCTGCCACTTACGGCTTGCTGGCCTATCTGCCGTTCCAGTAACATTCTTCCCGCGTCAGCTTTCTGCCTCTGCCATGCAAGCGGCGGCACACGAGAGGAAAAAGCAAGCATCGGGCCTCGCCTATCGCCCTTAGTCCTTCCTGCGCGGAGCACGTTCTCAACTCATACACGGCCCATCTCCACAAGGTGGATGCTTAGCCTCCGAAGTTTGCCCCACCGAGGTAAGGATTAAGTGGAGGTTCCGTGCTCTGGATGCTGGCCAAGAACGCCTTTTTTTTTCAGTCGACCGCCGCATGATGGGCGGAGCGCGCGACGCGAGTGGATGAATGCGAATCCAAAGATTTAGCTTATAATGGGGCGGACCCCCCGCCTGTCTGCTACCTTCTCCAAGCAATCGTACGCTTTGCATACACCTATCGTGGGCGACTTCGGGGTTTTGCGCTCACGTTCAACACGAAAAGCTCCCGCACATCATTTTTCCTGTCAAAAAGGTCCAGCACTATGAACCAAGTCCAAGTCCACCCCGCCGAGGGCGTCGTAGTCCAAGGTGCGCACCAGCAGCACCATGACGCCGAGGCAGTACACAAGTCCGACGTTGACCAATATGTGACGTCTGAAAATGAGTTGCATAGCGGCGCGCCGACAAACGAGGTCTTGGAGCGCGATGCGCAGACAAAGGGACGCTGGTTCCAATACATCAAGACGAAGCAGTTCTGGGTAACGCTGTTGCTTGGGCAGGGTATGTGTCGACACTATATGACAATCTACATACACATGGAGAGAGAACTCGGCTAACTATGAACGCGCAGTCCTCGCCATTTGCATTACCTCTACAAATACATTCTCTTCCTTGCTCTCGGCACAGGGCACTTCGATTCCTGCGTTCCAGTCCTTCTTTAACTACGTCCTACTCAACATAATCTACACCTCATATACCATCTACAAGTACGGTTTCAAGAAATGGGGGCGCCTTATTTTGAAAGACGGGTGGCGTTTTTTCATCCTGGCCTTCATGGATGTTGAGGGCAATTATTTCATTGTCCTGGCATACCGCTATGTGAGTTTCTGCTCGCTCTTGTAAATCTATGGCCCACCACTAACACAGATCCAGACTACCATTCTTAGCGCCCAACTAATCAACTTCTGGGCCATTGCCGTTGTCGTAATCATCTCCTTCTTCTTCCTCAGAGTGCGCTACCACTACACCCAAATCTTCGGCATCCTGCTCTGCATCGGCGGTCTAGGCGTAATCTTTGGATCGGACCACATCACGGGCGCCAACAACTTTGGTGCTTCGGACCCAGTCAAGGGCGACTTGTTCGCTCTCCTAGGCGCCACTTTCTACGGTCTCTCCAACGTCTTCGAGGAATGGCTCGTCTCGGAGCGGCCATTGTACGAAGTCGTTGGCCAACTGGCCTTCTGGGGCATGCTCATCAACGGCACACAAGCTGGCATCTTTGACCGTGATGCCTTCCGCACTGCAACCTGGAACTCAAAGGTTGGCGGTTACCTTGCAGGCTATACCCTCATCCTCTCCCTCTTCTACTCTCTCGCTCCTGTCATGTTTCGCATGAGTTCTGCGGCTTTCTTCAACATTTCCTTGCTCACAGGAAATTTCTGGGGCGTGGCCATTGGCGTCAAGGTGTTTGGACTCAAGATTCACTGGATGTACCCGATCGCGTTTGTATTGATCATCATCGGTCAGGTTATCTATTTCCTGAGACAGAGCTTGGTGGGTGAGGCGCTGAAGCCTTGGCTGGGCAAGAATCAGGAGAGGGGACATGCAGGATTGGGTACTGCGAAGAGGCGGACTGAAAGACCTGAGGCTATTGTTTGAGCATTTCTGTTGCTCGTTCGGATGGTTGGATAGATAGAAGAGATGCGAATACCCGGGTGTGATTAGAAGGCTTCCTTCTATTACTATGAGGAGCGAACTAATGAATGATGACATTTGCTTATAGGACGTCTTGTACTACCATGATAAGTTCGGGAATTCCTAGTGGTCTCATTCGTCGTCCAGTAACTGCTTCCCTGAACTCCTTGTTCCTTGTAGAACAGGCAGGGTTCCTCATTGGCCACAGCCCACTTGTGACAGCGCCACTTGTCACCAGCCACGTTTCATGCCGGCTCTCCACTACACTTCACATCCACCCCACCTACTCTATCATCAAGAATTCATTTAGTTTCCCTTTAAACGAACAATACCAATAAGCTCTTGTTCAAAAGCTCTTCAATTCAATTCTTTACAAAAATGTCATCGCACGGCCTCCCAGAAGTCCTGATGCAAAAAGTCGACGACTACGTCGACTCGCTCGCGCCTCAGATTCAACCCCGCATTGCCGCTGAAATAGAGGATTTCCAACAAAAGACAATCGACAGCCTGGAAACACAAGTTGTTGATGCTTTCCGCTCGCTCTTCAATCAAGACAGACCACAAGGTGCACGTGGTGGTCTAAGTGACGCCGCTCCAGACGCATACGGCGGACAGTCGCTGCCTTTTGCAGACGAAATAGCTAAACTGACTAGGGGCTTTGGTCAAATTTCAGACGAGGCAGGCGGAGATTTACGTGAGATTTTTGCCCTGACGCAGGGCAACAATCGAGGAGGTCCAGAGCAAGCCCGATCTCAAGATATCAACTTCTCGTCTGGAGCACGGGGATTCCTCTCATCAGCGCTCAATGCAGTGCAGGACAGCCTTGAAGAACGCGGTGGATCTCATGGCGGAGGTGGCCAGGGCTTTGAAATTGGAGGCATGTTGGGTATGCTGTCGAACACGATCAAAGAAGCGTCGCAGAACCCAGAGGAAAAAGCTAGGATGATCAGCCCTGAGATCAAACAGGTTGTGGGCGACAAGTTGCGCTCGCAACATGCACCCATTGCTGAACAATTTACGCGTATTGCCCTTGAGCATATCAAGCGCTGGCTGCGTGGCAATACGAGTTCAAGGGATCTGGGAGACGGTGCGAAAGCTGAGATTGCGGAGCATGTGGGTGATATAGTAAAAGGCCTTGGAAGCCTGTTTGGTAAAAAGGGTGGAAACGAAGGCTCTGCTAGAGGATTCGACGAGTCTAGCCGCGATGGCGAGAGCAGTGGCGGTGGAGGCTTCTCGCGCGTCATCAGCGACAAACTCAGCACGGGACTTGCGAAAGTACATCGAGAAGTGCGTCTCGAGTTCCGTAAGGTGCTGGGCGAGATCGAAAAACAGCTTTTCGAGCTGCTGCCTGATCAGTTCCAACGGCCGCTAGAAAAGATTCTGGGCGGGAATCCATTTGACTCGCAATTTGACCGCGATGCATCGCCCAACGCGGATCGCGGCTTCGGAGACGACATCAAGTCCAAACTACTCAAAAAGATCCGCGACCTAGTACGCAAAGTGCAAGAGACGCTTCGCGAGAGCATTCTCGGCGTCGTAAACGGCGGTCACCGCAGATTCGAGCGACAAAGCTGGGTCTTTGTCCAAACCATGGTGGAGCAAAAGGTACAAAGGTACCTTCCTGACGTCAAGATCAATGTTCCAGACGACATTGGAAACGAGAATGTCAGTGTGGGCAACCCAACACAGCAGCAGCCCATGGGCGGAGGTAGTGGTAGCGGTGCAGGATTTGAGCAAAGACCTCCTCAGCAACAGCAGCATCATCAGGACAATTACCAGACACAGCAATATCCTCCTCAACAACAGCAGCAGCAGCAGCAATCCTACGACTACAGACCAGACCAGCATCATGCTCCGCCCCAACAGTCTTATTACCAGCAACCTCCACCACAGCAGTATCGAGGGGGAAATTATGCCCCTCCGCCACAGCAGTACCAACAACAACATCAAGAGCAAGGTTACCAGCAGGGGTATCAGCAGGGATATCAGCAGCAGCAGGGCTACCGCGACAATCAATATCGCGACAACGAGTATCGTCGAAACGATTATTAGATCTTGAGAAGAAGGAAACAGAGAAAAATGAAAGGGAGATACAAGTCCCACGGTAACCCACACAAAAGCAATTCCTTTCCTTCTATCTAAGTTTATCAACAATGAGTGAGAAAAGGAAATCCCCTTTCCTCCCGTTCCCAAAAGAAGATGGTGCTATAGATTGCCAAACAGCGCTAGAAACCTATGAATAATTTTTCACCTCCTCTCTTTATTCTATATTTTTTTTCGATTTGAAAAACGTGACAAGCGAGAAGATATGAGTGCTGTGCTATCAGCTAGGAGAGATTACAGCTCCGTATAGTGTATACAGATATACACAAAATTCCGCCTCCCCCCGCTACGAATAGTAGTGCGTTTTTCAGTGAAAAATGTCCTAGCCTTTGCTTCTTTATTTCCTACTGTTCTATGGCAACTGCTCTAACTCCTCGCTGAAAGAAAGATTGAACAGGATGTTAGAGAAGAAAATGAGTATATAGCTTTGGGTCTTTTATCTTGGTTTTATTAATGCTTTACATATAGCTATATTACTATTCTGCACTGGCATATATCTAATTTTCAGTCCCTTTTTGTATGCCTTCCTATCAAGCAACAATATCCATCGATAGCCAAAACACACGGCTCATGGATACACACAGATACACAGAAGACGGATGAAACAGTCAAGTATTTACAGGCGAAATGTTTCACCTTTAGCTCAAGCAGGCCCATTTCCATTGCGTCGTCACCGACGCAAGTAAAATAGAAATATACACACAAAAAAATGAAGAGAGAAAATTATATATATACATAGACGCTCACTAGTTTAGACTTCATGAATACATTGCCAAAATAAGATAGAGAGGGACGCAAAATAGTTTCAGTAAAAAAAAAACTCCCAGTGGTATCATGATCCCCATCTCGCCTTTGCAGTAAAAAAAACTCGCAATGTCATGGTAAATGGGTCACCCGTGGTTGCCGGTTATTTAAAAAACGCCAAATATACTACGCCCTGAGCTATGATGCCGCAGACACAAAAAAAACTCCCCATAAATCCTTTATGCCGATGAAGAACCCGAATCGTCAGCAGCAGGCGAAAGCGCTCCTGCCTGATGTCGCGGCAACGCCTTGATGGCAGCGTTGACCTCGTTGCTGGCCATCTTTTGCCATTTCTCCCTGGTATCTTGATCCGCAAGCGCATCCGCACCAGCCTCGCCAACTTTCTCGTACAGTAAGCGTGATACGTCACGGTTCACATCCGTGTACTCCTGCTTCGAGACTTCCTTCTTTAAATACAGCGGCTTCAAGACTGCAGTCACCATACGTTGCAATTCAGCTTTTGTGGAGTAGGAGAGTGCGGGACGGATGGGTGACGAGTCCTTAGAGCGGGGCGGGCTGCTAAGACCAACAGGTCGGTGCGCAAGCTTACGGCGGCCGGCCCGATCGTCATCTGCGGGGGAGTATGGCGAGTAAGTGGGTGACAGTTGGGGTTCCTTTTGGGCGGGCGATGCAGTACGGGTAAGGTTCAAAGGCGGTGGTGTAGCCATGCCAGGGGGCTTCTGATAGACGGGCGATAGTCCGGGCGATGAATGTTGTGGTGAACAAGCACGCTCAACGATAATGCGCCGAGGCTGGGGGGCGGCGATCTCCTTATCACGCTCGGCAAACCGATCTACCTCAACTTCTTGTAGGAGAGATTGCAGAAACCCAGGGGCAGGGGCAAATGATTCGCCGTTTGGAGCAGCTGGTGATGATGCCGCAGCTCCAGGTGTATGCGTGATGGTACTGCGACGAGCTGCTGCTGCCGACGACTCGCCATTATCCACATGCATGCGCGTACGAGGACGCTTCAACTTGCGTTCGGGCTTCTGCTCGCGAGGCTCAGACTCGGCAGTGGAATCAATCGACTTCCGCTTGCGGGCCCGTCGACTGCTCGCGCTTGCTACGCTGGGTGCAGTTTGTGCCTCCGCTTGGGCAAGTTGTTCACGCGCTTTTTCGAACTGGTTCCATGCGCGTAGTTCCTCCTGTGACTCGGGATCCTTTGGTGTTTTTGGTGGCTCGCGATGCAGTGTGCGGTTGGTGGGCCGTGTTGCTATGTTTGAGTTGCGACGCCTTCCAGTCACAAGGTTGTCAGTAACCATTTGGAACCGATTGCCTGCTCCTGCCCGTCGCGCTACACGCATGCGCTCTTCCCATCTGCGGTCCTCGCGCCGCGTAACGTCAGATTGGTTCTCAGACTGCTCTTCCTCGTCAAAGGGGAATTCAATATCAAACTGCAGACGATCCCAGACACTCTGCCAGACTCCCACCCACTCATCAGGGGCTTGGTTGTGACGAGGTACGCGGCTTCGGCCGTTGATCCAGGCGGCAGGGCCTCGAATGGCAGGTCGTCGTCTGGATGCAGCCTCGAGCAAACTAGGGTTCTCGACACAGCCCTGACAGTACCAGGGGCCACGAGAGGGCATCCGATCAAGACCAGCGCAAAAGACGTGGCACAGTTGTTCGCAGCTGTGGCAGTACATGAGCTGTGACGCGTCACCGAACTCATCGCAGACCATGCATGCGTCGTAGCTTCCATCGTCCTCCAGTGCATAGTCGTCCTCGATAATCATGGATGGATCGATGTCTGCGACCTGCTGTTTGTCTTGAACAGTGTATTCGGAGATCTTGGGGCCTGTCCCAATGTTAGTTACTAGTCCAACTCTATAGGGCTGCTTGATGCCGCGCGACAGTGTAGGGATGAGCAGAGGTTGTGTTGAGCTCGACTGACCATTTAGCCATACCGGGCAACGAAAACAACTTCATCACTGCAGAGTTCCGTGGTATCCAGGACAGACATACCTCCAACGCATGCGCTGAGCTCGACCATGTTGAAACTGGCTCGGCATATAGGGCAACTGTTCGCTCGCTCCACCCAAGGCTTGAGACATTCATTGTGCAGGTCGTGGCCACATGGAAGCAAGTGTGCCACCATGTCCTCGTCCTTGACAGAGAATACAGCCACGTTCTTGTTCTTAGCGTCCTCTCCGGCTGAGACATCAGCACTATTCTCAAGTGGGTTGCTCGGGGGCGATGCTTCGGTGGCGGTAGGGGCGTCGTCTCGGGGGACGAGATCGCCGAGGCAGACTATGCACGTCTCTGCCATTTGTGTCGTGTTTCGAGGTAAAAGAACGAATGGACTCGTCGACGCGATTCATAAGTTGGGAAGATGGTCAAGTAGACAGAGCGGGGACCGTGGTTTAAGTACGCGGACGCTAGTGGCTTGGCCGGCGGATCATTGATCATTCACTACCCTGCTGCAGCCACGCTTGATAGGCAGTCGCGCCAACCCCGGAAACTCGTGACAGACGCTTGATGGAGGGGCACTAAGTGGAGCCCGGTGCCAGTTTTGACCTGGACAGCCCGGATGCAGGCGGTCAGCCTGCTCGTCGTCGCAGCCCTGGAAGCTCAGTCAGTCTTTTGGGATTACCTCACCACGTGTCAAGCTCCTTAAGCGAATGGGTGTATGGCTTGGCCGAGTCGAGTCGCTGAGTGGTGAGTGCAAAGGCGAACATGTTTCAGCTTGATCGCCCTGCCATGTTGGTTCCGCTTCTCAACAGCATCAGATGCTCAGCATGATTCGGATGCGAGTTCCAACCATGTTCGGGGGTGCTTGTACCGAGTCTCTCTCCTAAGCGCAGTACGCAGTGTTGCAACGGGAAGGTGAGATAACAAAGAACAAGCGCTGGGATTTGATGGCCGTTTCTTGACACAGGCTGTAACCGGAGATGTGTAGATAAGATAGCAGCAGTATCTGCAGTGATGTCCGCTTCTTCGAACGTGGTATTTTGTGATCCTGTCTCAGATACATTCTTCGCAGAATCGTCAATGCAAGCCCATGCAACGTGCAAAACATAAACGAGTGTGCAGCGAAAATCGAGCCAGGCGCCGGCACTGCCAATCACTGTATCGGCATCATGAGATTTGGGAGGCGTTGGACTCGATAGTCTCCGTGTGTGCGGATGTCTGCGCAGAGGCTCAGCTTGAATGCGTAGTTCTTATATTTCTACAGCTATTGTGTCGCGCGACACGGACGATGCAAAGCTCGCGAGGCGGCTATTAAACAATCGCATACTACTAGATCTCCTCTAGCCGCCCTACATTGATTCATCGAGTTAGCGACACAGCGAGGCGCAATGGATAACTGTTGAATCAAAAACGTCTTTGCTTCCCACCAACCGCCCTGGCTAACCAGGTTGCCCAGCTCTGCCCTTGTAGCCGCTGCAGCCAATCCGGTGCGGTAAGAACAAAGCCACGAATGCTGTTAGGCGGGCAATCGTAAAAAACGTGACAGTTCCGGTGGAGGTAAGAAGATGGACAGCGGTGAGAAGACTTTTTGCTGTCCCTCGATTTGGAGGGGTATTCTTCGATTCCAGCATCTACTCGCCAAGCCTCGCCTAACCGCCTGTGGACTAGCAAAAGTGTACAGGGCTGAGAGCCCACAGCTTACTCTCTATTCAGGCGGCCTGTATCTGTTAGACATCACGTAGCTTGACCTAGAAGTGTTTGTGACAGATATCACACGCCCTGGGCTTTCTTGGATTGTTGACAGCCATGCGCTGGGAAAGGGGTTATCATAGTTATGCCGACACCTTCCTGCCTCGGCATGACCTCAACCAGATGCCAAAAGAAGGTTCATGTCCGAGTAGGCAATCGTGAATGTGAAATTTAATCGGGTTGAAATAACACCACCTCCCTCCACTGCCGGATTTGCATCATCACTGAAACCTCATTGTATCTTTTTTGTGTGCTGTACAAGCCCTTTTTGAATCAATGGCTCAAGAGTCGCGTACATACGAGCTGGTGCTCCTGGGGGCGACTGGATACACTGGCAAACTCGTCGCCGAGTGGATCACCACGCATCTGCCCGACGACCTCAAGTGGGCCGTTGCCGGACGAAATGCAAAGAAGCTACAAGGCGTCGTCGACGAGTTGTCCAAATTGAGGCCAGACCGCAAGGAACCAGGTATGTGGCGAAGAAATTCGAGAGGAAGCAAGACAAGTCTAACATACCCCAGTCATTGAAACATGCGAGCTCGAACAAGCCCAGCTCGAAACCCTGGTCAAAAAGACCAAACTCGTCATCACCACCGTCGGCCCCTTCATGCATTATGGCGAGCCCGTCCTGGCCGCCTGCGTGAACAACGGCACGCACTACCTCGACTCGACGGGCGAGGTCCCCTGGATCTACGACATGATCGCCAAGTACGATGCTCTCGCGCGCAAGAACAAGACCATCATCATCCCAGAATGCGGTCTTGACTCGGTGCCCGCAGACATCATGGCGTACGTGCTGGCCCGCCAGGTGCGCAAGCGGTACAACGCCGCGTGCGAGCGCGCCGTCATGACGCTGTACGACTTCAAGTCGGGCATTAGCGGCGGGACGTCGCTCACGATGCTGGAGCTGTTCAAGAACTATCCGCTCAGCCACCTGGCCAAGTCGATGCACCCGTACTCGCTATCGCCCGTGGCGGCGGACAGCGTTGCGGGCCCGCCGCCGAGCGCGAGTTTGGCACATAGCCTCGTGGGCTTGAAGACGATTCCCGAACTGGGCGGCGTCCAGACAACGGGCCTCATGGCGGCCGTCGACGAATGCATCGCCCATCGCTCGTGGGGCCTGTATCAGTCGTCGCCCGACGAGTCGCAGCAATACGGCCCCCGCTTCCGCTTCAACGAGTACGCGCGCGCACCCAACTTCATCGCGGGCCTCGTGCAAAAAGTCGCCCTGGGCTCTGTCACCGTCTTGCTCGCCATTCCCGTGACGAGATGGGTCTTGGACCCCCTCTTCAAAATGGTGATTCCTAGCCCCGGCCAGGGCCCGTCCAGAGAAAGCATGAAGAAGGACTTTATGCACTACCGCGGCGTGGGCTGCACTCAGGACGGGAAAAAGGTGCTGGCAGATCTGGAGGTCGCTCATGGTGGCTACGTTGCGACGGCCATTACGCTCAGCGCGGCCGCAAAGGTGATGCTCAGGGGGCGGCTGGACGAGACGGAAGCTGGCAGGCTAGGAGGCGGCATTCTGACGCCAGCGACGCTAGGCGACGAATACGTGAACACGCTCGATGAGTTTGGCATGAAGATCAGGGTCGAAGAGTAGAGTACATAGAGTAAGGTATGAGAGGAGCTGAAACCAGCGGCTTGCAACTTTCCCATGCATCAACCGAGGTGCCTAGAATACCCCGATTTGCATTCAGCCCATCCCGATACACACATCACATCCATACTATTGTCTATTCATCCGCAGCCACCCTTAGCGAAGCCACTGTGTGCATTCGGCGTTGTTTCCTTCTTGCTTGCTCCCCTGCCCAGAATCCATCCCTTGCAGACACACACGCCTCGACTCACCGGATTCGCTTCCGCAAAAGCGCAATCAATCAATAGATGAATCTAGCAATCAATTGCTCCGTCCCCTCCCGCTCGCGCGTCGCATCAGGCCACCTTCCCCTACCCCCCTCGGAGATGCTTCCGCGCACCACGTTCAACAAAAGCCCAGCCCACCGGCACATTTATACTACATCGAAAAGCGGCATACGCTGTACGCACGCGTGTGTTCATAGAGTATGCTCTAACTCGATACGGCTTAGAGAGTCACGGCGCCCCTGGAACAAGGTTTGGCACTAATGGCGTCTCCGCAAGCCCGCGAAAAACCCGGCAGTTTGGGACTTGGGAATCGTGCCTTTTTAGAAACCAAAGTCGCCACTATGTTGGAATCGATGTGGTGGGGTGCGCGTTCGGCTGTTAGTGTGTGTGTGTGTGTGTGTGTGTGTGTGTGTGTGTGTGTGTATACGGTAGAGGCTATTACGACATTTCGATGGGGGAACGTCATTGTTCGATGGTGTAGGGTGTTTGTTTTCGTGGCATGGCCAATTTAGCAACGTTTGTAATATGAAGTCTTCGTAATAAGTCTGATCTTCTTCGTGAACTTAGACCAGGTTATGGAATAACTCTTGTAAGACGCATTGTTGTTGACAAGGTTTGTTATGTTTTTTGTGATTTCCAGACCCGATTATTGGGAAACAGACAGCAGCTTGCGGTGAGGAGAGCAATCAAAGCCTTTTCCAGTGGCTGAGAGGACATGGCTACCAAGATGTGGCTAAGTAGAGTCGTCAAGGCCACTCAAAGGTCGTTCGTACGTCATGCTACCCATGGGAGCCTGTATAGCTCTATTCGAAACGACAGCTTTGAGGTCATGCTTCAAGACCAAAGACTGTGCTATGAGACCGGTTCTGATACGAGCGTGTGACCGTCCTATGAGTCCACGAGGAATGTTCCTCGTGATGTAGAGCATGTGCTCAAATCGCTTCCTAAGCTCATTTTACCCTCACCCGGTCATTGAATAGAATGTCACATCATGTCACGTTTACGAGTCTCGTCTGCCGGTTGTTTCCTCCTTTACGATGCCGGATCCGTTCTTTTGCACATCCGCAGGCCCTTGTTTTGCCAGAGTCTCAATCATCTCGGCGACTGCCAGAGCTTTTGCGCGGTTTGCTTCTTCGTCTGCAGGATCGGCGAGGGTATCAAGACCACCGAAGAGCCATAGTTCCTGGAGGTCACGAATGAGGGTCGAGATGTCCTGGGCGGTCTTGATCTATGTCTGGGCATTAGCACAGCAATGGTTAGGCTGCTTCCCCGGATCATGGCTGTGAGGGGCGTTTTGAGTAGATTCGTGTACACGTGACATACCAGTGCAGCGCTCTGTTCCTTGATCAACAGCTCCTTGTGTGCAGACGTCGAGTAGTCCAACGCGGGCTCATACTCGGTCTTGTTTAGTACCGACGAGTATTCAGTAGCTTCGTGCATCTTGACGGCGCGGAGTATAGTAGATAGATAGCCGTCGCCGCCCCAGGGGTCGTCCCTGCGATTGTCTACAATCGACGTGCACAACGCTTCTGTCTTTGCTGGGATAGGGTCAGTGAGCGGTCGAATCAAAGCATTGAAAGTACGAGGGCTTGCTGGGCCGAGCTGGGCCTCTCCAGTGGTTCTGGGCCCCCGTGGGGAATGGACTAGCGGACATACCGAGGAGCGCCTCTTTGGTGCGCTCTGCTGGATTCATTGTGGCGTGCGGAGGCGCAGTCGACGTGGGACGAGATGTGGAGGTGGATAGGAAGAAGCTCCAACCGCCAAGTCCAACGTCTTATCGATAGTGAACCGCATGGTCCGTGCAGCCGTGATTTTCACCAGGCACATGGGATTTGCTGTGGCTCGTGCGTGGATAAGGCTGGGGGGTTTTGTTGTGCCTCGCATTCGCGTCAACCCCACGCATGATCCGAGCCAGAGGAAGACGACGATCTCGAGTGATGGTGTGCCGCAGTTACTGTACAAGTGCTAGTTCCATCTTGCCCAGATCTGCTTGTCGCATCGCACTAGCTGACTTGTTCCTGAGCATGACGTCTTCCAAAGGGCCCTGGTGTGTCGCAAATCTGGGACCGTAGATTTAATTCACTAATGCCGGGCAATAGTGCCATAGACCGGGTCATGGGGGATCAGTGCGCGATCTCTGCCAGTTCCAGGTGCCCATTCCCAGGTGCCAGCCCCGCTGACGCGTCTTCGCCAAGGCTGCTGCGAGACTCGACGAGGCTCGCTATTGATTTTTGGCAAAGTGACATGGACGCTTGCCTTTGACGTGTCTAGAGTGGGCGGAAAGGGGAGGTGTTTGACTAGTTCAAACGTTGTGCGGACAGCGGACGTTCAGCGGACGTGCTATCGGCACCATTGTTAGTACAGCGTGGATGCGCACGACCGTCAGCACCAGGAACGCGTCCAATGTGCTACCTTTCTCCACGTGCCCATGGTACACTCTGCCTTTCCACGTGCCGAAGCTATACCAACACAACCTCGCCGGTATCTTGTCTATCTGCCGGTACTTCTTTTCTTCTTCTTCTGGTACCCTTTGGGGCCGCATGGGCGATAGCGAGCTGCAAGGCCCTTGTGCACGTTCCGCCTTGAATGGCTGGCTGGCTTCGCGATGGGCCCCGGGAACGCCGCACCCTGACACGCAGCTACCATTGACCCCTAACTCGTTCGAGGCAGATCCAGTTGTCATGCCGTCTGTCATTGGCCCAGCTGCGCTCTGGATTTGGCAGCACGCAGTCCATCTTCGCCCGGTTCGGAAGCCGTCCCGTGTGCGGCTGGTGGCTTGCAGAGGTTAAACAAGCCTTGCTTCCAGAACAGGCACTGCCACGGTGCTTTCAGCTGTGCCTACGTGCGCAAAAAGGGTCATTTGGGCTGGCTTGCACACAGACGTCTAGGCGAGGCAATCTGTCTTGTGCAATTGCCGTAATGATGTGCATTGATGCTTTGCTGGCCAGCTGGCCAGCTAGTAATCGTACGTAAAAATGGGCGACTGAGAAACGTCTCGCCTACTGGAACACATAGGAAAACGCCAAAACTCCCGCGCTATTTATTCCCCCCTGTAATCGCTCAAATCAAACAGGGCTCATGATGCACAAACGAAATCAGGGCCAAAACAAGCTCCTGGGCAGACCCAAAATAAAACGCCAAAAGGAAATATGGTTGTGGCGCATTGGGCCCTGTACATGTAGGAAATGCATCGTGCAATACAATCAAATCGTTAAACAAAGCAAAGAATTCTCCGTCGTGACAATGTTGGCCACGGGCTGCGGCGCTTGGCTTGCTGGGGTTTGGAGCGGGAAATCGTGGGCGATAAGCAAGGCGACGGCTGGGGTGCAGGCTCGTGTTGCTGTTGGACCGGGCCTGATGTGTGGGCTGCTAAGCTGATAACGCGGATCTTTTCGGTCGCATCATCATCGTCTAGGTCGTTGCTGCCGTCAGATTTGGATGTTTCTGTACGGTGTGTGAGTATGTATCTATGTATCTTAGAGCAAGGATAGAAATGCTTACGGGAAGAGGCCGAGGTAGAGGTACGCCTTGAAGTGTGCCTTGAGGTTTGGGCTGAAGTTTCTTCTGATTCTGCGCCTATTAGTCCAACGTGGCCCTGTCCCGGCTACAGCGTTCTACACATACCATCATGGTCATCTGCAGACGAGACGATTGAAAGCGGGCTTCGCCTCTTGGTGACAGAAGATCGGCTGCTTCCGGGTTGGTAGGAGCGCGGCCGCCCTGTTCCAGAAGACATGAATGCGGGCAACGCAGGGACTGGCGGCACGTCGCCTGGGAGCCTCAGGTGCTCGCCATTGACTTCGGCCGACAAGCGTCGTATGACTGCATCAATCGACTGGTCTTGGTGGTTTCTGGATTTGTGGCTACGAGATCGATCGAGGTTTGGTGTGACTCCGCTCCTGGCACGCAAGGCTGGGTGGATGAGGTCCGGGTTTTGGTCGAGTTTGCGTTGAAACGCTTCCGTCGGCGGTTGAGCCGCCGTCAAGCTCCTTCTTGCCGCTTGGATTCTGGCCTGCACCTCATGGGCGCCGACGGATCTGCGGTGGGATTTGATTCTGGCCTGTACTTCCTGGGCGTCGACGGTCTTGGAATTGGTATTGGTGGGAGACTCCGTGATAATGGGCTTTGAGAAATTCGGGCACGGCGCAGAGACGGGTCTCGCCGGCTTGGTGGCAGTGACAGTAGGAAAAGGCTCGGTGGAAGAAGTGTTTTTTGTTGTTTGGCTCGTGCTGGACAGACTCGACATTATTGATACGGGCGGGAATTGGGCGGTGGGGGTTTGCAGGTCTGGTTCCAGCGAAGCAGCAAGAGGCACCTGGAGGGAGCAGGGCCGTCTAATCTATAGTGGATAATTATGTCTCAACAGACGGGCGGGACGCGCTTGAGTAGCGTGGTCGCTGGGTTTGTGTCCATGCGCCCGCTGCTTCTAGCGCCTCAGATATGGCTCCGATGCTCGCGGGCCAGCCTTGGAGACTGAATAAAGTTAGCGAGCGAAGATAACAACCCAAAGGCGCTTGGCGGGCAGCCAACTCACCTCAGCTGCGGTAGAGGGAGGATAGGAGTCTGGCCGGCCGCACCATCAGCCATCCGCCCCCCGAGAACGAATGCGGTAGTGGGCGCGGGAACGTGGCGCCATGTCTCCAAGCGGCCATTGGCCCCCCACGCTGCGTCTGCCCAATACTGCAACACTAGGCCCCGGCTAGGCGACGGCGGACCAAAAACGAACCACGACCTATTGTTTGTGGTTGCAGTTCGGAGCGTACGGGGAAGCGTTGGCCCAAGAACCGGCGCAGTGACGGGTGTGCTAGTGACGAATACTGGGTGCGATGGGCGCGGCGCGAGGCAGGGCTCGAGTGCTAGTATGTATTTTTGCACATGCATATGTGTGTACTACATGTGCATTCCGTACTATTGGGAATATAGGTCGAGCAGATTACTGATAGAGGCATGCCTGCCGGTGCATGTGTCTATGGTGAGCCTTATCGTTTCTCTGTGGGTGCATGCTTGCTGGCGGGCCGGCGACGCAGGGCGTGGCTTGGCCAGGGACGTCATGATGTTCTCGTAGAGGCATCCCAGGGCGGCCGGGGCTATATTGGGTGAGGCCAGTCCATGACGACTGTGCAGCCCCTGCAGAGCGGCGGGTTGCATGCGTAGCCGGTTGCTGGGTGTTGGTGGCAGCCTGGCAGGCAGGCAGCAGCCGGCTGCACGCGACAGGCAACGTGCGATGGCCATCCATGGTGTTGCAGTGGGTGAATGCCCGGTGAGTGGTGAGTGGTGAGTGATGAGGGAGGAGAGGGTGAGTTGACGGGTGAGAGTGTGAGGGCGTGAGTACAAGGGAAGCTGCAACGTGCAAGTGCAAGTGTATGTACTGTACATACACACTCACTCCCAGCGGATCAAGTCAACGCCAGCGACGCGAGCATGCATCTATTCGTACGTACACAGATGCGCTGCTCATGCCCATAGCCGTCCGCGCCGCAGCACCAAACACTCTCCCATCGCCTTCGCCATCGCCATCCCCAGGCTCGGCGTGGTGTTGAGGCTCTGATGCCGCCACTCCGGTCTAGGCTCTTATCTTAGTGCATGCACTGTGCCCCCAAGCCCGGCCCTGTGCTCTCCCGCTTCGACTTTGCGACCCACGACGCGCCTGCAAAAGTGTCCGAGGCTGATCACCTTCATCGCACCCTCGCGCCCTGCTGTTGCGCGCGCACACACTCACGGCCCCTTGCAAAGAGTCCCAGCCCGTCGCGTCGCCCGCGCTGCCCAGCGCCCCAGCGCCCCAGCGCCCCAAAGCCCACAAGCGCCGCCGAGCCTCGCACCCGTCATCCGCCAGCACCACGCCCACCACCACACCACGCACCCGCCCCATCCTCCCCATCCCCGGCCTTCGCCCCATCCCCCGACAGTCGACCCCTCACCCTGCGCAAGCATTCGCGACCGCGCGCCTCGCTCCGGAGGGTAGTCTGCCCTAGCCGGAGACTGTCGACACGCCGCCGCCGGTTATGGCAAACGTCGCACCACCACCTGCGAGCGAACGAAAGCGCGTCAAGGTCTACGAGCTCAAGAACAATGACTGGTTCGACAGAGGCACCGGCTTCTGCAAGGGCGTCGTAGCAAACGTACGTCTATCGCCCCCTTTCCCCGCCACGACGCTACACGTCGTCTCCCCAGATGCGCCCGCGCCCATCCCCACGAGCCCTGCATGCTAACTCGTGTTACGCTACAGCAGGAGGAAGCCAGGATCGTCGTCCTTTCCGAAGACGACCAGTCGCGCCAGCTCCTTGAGACGCGCATCTCCAAGGATGACGGCTACCAGAAGCAGCAAGGTATGCGCGTGACGTGCCGCACCCTCACCACAAGAAACCGCCGCTAACTGACGGCAGACACGCTCATCGTGTGGACCGAGCAAAATGGCACCGACATGGCCCTCAGTTTCCAGGAGCCCGAGGGATGTGCGAGCATATGGTGAGCATCGACGACGCGGGCCAATTGAGCAATGCACTGACTTCCGATAGGGACTTTGTCAACGAAGTCCAATCGCGATTGCAAGCTCTAGCGCAGGGTACGTCGCTTCCATCCACCGAGCTTCCAGCAGGCTAATGCTGACACAGACGATGGTCTTTCAGACGACTTGGACCACATCAGCCCCATCCTTCTCCCCAACCCTGACCTCGGCAATCTCCACGAGATTGAGAATCACATGCGCGCCGCCAATTCCACGCCGGGAGGGCGAGAAGCCCTCGCCAAATTCATACTTGCCCAGGACTACATACCCAAGCTTATTCCGCTCGTCGACATGGCCGAAGACCTCGAGAGCGTATCGGATCTCCACCGGCTATGCAGCATCATGAAGATGCTGATCCTGCTCAACGACACCGCCATTATTGAATATGTCGTGACAGACCCAGTGGTTCTGGGCGTCGTTGGCGCACTGGAATGTTCGTAGTGGCCCCACTGCCTGCCATCTTGCATCGACGCATGCTGACTTGTCGCAGACGACCCGGACTTTCCCTTACACAAGGCCAATCACCGCCAATACCTCGACGACGAATCCAAATTCAAAGAGGTTGTCAAGATTGAGGACGAGAACATCAAGCGGAAAATTCATTACACATATCGCCTGCAGTACCTGAAAGACGTTGTTCTCGCCCGCATCCTGGACGACCCCACATTCAGCGTTCTCAACTCTCTCATATTCTTCCACCAGGTAGACATTGTCCAGCATCTCCAAGCGA
This sequence comes from Curvularia eragrostidis, assembly GCA_020744315.1. NCBI lineage: Eukaryota > Fungi > Ascomycota > Dothideomycetes > Pleosporales > Pleosporaceae > Curvularia > Curvularia eragrostidis. The sequence goes on along the minus strand of JAIRCK010000011.1, from coordinate 45,155 downwards.
ACGGCCCGTTCCTGAAGGAGCTTTTTGGCATCTTCTCGCCCAAGGAACAGAATCTGTCGCGCAAAAAGGACGCCGTCTTGTTCATCCAGCAATGTTGCGCAATAGCAAAGAGCCTGCAGGCAAACGTCAGGGCCCAGCTGTACCAGAATTTCATCAGCGGCGGTCTGTTGGAAGTCATCCAGTTTGCGCTCAAGCACCAAGACGCTGCAGTCCGAGTAGCAGGCACGGATATACTCGTGTCTTTGATCGACCACGATGCCCTCATGGTGCGGAGCTACATTTTCAAGGCCATTCAGGAAAAGACCAAACCGCTCACTGATACCCTCATTGAGCTACTTCTTATCGAGGTAGACTTGGGTGTCAAGGCGCAGATGGCAGATGCCATTAAGATCTTACTCGACCCCAATGCAAACTCAGCATCGATAGAAGCGCTCGGAAGAACAAATAGTGATTTCCTGGCCAAGATGAGAGGACAGCTTCCATCAATACCCCAGACAGACTCGTTTATTCAAAACTTTTACGACGAGTCTGCGCGGAAACTTTTCCAACCTCTCAAAGATCTCGAAGGCCGAGAATCCAGTAAGTTGGACCCTTGGCTGCTGCGTGCTATTTCAGCTAATTTCTTCTAGTGGACGATCTATCGATGCAAGAAGTGTCATTATATGCCCATCTCGTTGAAGTCTTGTGTTTCTTCATCCGTCAGCATTCCTTCCGCAGCAAATATTTTATTCTATCTGAAGGCCTAGCTATGCGCGTGGCTCAGCTTATGGCCTGCCCAGAGAAGCACTTGAAACTTAGTGGGTAGCCCTCACTCTCTTTCTACACTGCTTACTGACTTGTTCCAGCCGCACTCAAGTATTTCCGCACCGTCCTTGGTTTCCACGACGAGACACATAACCGCCAAATCATCCAGCATCAACTCTTCGAACCCATTCTGCAAATCCTGTTCGATACAATGCCGCGTGATAACCTTCTCAACTCAGCGTGCTTGGAACTATTCGAATTCATCAGGCGCGAGAACATCAAGATCATTGTTCAACACTTGGTCGAGACGTACAGAGAGAAGCTGCAAGCCGTCACCTATGTCGACACTTTCCAAAACTTAATCCTCAAATACGATCAGAACCATGAGCCAGTCACAACTCAGGAGCTCGACAATTCCTTCACAAGTATAGACAGCGACACACCTGCACGACATCCTGTAAACGTCAATGGCGGCAAGTGGGGTCAAGGCCTCAAGGATGTAGACGCAGATGAAGAAGCTTACTTCAATACCTCGGATGACGAGGATGAGCAACTTGCCACTACTGGCAAGCTTGGTATCAATGGAGCGTCACCAGTGCGACCGCTCGTCAACTACCCAGATGACGACGCAGACGACGCGGACATGGACGATCTCGCCACCGACGCACCAGCCACTGGCCACAAGATGTCGGCAGCGACGCAAACCCCAGAGGAAACCACTCCATCGCCAAATTCGGCTTCTGCAGGCTCACCGCCAGAACGTATATCGGAAAAGCGCCGGAGAGAGGAGGACGAGGAGGACGAGCTCCTTGCAAGCATCTCCACATCTGCGGGTCCTAAGCGTCGTGCTTCGACATCCAGCAATGCAAGTTCAGGGAGTCTGCGGAGCTTGCGCCGGAAGTCGCCCAACGTCAATTCCGGCAAGGATGGCGGGACGCCAAAGAAGATATCATTGTCTATTCCACTAAAGAGTAGTGGTGAGGGGGGCGAAAGCGAATAGTATCGCATGCCCTCTCCTAGACGAAGATAAGCAAAGGGGAAGATAGGGGGGAGCTTCACATTTCTATTGCGCAACGCGCTTTAAACAATCCTAAAAAGATACCCATTTGGAAACTCGAGGACACAGATGACGTTGTATGAAATGGGTTTGTACGGGTTTTTGGCTTCTTCCTGCAAATGTGTTTCAATCGGAGCGGCATTGCGAATGGTGTAATTGTCCAGGCGTTCAGTATCTTCGCCTTTTTTCGGCGAAAAGAGCAGGTTGGGACTGGTGGGCATGATGGGATGATGCAGCGCTGTGTGTCGGGCCTATCACCGTGCGTTTGGGTGTTTGGGTTTTCTGTGCATGATCAAGGGCATCATCCGGCCTGTGTATTTTATACCTTGGATTCTTCTTTCGGGAATGTCAACTCGTCATCGAAGTGATCCCAAATTCTTTTTTGAACAGACAGAACAAAATGTGGCCAGACCGTGTTATGTTGGGCGGACGAGGCTAGTTGTGGAAATCACGTTCCTTCGCGTCACTTGGCGCGTCGAGGCCCCGCATGCCATTCACGTTGACGCAGCGGCCCGCTTTCTTGTCCTTTGTCTGTTTTTCGTCTCCATTTCACATTCATCCATTTTCCATTTTCCAGTGTCTTGGTTGCTCCCAGAACACAACGCAATGACCGACGAGCAACCTTTGGCCAATCCGGATACATCAAGTGCATCAGGGAAAAATTCGGCCATCCAGGAGCAAGACACATCATCAACCATGACACCCAAGCCCCCAACACTCACTTTGATACTCGCTGCCACCCCGAGCCTTGGCATAGGACACTGCGGATTCCTGCCGTGGCCACAACTCAAAAAGGAAATGGGCTTCTTCGCAAGAGTCACAAAGCGTACTTCGCCTTCCGATCCATCCAACGGGTGCAGGAGAATTAATGCTGTCCTTATGGGCCGCAAGACTTGGGAGAGCATACCGCCCAAATTCAGGCCTTTGAAGGATCGCCTAAACGTAGTCATTACGTCCAAGCCAGAAGAGTTTGCAAGCACGCTCGACGCGACGACAGAAGTTGAAGGGCCAATGGTGTGCTCTGGTATCTTGGACGCCATTGCTCAGCTTGAGCGTGAGGACAAGAGCGGTCTACCTTGTACGGAACTCGAGGTTGACAAGATTTTTGTTATGGGAGGGGCAAGCATTTACAAGGCAGCACTTGAACTGCCGCAGACGAAGCGCGTATTGCTCACCAAAATTGAGCAGGAGTTTGAGTGTGATACTTTTTTCCCTGTCAACTTGGATGAGACGACAATATGGCGAAATGCAAGCAGGGAAGAGCTCCAGGAATTTACTGGAGAGGAGATTAGCGAGGAAGGGATTGAAGAGCAGGGCGTGAAGTTCCAGTTTTGCATGTATGAGCGAGAGTGAGTGGTGAGAGTAGCAGAGAGTGAAAGGAAGACAAGGCTAGTCGCGCGAGGTCACGTTTACTCTTTTTCACTTTCTGGGTGCAAGATAAAAACAAAATCTATCGACTCATTCAGCATTCAATCATTTCCAGCCTGCAACCACGATTTCCACTTTACTCTCTCGCAGTTCACGAGAGACATGACCCAAGAAACCTTGCCCACACAATCAGTATGGAGCAAGCTATGGCAAGCAGGTACATGAATACCCTCCGCTTTGCAACTTACACTCAGCTCACCATTTCATAGATCCTGTTCTATACATCGCGCTGCAGTCTACTGCGGTCGTCAACAAAACCCTTCTCACATTGTTCCTCGTCGCCGTCTTCTCCGTCGTCTACGACGTGTTTTGCTTGTGTATCAGCCGTCGCACTCGTCATAAATTCGCCTACAGGGTCAACGAGCGCGCAGCCGAGAACTCAGTGATAGGATATCTAGCCAAACTCGCCCGTGACAACCGCGGATCTTCTACCACCATGATCGCAAAAGCTACATTCCACTCCATAGTCTTCCTCGGCGTACAGTGCATGGTGTCCCAGATGACCTTGCGGACAGCGTATCTCATAGTCGATGACGTCTTGAAGAACAGCAATCGATGGCATCAATATAGCCACCTACACGATAGGGGACTAGAATGTTCTTTTGTCCGTGTTCATCGCGACGTTCTGAACGTCCTAGCAGTTCTCATTCTTCTGGCCATCATTCGCGGCTTCAAGCTGCACGTCAAGCAGCCCAACCGTCGGGCTCGATATACAAACCACAGCCCCGGCTTCTTGCAACTCCAGTCCAAATGTCGATGGATTACTCAGATGGTGCTCGCGCCTCCGATTGCGGTTGTGTACGTATATACGCGTGTTTCAAGACAACAGCCGCGGAATTGCCTGAAACTATTGCTCGTCCAGTCGTCCGCTTCGTGTGCGGTCATTCTTCTAGGCAACTTTGTGTGTTTGCTTGCTGCGCTGCCAGTAAGTGCTCTTTGGTAGATATAAAAGTGTTCCAGAAGGAAGGAGAGCTGACAAACAGAAGGATTTCCAAGGTACTATGGAGACACTGAAAGAGTTGGGGATCGTGAGGCAGAGAGGGATGTAAGAAGCCAGCGTATGAATTAGTTGCGTTATCCGACAGCCAGTCATATCATCGGCTAGGAAGGTGAGCTCGTTTATGCGGGGCAGACTGAATGTCAGCCTGATTCAAGCTGATGCACGTAAGGTGGACAAGGAAGTACCAATGCCCGATTCGTCCGTGTGGATTTCACCGTGCTACGATTCCATAATCAGACTTGATCACTAAACGTCGTCATGGCGTCTTGAAATCACGAAATGCTACTATGACCAAATAGCGATAGCTTTCTGGAAAACCTATAGAACTGCTACTGCCAGTCACTCTGTCTCCTTTTTCTTCTTTGTATTCATTTCTAGCCTCTGAGCTGTCAACTAGTTATTACGGTACCAATATTTCCTGTGCCGACACATCCCCTAAATCTATCCGCTCTCTGACAACCTCAATGTGGTCAATAGAGAACACATGTCCCTGCGCCTGCACGAATCCCCCACCCGACGCTCCTCCATTCGTAAGACGAAGGGCCTTAAGTCCGCTTCGCAGCGTGCGCACTCTATCTGTCCAACCAGACACCAACTCTGACTGACTGTTCTTCCCACGCGCAATCTCCACCATGCATACACACAGCTCCTACATTACCAATCGCGGGTTCTCGTAGGATTTCAGCATAGCATCGGATAGAATGTTGCGCCGAGTTGCAAGGTCCTTGCTTTTCTGTAACCAAGTCAGGGACACCCAAAGCCCCGCTGAAACTCGTCCGCGTCACACGGACGACACGCGCGGGGCGTTGGCTTAGACTAGTGTAGCTACGAGGCCAAGTGGTAGCTCTCTTCCCCAAACCAGCAAAGCGACATTCTACGCAATTCCATCTACTCAGCTCCAAAGCAAAAGGAACGGTACCAATCGCGTATAAAAAGGCTGTCCGCAAACATTCAAGCACGACTCTTTCCAACGAGAAGAATTGAAACTCCAAAGCAATTGGCGTCACGAAAACAAGAACAACAACACAACCACGTAACCAACACAACGACAGAAAGTCATTATGGCGATTATCCAAGTCCCGAATGAGTACGGGTACGTACCGTAACTTCAATTGCCCTCTCCCTCTTCCTCTCCCTCCATACACTCTACACGCACGCCCCTCAGCGTGAACACACCTCCCTAACCCCCCAATTCCTCTCCCCGACCTCGCAAAACGCTAACCCAGCATCTCCCCACCAGCTACGTTCTCGCCTCCGCCGTCTCCACCTTCTTCATCGGCGTCTGGCTCGGCGGGCGCGTAGGCAGCTTCCGCCGCGCCGCCAACATCCCGTACCCCTTCGAATACGCCTCGTTTGAACAAATCCGCGACGCCGCTTCACCCTCTATCAAATCCAGCCTGTACGCCTTCAACGCCGCGCAGCGCGCGCACCAAAACTTCAACGAGAACCACGTCATCGCCCTCGGCGCCATGCTCATTTCAGGCTTGAAATACCCCGTTGCGGCGGCGGTGCTGGGCGCCGCGTGGAGTGTCAATAGGATCTTTTATTCGATTGGGTATACGAGGACGGCCCAGGATGGTGGCAAGGGGAGGTACTACGGTGCTGCGGGGCTTTTGGCGCATTATACCATGGTGCTGATGAGTGCGAAGGTGGCGTATGATTTTGTCATGGGATAGAAGTGTCAAGAAGGAAGGGAAACCGATTCAACTGGAGAAAAAAGCGTGGTTTGCCTGGAAACAAGTATCTATTGCCTGCTTTTGGAATCATGAGTATCTGGAATTTGGGATGTAATAATTAAAATCAAACTCGGTTGAAGTGATTCAATTTTAGAGTGAAGAATGATGTGTATTCTGCTTGTGAGAGATGATTTGATACAGCGCTCGTAGCTTTGAGAGCAAAAACTCCCAGTCCAGAGCAAGGCCACGACAGATAGACTGCGTATCTCAACGTCGTACGTACGCAGATATGTCTAAGCAAACGCATATCGAATCACAGACAAAGTAGCAAGAGAAAATTATTCAAATCAAAAGTGTATGTATTTGTTCGTTAATCATGCAATTCGTTTCCATGACGCGTAGATAAAGACTCATCATCAGATTCTCTTTCGCATTCTGGTTCAACAGCCATCTGCCGTAACGGCCCGAACAGCCACACTCTCGATCCGCTTCTTGTAGACCGCCATCTGGTGCTTGAGCAAATCTCCATACACAACCTTCTTCAGCATCTCCTCATCTACCGTCACGGCTTCCACGTCGTCTTCGCTTCTGCTGCCGACTCTCTGCCGCAACACGACCAGTCGGCCCGCAGGCGACAAGGTACATGGAGGGATGGGCCAAGCCGGCAGCGAAGACGATGAAGTCGAGTTGGTGTTGTTTGTCTGCAACGTCTGCAGCGACATCTTGGATGACCTGGAGAGCCGTGCAGCAAACCCATGTTTGGACCGGAGTTTTGGCGGTGACGAAGACTGTGGCTGCGATACGTTGACCCTGGACGAAGACGCCGTTGCCGAACCATGGTTCGAGACTGGGACGGGCGCAGGGCTAGCGTACAACTTGAGCAAGCTCCGGAGCATGCTCTTGTCAGCTCTCGGTATAGGGTCGCCTTCGTTGATGAAGCTGTAGAACAGACTCTTCCTATGCCGTTTGTCTTCAGGCTTCTTCAGAGGCCGCAGGCTGACGGGCGGCGCACCAAAGGTGACGCAGTGCACGCGCTTGAAGAAGCTGGTAAGGTAGTTTAGTTCCGACTCGATCTTTGTGCTCATCATATGCGCATACAGCAACGCGGCGACAGCTCCGCCTGCGGAGTGGCCGGTGATGAGCAGACTACAATTTGAGCGCGCGGGGTTTTCCTGAAGCAGGACTTTCAGGCGCTCAGCGACTGGTTTTACCATTTTCCTCGCGACATAGAGAAAGCCTGCATGACACAGATTTCCTGGGTCGTCGAGAAATTTGCTTGGACTACTCGGTGCAGAATTGTAGTTCACAGCCCAGTCCATGAACGTCTGACTTCCGCGAATAGCAAACACAATGGTGTTGAGCTCCTCCACAGGTATGGATTTGAGGACCATGGCTTTGGTACCACTGCGCCAATCGGCAGGGATATGCGTCTCCATCTCAGACCCCTTTTTCGTACCAGGGGGTATGTACGCCTTTTCAGAGTACGTTGCCGCCAAACACAATAGGGGATACGTCGGAAGATACACCTTGAAAGGGGGCAAATGGGGCGGCAGGCGCGAATTCGAGTAGAGCCATACTTTTGAAAAGTGGTTTGACCCCTTCTCACTACTGGGTTTGGGGTAGACCTCCTCTCTAACAGGGCGCCTCCCTCCACCAAGCGGCGGACTCGTCCTCGCAGCTTCCTCCTGCTCCAGCTGGTCGCCCAGCTCCATCATCAAATCTTGCTCCTTTCCGCTAAACTTCTCGTCGTCAATGCTAGTAATCACAGAGTCGAACTTCGAGGTGATCACATCGTATAGTGCTGCTCCACGACACAAGGTTTGCATGCTCTTGGTGGCGACAGCAGCCGTGGGCCGCTCGATGTAGTTGGTAGTCAACTTGCTCACCCCCTTCCCAGCCGCATCACGGAGATTAGTGTATGACTTGGCGGCCATGCGGTCAAGACTATCCCACTGTTGCTGGAAAGGACCCTGGCCGCGAGGCTCCGGAGGTGGCGGAGAGGCAAAGCGGATAGTTGACTGACTGGCGTACGGCTGAACAGGTTGTGGTGAAGGTGACCAATACCGCGGCACATCTTGGGGATATGATCCAGGCATCTGACCGTAACTTGGCCGCTGAGGCGGACTAGTACAATAGTCGTGGTGTACTGGTGGTAGCCTTGCAGTAGGCTGAGGGAGAGATTGCTGGGAAGCCGTGTACTCGGGCTGACTCTGTGAGGCCGCCTGGACTGGTGGTGCATAGTCCTGCAAGTACATCTCTCGCACCGAAGGTGAGGCATGAGGCTTCTTGGACGAGGAGCGCATCTTCCCGCTCTTGGATGACGAATGCGAATGCTTCCTTCTGCTCCTGCGCTCAGGCTCGGTCGCATGCGCCATGGTGTCCCCTTTCTGTAATGTGGTGTGGTGTAGATCTGGCAAGAATGATTGGCGAGGCTCCGCTATCGCGTGCAAGCGTTGGTGTTCTTTCAGCGCGATAAACGTCGACTGCCGGGTCGCGACGTATGCCAAGGCCTATTCATAGCCGCTCCGTGCTTCTTTGGTGCTATGAGGCATCCATGAGGAGTGTAGATCTCTGTTCTTTGACGATGAAACGAATGTTGGGCTAAAAGAAGGGGTCCAGGAACGCTTGAGGCAAACAAAGCTCGAGTCAAAGACTAAGAGAGGGGGAGAATGGAAGGCTCTGGTCTGAATGGGCGAGGCCGGTTGTTAAGGGCGGGCCAATGCAGGCACAAGCAGCATAGCCAGGGCGCTAAACCCTCCATGGCAATTTGCAAAGACGAGGCTATGATTCGTCGGCCTCGCCTTGGCGCTGCACAGACCAGGCAAGCCATGCAGCTGGCCAAATGCATTGTATCCACCGCTGCATTCCAGAGCTGTCGACACGTCGCACCAAAGTCCGAGGCCGAGACGATGTATTTGTCGTAGCGTCGGTGTCGGTGAGAGCTTCGTTTGTTGATTTGTTTTGCGTTCCTGGCGGACATGGCCCCCCCGCGGGTCTGATCAACGGCCGACTTGCCTAGCGTGCGATCACATACTGTCGTGTCCTACACCGCATGCGCGACATGCGGTGATATCATCACATGACGATTAACCGGAATCGAGACCCCCCCCTTCGAGGCCACCGGCATAGAAGGTGCTAGACACGGTGTCAAGTCTCATTTCCCAAAGGGCTATCTACCATCCGCACCAATGAAGTCATCTTCTGCTCCCGGTAGTAGACCCCTCTGCTCATCGTCCTCATGATCTTCCCCCTCTTGTTCGAGCCCTCCCATACCCGCACCATCTTCCTCGCGCTCTTCCTCCATGCCCTCCATGACGTACCAAACATCCTTCTTCGTGAGTAGCCCCTTAAGGGTGCCTCGGTCTGTGAACAGCACATAGCGTAACCCGAGATTTTGGAACATGGATACCGTGAGCTGGAAGCTAGCTTTGGCGTTCAGTGTGATGGGCGTTTGGTCCATCCATGGCCGGAGATCGAGCGATGTTGTAGGGTCTGAGAGGGGCTGATGGGAGAAGAATGCTTCTGTCTCGGGGGCCAGGCTCCGAGGCGGGGTTAGAGCAGTCTGAAGCGCATACTGTAGTTCGGTTCTCGATATGTAGCCGAGCAAGAGGGCATCGCGACTGTTGTCAATCACAGGGAACCCGCGGAACCGATGTTGAGACAAGAGCTCCCGCAGCGACCCAATGGTGTGTCCCGTCGCCGTTATGGCAGTCAAGTCTTCGATGCGCGTCATAACATGGCTTGCGCTAACATCTGGAATGGAGCTGCCGTTGTTGTCGCGGTTGTCGAGGAAAGGATACCCTTTAAAGTGTATCCAGGACTCGTAGATGCCACGTGGGGAGATTGCGTCGCCGATCCATTTGCTGATCATGACTGCAATCATAATGGGTAAAACGTACGTGAGAGCCCCAGTTAGCTCAAACATGATGACCACAATCGAAACCGTCATACGCGTCGTACCTGCAAGGGCTGACGCTGCGCCAATAATGGCGTAGGTTCCCGGTGTTACGCAAGGTATATCGGGCTCGCAAGATTTGAAGACAAACAAGGAGGGCCAAGCAGCCTGAACCACCTGCATAGACAGCCCTACTGCGCGGCCGAAGAGACCACCGATAGCCATAGAGGGAAGGATGATGCCGGCTGGAATTTGCAGGCCGAAAGTAAAGCCTGCCAATATGATGCCTAGTCCCGAGGACACTAGTAACAAAGCAATTACTCCCGTGTTGGCCTTGCCAGATTTGCAAAGGCCCAGCGTATCCTCGGTGAGGTCGGCACACTCAGCGAAGAGAATGTGTACCAGTTCAGAAGCCTGAGCGCGCATGAACTTGATCGGAAAGTTGATCAATGCCGTTACGAAAGATACTATGACGACCTCTCTCACAGGGCCCTTTAAATATTGCCGATTCTTGCGCCATTCGGCGACGCTCATGTTGAGCTTGATGAAGAAGCCTCCAAAAAGACCACCTAGTACACCGAGAAACACAAAGGGCAAAAGCTCAAAGTCGTGCCATCCACTGTGATAAGTGACTTGATACAGCACAAGCTTTCCGGTGCGGAAGGGGTTACATGCCTGGAGAGTAACGGCTGCTACCATGGCACATACGAAACTGCTCCACATGGTCTTGTCCGGGAAGTAATACGACAGCTGCTCAAGGCTGAAAAGCACACCACCTATGGGTGCGCCAAAGGCGACTGAGATTCCTGCTGCGGCAGCCGCAGAGAAGACTTCTCGTTTTCGTGCTGTAAAAGTTAATGTACTGTAGGAGAGAGTTCCAGTATGCTACTGACCTTCGTTGCCGTTTACGCTGCTAAACAGCTTCATAAAAAGGTTCGCTGAGCAGCATGCTACATGTACCAACGGACCCTCTTTGCCCAGCCAGAGACCTGATGCGACCGCCAAACACTGGCCAGATTAGCCGCTGACACGGGAATTATATCTCGTAATGTCACCTACCAAGCCAATTGTCTTTGTGACCAACGTCCAGCCGCCGAGGAAGTGTCGAATAACGAAACCACCAAGGACAGTTTTGATCTCCGGTATACCGCTGTGCTTAGCATAAGGAGAGTACTCGCGAACCAGAAAACTAGCGCATGCCGCGAAAAGCACCTGACGACAACTTAGTCCTCTTGCTTTTAAATCCAACCCAGCTTCTCAGACCTACCGAGAACAGAATGAAGAAGATGTAATCAACAACATATCTCCCGCCAGCACTGCCAATGCCCATGGCTGAACCCCACGAGTCCCAATCATGGCAGGCCTGCGCTTCGTTGATCCCCCAGCAACAAAAGCTCTTGTTGAGATAGAACCGCCCATCTCCATCAACATTGTGGCAGTACCCCGTTTTGAGATCCGCAAGCCAATCGCTCGCGATATCGATGAATGCAGCGATGCCGCCGCTCAAGATACCCGCAGCGACCAGAATGATCCAGGCTTGACTTGCGTCCGCAAGCTGCTTTACGTGACCCAGAATGCCGCCTGCGCCTGTGTACAGGTACCGAAGCCGCTGGCGTTCTTTTGCATACTCGAAAATCCAGTCGATAGCGGTGAGGTCGTCATAGCCTACTCTTCGACCAGGCCCTTCGATGTGCCAATCGAGACCACCTGCATCTTTGGCGTCTTGGATGTATTCGGCGCCGCTGCCTGGTGAACCGAGGTGACTCAGGTTAAGTTCGTTGGAGGGAGTCGCGCGGTGAGACCGTGGCGAGGGCGATGCGCGATTGCTGGCAGACGTAAGCGGCGAGGGGAGGTACCGCGAGAAGGCGAAGGCCGAAGCGGGTGCTTTTGGCTTGCGTTTGAACGATAGTCTGGGGATGCAGTTTAGTATGAGATGCGGAGATATGGTGCTCGAGGCGCGTACTGCTCAGGTAGGTCGGGATCTAAGGGGTCATCCGCCAACAGCGCTTCTTCGTCGTCGCGGGCATCTTGAACAGCGGGTTGCTTCCCGTTCGATGTGTGGCTCGGCGAGGCGTTAATGTGTTCGGTCGGGGACCGACTGTGCGAAGAGCTGGACATGCCCTCGACATATGCTTGTTTTAAAGCCGAGGCGCATTGCGCAAACAATCGTTGTGTGGAAGGACGGACAATGTGGTGATGGCTGTACCAGCGACGTAGGGCTGGGTCCTGGTGAGACGCATGTGCCGCGAACCAGGATTGGTCTGTGCAGATAGCCTAGAATCATACAAAATAGTCTCGTTATCGTACATACGCAAAATCGAGCCGTACAACTATAGTTTTGCACTTTACTATCTTCTCCCTAAAGAAAAAAAATGGACAAACAGGTGATGAGAATTTTCATAGCTGATTTTAAATCACGCTCCACAGCAAACGATAACATCCTTAACCGTGACTTAAGGTTTACTGCGAATCTGCTAGCCTACTATTTATCCATGGAGCAAGACCGCTTCTACAAGTGGGAAATAGTCGAAAATACTTATAAGTTCGTCTCTTGTAGATTATGACACAAGCTTCTCACCAAAGAAGTTTGCAATGCAGCAATCATGATTGGTAACTAGCTAGACACCATGCATCGGAATATGACTTTAATTTTGTGAGTACAGAATCACAAAGCTTTTTCTTGAAATGCAGATTAGATGCCACTCCAAGATGGAATCTCAAACATCCTTACCTTTTGATACCTCTACATGCTTGAAAGTAGCTTCCTTCTAACCCTAACTCTAACCACGCTGGGTATCCTATACCTATCTGCCAGTTTATATAATATTACTAGATAGTTATTGGCTTAGTTACTATAGTATATAAAGTGTTAGATATACTTACCGTAGAATTCCCCTAGTAGTAATTAGTAGATGAATTGACATAATATACATATATGTGAGGGACTAGCTTTACTTACACATCTGATGGCTAGTAGTAGTTAGTATATTATATCCCTCTTACGAACAAAAAAGACCAATACCGTGAACTTACTAGCGGTTGAGTAGCATCTATAGCTTGAATATCCTCTTGCTTAGGTAGTGCTGGTAGTGCGTAGGCCATAAATGGCAAAATAATACTTAAGAATATAGAATATCTCATTCTCAAGGACGTAAAGTATTGAAGTTGTAGTTAGGTAGGAAAATATTAGGAGTAGATAAGTATAGCAAGAGTAAGGATCTCAAGATCTCATTTGAAATATATGTAGATATCGCACCTCCTTTTCTTATAGTCCCCCCCTTTCTACCGCGCCCCCTTTTCTTATTCCAATACCTTTGCTCATCTAGCGTAGCCTAGTATAGATCTGCATTAAGTCTTGTTACTCGAACAATCTGTTGAGCTGGACTTACTTTTATTTCTAGGTCTGACCTTAGTTGTGTCAAGTGTTAATAATAGGGGATCAAGATGTTGGTTGGTGCGCTCGATAAACTCAACACATTCATTGTAAAGACCGAGTGGTGCCAAGCTGGGCTTTGGAATCGTCGATCAGCTGCGACTTGCTTCGAAAGCGTCATACGTCATACCTTTCTCGAAACCAAGCTATCTGAACCTTACTGTTCCAGAGTACTAGGCGCGCCATTTCCAGCTCACAGCAGCGGCAGAGCACAATCTGGAGTAAGTAGTCTGCGAGTTGCCTGCCCGGTCCTCCTCAACTAAAATTATCTTCAATTGCTCCCAACACCTGACCAGTCCCACGCCACCTCGCATTCAAGTACTGTTACGAAGAGCTGTTGCGAAAACCGTCCGAATCCATCCTAAACCACCAGCAGGTATGATCCCGCCAATACTATGCGCGCTCAAGCGCGTCTCGTTCATCCTCGGCTTTGTGTTCAAAAATGCGGAGTCTGCTCTACACAATATCTCAGGAAGTTCATTGCCATTGACCACAAACATGTATGTACTAGTTCCATGCCCCGCATCGCTGTACAAACACGACAAAAATTCTACTATCACCGCGCGTTACTCACCCTATCATATTTACGTACGCATAAGTCGCGAACAATCTCTTTTCTTCTTTACTCCTGTGATACCCTTACAGCATCAGCATTTGTTCATAACTTCATGACTTTGAAAGTATAGCGCACCGTTCAAAGAGCTCTGTGTATGGTTGCATGGGACAGCGTTTGTTTCGGTGCCTTTGAGGACTTCAGCATACCAATACTCTGGCACAGGGGCATGTTCTGCACTCTGCTACACTCTTCCATTTTAGCAACTTTATCAGCATGCTATTCTCGTACTGTTAGAAAAGAGCCGGGTTTGGCTAGATGTGTTCTTCGCAAGACGTAGATAGCTTCGCTGCTGGTTAAAATAATAACAATATCAGAACTGCATCCACTCGATTTGAATACAGTGACTGCTCACTACGACCATAGATAGGTTATTCGAAGCCCCATCATGATGCAAGGCAAGGTACCGTCTCCTTAGCCTCGGGTAGTCGTTGTGGCGCCAATGATGCGGACGCATGCGTTCACCAATTTCTGCAAGCCTGTGCAATCGGTATTGGCCGAAGGATTCCATCGGTAAAGATCCTCCATGGAGATCTTCTGGTAGCTAAGGGCCTGGCTACAGACAGTGTTTGGGCCGATATAGTGGGACTTGTTGCAATTTGAGACTTGGCAGATTCGTAGGTACGAAGTCAATGTATGTCTCACATGCATTCTCTTGTACATGTATCTCTTACCATGTCGGGCTGGGTGGGCTGAGGAGTTTTGACTCCATCTCCAGCGCTGGTGGTCGTGGTCGTTGATGGTGGCGTTGACTTGCTTGCAGGGCTTGTGACCACAGGCTTTGGCGAAGTCGTGAATGTCGAGGGCGTGGGCACAACTGACGATAGTACAAATGAAGCAGAGCTCGAAGTGGGAGCTGGAGCGGGGGCTGCCGGCTCATCGGTGGTGTCAAAGCAGTACGATTTTCCGACAACCAAGTTGCCACAGGTCGCGTCTACAGAAGGGTTCTGTATGTCTTGTCAGCGTGGTTGCAAGTATAGAGAGGCTGCGGAGTCCTTACCCATCGACGAAACTCTTCAACGTTGATGTAGTTGACCTCAAGCATATCCGCACAGGACCCAATAGACTCGTAGTCGAGCCACCAACTGCAGTACTCGGTAGTGTCATCCGCAGAAGGCAACGCTGGAGACAGTCCATCGCGAGGTAAGATGCGGGCTGCTGATACAGCTGCCTGGAAGAAGTCGCTAATTAAGAGGAGAGTAGTAGTTGAAGACAACATGGCTGCGAATGCAGGAGTGAGCAGAGGAAAATGAATGAATGTCTGGAGATTGGTCTTCAGCATTTACCCATTTCCTTATATGCATCCGAAGAATATTTTGCTAGAAGCATGAGCTAGATGAATTCGCGTCAGCAATATCGAGTCCAAGTCCGACACAATCAAACTCGCATGTACGAAGCTGACTCGAGATATCCCATATCGTTTCTATCACAAGCAGTAGTTTCTGAAGTAGCGAGAGCTCAAGCAAGCCGCAAGGGATGAATAGTACCTGCATTGGTGCTCCGTGGCCTGACAGACAGATCTGGACCCGTCCGGGCGATCCGTATACTGTGTAGGGCAAGAAATCAATTCCCTCTGTGGAGTGATTATAAACACCAGTCCAGGGCTCCTGTACCGTTCAGATAGACGGCAAAGATCCTTTGCGGTTGTTACTGGCTGCGGCGTTGCGACTCCATCGAAGATAGTCTATTAGCATCATAGTAATATCATAGCGCATGTGTAAGTCTATCTCCCAACCCCTTAGCATACCAGTAATAATCTTACTCTAGACTAGCTCTATATGTAATAAACAAGATACGGTTAGATATGCAATCTCAGTACTACAAGATTAAGGCACAGTCAGGCAGCCTCGTAAAAGACCCTAGGAAAGCTTTAACTCCAGGGCCTTACATTTACCAGGGGCTGGCCAGGACTGCTTACTACCAGTCACCATCTACGACGAAAATCCCCACGGATTATAGGGAGGTCTAGATACAGGGGTCTCTTTGAAAACTGGATTCCTAGATGGACTAGGAATGCTTTCGCGCGACAACCCTGTTTGTTTCGCTCGTAGCTGGCAACAGGCAGCGCCCGTGTGAAGAATTGTGCTATAGACCTCGGGATATACTCATGTACTAACACCGAATGAACTGTACAATAACAGGCATTTAGACCACGCTTAGTGCATTGGCCCTCATTTTAGGCTGCAAGACTTTTCCCTCGACTGCACTGACTCGAGTCTTCTCGGCATTCATCGTCCAAGCTTTTTGTACTGATACCAAGCAAGTTCCCTTCCCTAACGCCAGGGAATACGACTTCATCTTGCGGGACTTACTTAATGATAAGGGAGAATTCAGGTAACGCAGTGAGAAGTGTAGAGGGCGAAGAACGTAAGAGTTTGCAACGCGAGTGTTTTGCCTATCGTACTGTGGGGAAAGATCTTATCTGCGGTTCACGCTCTTACTAAGAAGGCAGTGAGAACTATCTGTAAGGAGGTGGAGTCTGATTTCACTGACGCATGCTCTTCGGCATATATGATAGTAAGGAGATAAGCAAGCAGCCATTCTTGTTCCATATAAGCAATCACTGAACATTATATTATAAGTATATCTGCATTAACCGAGAACACCCGCCGATACAGCGTGAATCTAAAAGCCCATCCCAAAGAAAGCCCTGTTTCTTATGGCGCCGTTGCTCGTCGCAGCGGCCTGGATACTGGCGCTCTTAGTGGCAGTGGCAGTGGCAGTGGTAGTGGCAGTGGTTGTGACACTCGCGCTCTTAGCGGTAGTGGTGGCTGGCGCAGCATTCTCCAATGCCTCGAAAACGTTGACAACGCCCTTGCCTCCACACATGTCGGCATTGTTGCCAGTGCAAGGAGCGTTGCAGTCGGTCTGATTCTTTGTCCACTCACCGCCTACGTAGCTGCTGCACCAACACTGATTGCCTTCCTGTACACCTGCGAATTGGAAGGCGCGGCGGTAGCAGCTGTTCTTGCACTTGGGAATAGTCAGGGATGCGTCTCCGTCTGCATTCATGTTCAGCTCGAGAATCGGGCGGGTCGGATTTTGAGCGTAGCATCCTAAGGCGCTCCAGGCGGTAGGGGAAGGCGCGAGAGAAGAAGCTTTGCTCGTGGTGGTGGTGGTCACCTTGGAGGAGGTTGTCGTTGGTTTCCAGGCGTCGTATTTTTTTTGTGTCATGATGCAGTAGGATTGCCGATACCAGCCCTCACAATTAAGGCCAACAGAAGGGTTCCATTCACTAAACTCTGCTGGAGAGACTGAGTGGTAAGGTACAAGATCAGTATGAGTAAGTTATTAGCTGTGCAAAAAGAGCTTACTGCCTATGAGCTCGCGCAAGTATTCGCAAGTCATATCTTCGCCGTTATTGTACCACTCTATACAATCCTTGACTGTATCGGGGTCCCATTGGAGCAGCGGAACACGTGTGGAGACGGCTCGCTGAGCGAGCGCCGCAAAGATCAATGCCAGAGAAGTCCTCATGATGCAAGCTTGCCGACGGACAAAGTTCAAGGAAGACGTCTCTGAAGGACAGAAAGATATCAGATGGAGTGTACGGCACCCTTTGCGTGAAGTCAGAAGAAGGGAGAAATCCCGAGTCTCGCGCATAAAACAGCCTGTATACTCGTCCCGACTCCCTTGGGCTACAGATGCTGAGTTCAGAACGCAGGACAGCCAAGCCTTGGCAGGTGACATTGAGCATCCTTCGGCTAAGCCATCTACCTATATACAGTAAGGTTCAGAGGGTTAGGGTTCTGGATAGACGCCTGTCCTCCGCTCGGATTTGTCGACGAATTCGGAAGGTGTTGCTGTCCCGAGGTGGCTTTTCTGCTTTGCTCATCTCGGTAGAAAGATGCGCGCGCTACGGTGGAGACGCCTTGTGCACTTGTAGACATCATCTCACGTTGTAGCCGCCCTGGTCCCGGCCCGTTTGCGTCCCACGCTAGAAGGGTGGGTCACAGGGTCTTCAAGATCCTGGCCCCTGCACACCCGCCGCACTTGGGAGGTACCTGCATCAGTCTTGGCACGGAAGGTACGCCCCCCAAGATTGAGCCTGAATCTTTAAAATTCCTGTCGACCAAACTTCCGCGACATCGTATTTGATCTGAAGTTTTCCATAGTGCAAAACTAACCGTGGAGCGCTTACAGCACATCAACCCCTTTGCTGCCCACTCCTCTAACTACTAGGGGTAGCATTAGCAGACTCAGTCCCCATCCTACACCATGACCACTTTTCATCCATTTCCACGGCTTCCTCTGGAGCTCCGAGAGCAGATTTGGAAGGACACTGTCGAACCACGCACCGTCGACGTCCGGCGTCTTCGAGAGTGGCCTCAACGCTATGGCCGGCTGGTCTCGTCTACGCCGATACCAGCCATACTACAGTCCTGCCGGGAAGCCCGAAACCTTCGACTTTACAAGCAAGTCTTCTTTGAGGTTGCTGCAGTAACGAAATTCAATGGCGACAACGCACCCGAGATTGCCACCAAGAGATTGTCCACGCCCGATGAGCAGGTAGAAGAAGGGCCTACCACGGAGCAGCGCTATGTCTGGTTGAATTTCGACATTGATATGGTGGACATTGGGGCTTCCGAGTTCCGGTATTACAAAGCCGTGGCATCAGCAATCAAGCGTCTCAAGTTTGAGCGAGAGAACAGTGATGAATGCTTCTACCGTACTGAGGTACAAGAACTCAGGCAGTTTGTTAGCGTGGAAGAAATTCACATAGTCTGCGCAGATGGTTTCTGGCTGTGGTCCGGGGCTATAGACGAACATTTTTGGCCCTGCGCCGACGAAAATCTGGTATTCATTGACGCTTTTGACGGTCGAATTGCACGTGGTATTGAGTTCAAAACCATATGTAGACAAATGCTGATGGATGCACGGATAGAAGCTACTGGCGAAGCATGGTCCAGTAGCGACGAGTTTGGAAGCTCCACCAGTCGTCTTATCTTTCTTTCAGGCTGTCGTTAGAGACATGATTTTCTGGGAATGAGGAACATGGATATGCAAAATTCTACCAGCAAAATACTGTTTGATTGCTCCAAAGATATCTGAAAATACCTGCGATCCAAAACTGAGTCTTGAGGATCTTCGCTCAACTCTGATGATGGCCCTCTCCTCCAATCATCGACCACAGGCAACCTGTTGGTCTCGGAGCTGTTTGAAAGAGCTAATTACTTGCATGTGATTCATAGCGGTGTTACCCTTACCGTCGGATCTGCTATACCAATCTTTCAAGAAGTCGGTGATCTTAGTGCCTGCATCCTTGTCACCTGCTTCGCGCGCTACACATTCGGTCTCCGCCCAATCAACTGTTTGCCAGTTTTTTTTCACTGTCGCCCTAAATGCAATCTAGTTAGCAAGAAGAACTGAAATATCACCGCGCCAAAGAGATCTCGATGTAAGGGCGCCGCACCGGTGTCGCGACATTGTCGCGATGCAGCGCCCTTACACTCAATCCATCCAGGAATACAGTTTGTATGCACGTACCGGAATTTTTCCTAAACATGAGTATGGGTTGTCAGCTATTGTATCTTAAGAGATATTGGCATTCTACGCACCTAAGTCTTCGGGAATGATTTTCATGCCTTTCAGATTCTCCTCTGCTGCACTGATGAGAAAAGGACCATGGTTACCTGTACGCGCTTTGATGACAAGGTCTCTCATGGCATCTAGGCGTTCATGGCATATCAGTATGTAATTTTGGCGGAAAATAATGCCGATGCGACGCACCAAACTTCTCGAATAACTTCTTCGTAGCATTATCCATGCCAGACGATCTAGCCCTATATGTCTGGTCTACCCTGAATATTGATGTATAAAGTTAGTGATTGCCTTGTACCTGATCTCAGAGGACTTAACTTACACCTCACCAACTTTCATGATGCACTGGTTCCATTCGAAAGTGTCCTTTACGGCTAACCAAGCACCAAAGTTCCTAACCTTGGCCTTACCCTCGGCCTGACCAGGCCCTGGGGTGAGGTATTTCTTATATGTGTTCAAAGCTGTCGCTTCTGCATCAAGCTCGCCCCCTGACATTACGGCCCATCCAGTACGGTCTTTCGCACTACCCAGAGCGAATATGAACTGGTCGTAAGACAACGTCGAACCTTTTTTACTTGCTAATTTTTGATGTACTGAATGAGTCATTCTGATCAGGTAGTAAATGCATGCCGATGCGACGTACCATCCTGACCCATTTGGTGCACGTCTTTGTATCCTCATTGACCCCCTTGTCTTTGTACTGCCAACCGATTATTTGATCATTGTAGTCGTTGAGACTATCGATCAAGCAGGCTTGGTACAATCACAAGCGTTCGAGGCCGCCTTGATATCCGCCAGCCCATGCGGCCATGGAGAGGTAGGAAGGAGTGAAAAGAAGAGAGCCCCTCATTGTGTAGTATTGTAAAGCAGCAGCGACTGGAGTAAGGATAGTATTGAATAATTGACCGGAGATGGACGTCCCGGTGACGAGCCTGCTCCAAGTGGGAGAAGGAGGAGGACACTTAGGTATACACGCAGGTGGACAGCCTCGCTTGTCGAGAATCTAGATACATGCAGTCTACAGGGTTTCCAATAGTGACATGCATCCTTGTCCGAGTCTTGCTAATCGAAAGCCCTGAACAAGCCTAATGTGGATAACCGATGACTTGCTCGTTTAACAACCATCCACCACGTCCGCCGAAGCGTTGACCGGATCTGGACCCAACCACCGGATAACTGGAGCGTTCGGAATGTTTCAACAATGGTGAGCATGCTTGACTGCAAGCAGGCAGATTGAATCACTGTATTGAGGTTATACGCGGGGTACGTGACTAGCTGAATTTCCAACTAGGATTCACGACACTGCTCACACACCCTGTAGCTACCGTATATACAGGGCAGATCAGTGTTACAGTAGGACTCCTAGTGAAGAGCGGACATGATGCTGGGAAAACTTGCACAAATCTCATGTGTTGATGCTGGGTCGTCCGTCCCGGCTTGACTAATCTTGCAGAACTGTGCCGCACACTAGGTAACTGGGCACGGGACCCTGCGGCGTCGCCGCAGGGTCTAGTCTGTCTACAGCTACTACAGTAGCGTATCTTGGCAGCTACTATCACCGGCACCCCTGCCCAAAACGGTCTGAGGTTCTTACCTACGCACAATCAATTGCCATCACACATGATAACATCCCAGGCCGTGGGTTCCGAGGCAGACTGCGGTGTGCCTGGCCGTTTAAAAGATCCCGCGGCTCAAATTAGGTGCATGGCTCTAGGCCCCCAAAAGAATTCTTCGGTGTGCAACCATTGTCCCTGGAGAGGGAAATCTACATGGGTAGTATGTATTCTGCCCAGCTCTTCAGCGTACGATGCACGTGAGCATCGAGGCCCAGAGGAACTCATCTGTATTCAAAATCCACGCTTTTCTGCATTTTTTGTAGTTGCGCTCTTCAGTGCAGGAGCAGCTTACACTCGTTTTGAACACTCTTTTTGCTTTCCTTTGCCTCCATGAGGGCTTTCCTCCACTCTTTCGTTCTGATCGCCCGGCTGAGTGTAGGTGTGTTGGCCATCCCATCTAATGATTATATCGCCATTGAAGCCGAAGATGCTGGCGACGACCTCGATGAATGGCTGGCACCAGCACAACGAGTATCAGCAGAGGCTCTCAAGTCTTGCCCTTCATCCTGTAGCATGGCGAGCAACAAAAACTATAGGTTCAGTTCAAAAAAAACTTCGGTGACGTCTTGCTCACTTCATACAGAGACTTCGAGAGCCGAATGGTTCTTGTTTTCCGATGCCAGGAAGCTAGCACTGTGCAACGAGACCATGTTACTCGATATGGTTGTCAAATCAGCCATCAATGACGACTCTGTACAAACACTTGTTAGGGCTTGCCCAGCCGACTACGATTCCGGACAGAACGTCCTGAAGTTCAAGCTAGCTCTGCCTCAATAATACTCTCCACAGATTGAGGTGGCCTCCAGATGTTGAGCACCTTTAATCCCGTACTCTCTACCAGCGCCCGCCACTCAGCCTCCGTCCTCTCCTTCGCACCAAGGCACGCCATCATGGTGATATCGGATGTTGTTACACGAGCGAGCGGCTTCACAGAGCTAACCAAGCTTTCGTGGATGAGAAGCTTCGAGTATCCGGGTTCCATAGCTTCGGTAAGATGAGAAAGGATCTGTTTCGCCTGTGTGTCTTCCCAGTCGTGCAGTACGTTATGCATGAAGTAGACACGGGCACCTTTTACGGGCTGTGGTTCAAAAAAGTCATGAGGATGGATGGAGATGGTGTCGTCAATAGTCAACTCCTTGAGAATATCGGGCAGGTCTTGGAGCACCAAACTGCCCTCAGGGATATCAGGGTGGCGCAGATGGAATTTGGTCAGGTCATGGCCCTTGCTACCACCGACATCGACAACCAGGGGCCGGTCAGGCTTGGAATCTTTCACAAGAGTCTCAGTTGGGTAAACATCAACCCAGGGAGTCAAGTTATGTTTGGAGTGACTCTCCATGGCATCATTAAATTCCCTTGCGGCGGCAGGGTTCGCGCTAAGGGACTGGAACAGATTTTCATTTGAGCCTCTCATGAACTGCCAGTTGCAGTCGTTGGGGTTAGTAGGGACCTTGTATCCTGTCTTCTTGAGGTAGGCTGGCAAAGTCCTGAACATGGGGGAATTGACAAAGCCATAAAATTCACCATAGACGTTGGCGAGGGCCTGATCCTCAGCGAGAGCGCGCACCCACGGTGTAGGCTTGTAGGTGTCCTCGACGGTCTCAATGACAAGATTCTGCCCAGAAATTTGCCGAATCATGCGTCCTGCATTGCCGTCAGAATGCTCATCATGAGTTAAGCAGAGCAGATATGTAACCTACGAATAAGCACTACATCGGCACCTGTTAACTCGGCCAGTTCCGCACATGTCTTCTCTCCGCCTCCGGTCTCGATCCATTTGCTGAAGACACCCGCGTCAATCAACGTCTTGATGCATGCATTGGTGGCCGGGTTGACCCAACAGTGCTGCCAGACAATGTCCCACGGCTTATGTACTTTGCTTAAGGCCAGGGTCAGTGCGTCCATGGCACGGACGCGCTCTGCTTCGTTAACGAAGGAGTTCGCGTCGAGACCCTCCAGGGCTCCGATAAGTTGGTCTGCTGATGCCATGTTGGAAATGGAAATTAACCTTTAGAGAAAGATGTAGTAACAACGGAAACGACACGCGGTTTACTATTTGACAAAGGGGAATGTTCTTATCTACCGTAAAATTCCGGCCATATCCACCGGTTGACTAGATGGTTTCCAATACTACAGTAGTTAGTAAATTTCTTGGAACAGATAAGCGCTTACTAGGATCCATTTTTCTATGTGTACTTTTCCTAATACGTAATTTGTCCTCAACGGCCCTATGTAACCGGTGTGGCCAAATTTCTACGGTATTGTCTGGTCACTCGGCTACTCGATAGAGCAATCAGTCCCGAATTACGTTGAAAAATGCGCAGGATTTAATGCCATGCGGGTTGAATTGGTCAGCACTGATCAATTGAGGACACGGTATCCGAAATCTCAGTGAGCAAGGATATGTTTGGGGCAGACCCACCTGTTAGGCCACTCACGTACTTCCCACGCCACTTTTGGCATGTCATGCTTGACATGTGGCCCCTCGAACTCGTGCGAGTGACCTTAACAAGACGGTGAATGATTGAAGGTAAAAAGCGCTACGGGGCTTAAAGTCACGTGATTATTATCCCAAAACTATGCTATTAGTAATAGCGGCCCTTAGATACAAGAGAAGGCGATAATAGGTAGACCTTACTATTATCAATAGTAAAATAGAATTCTTATATAAGGTTAGGCTACACTTCTCTACTCTTAGTGTAAGATGATTGTTATTTTATTATGAAGTTCTTTGTTATAAGCAGAGAGCCCTAACTAACAAGTGTACGTTTATCTTCTATATCGAAGGAGGAGGATAGAGGAGGAAGCTACCATATATAGGGTTCGCCTCCTATCCTCCCACTCGCGTTATCGTACGTAGGCTAAATCATGTAATGTTTACTATATGACCTAGCTTAGTAGCTCTAGTCACGTGGACTCTCATTCACGTAGCTTTCTGGTGAGAGATATGGGTGCAGCCCCTTACACATTTATTAATTAATCCCGATATGTAAGTTGCGCGAAAGAAGCAAATCCTCCACTCAATGCAGCTGCCACGAACTAGACTATTGGTGGCGTTTCTGTGAGTATCAGCTGGGCATTAGCTGAGTTCAGCTGAGTACAGCTGAACCTTTAAGCCACCTTATGTTGGCGAAAGAATACATTCGCGAAATATGGCGTAACTTAGTGTTGGAAGCTCACAAACTGGTCAGTGGAAAAGTATGTCTTCTAGT
The DNA here is from genome assembly GCA_020744315.1 of Curvularia eragrostidis. Lineage (NCBI taxonomy): Eukaryota > Fungi > Ascomycota > Dothideomycetes > Pleosporales > Pleosporaceae > Curvularia > Curvularia eragrostidis. Next base: position 20,940 of record JAIRCK010000011.1, on the reverse strand, counting down.
TCTAGAATCAGGGTCAGCGGTCCATGAGATCGTTCTTAGGGATATGAAGAGGTTATTGCGGTAAATCCGAAACTTTTTGTTCTTGTATAAAGTAGAGCTTTTTGTGGAAAGTCAATTGTTTATATCAGATAAGTTGTACCCGTTCTACGCCAAGATTGCAACAAAGTATGATTACTTGAAGGATTATCGTGTAAGGCTGCGTTGTATCTCTGGCTAACATATATCCTTGCAACATAGCTCATCTTGGCAAGACGGCCTCCACGCCTGGCCAGGGTTGCTCACAACTCAAAGGTTATATTGGCATGTTTACCACAAAGGTATCTCTCTGTTGTAGATTCTGTTTGTCGCAACAGCTATGCCATAGCTAGCGCTAACCTCACATATGTCGTGCTTATAAGAGATCTCACGTTTCAAGTTACACGGGAGTATTGGCAGACCTAAAAAAAAAAGCCAAGATATTATAGCTTAGTATAAAAACCTATCTGTCTATATTACCTCCTGATCGTCGGCCTCCTTATCTTCTTTTTCCTGTTTCTCTTGCTGCACTTCGAACACAGGAATGTGATATTGACTACATAGCAAATGCGTTGATCGACCATGCGAAGCTTCTTATGAGTTGTCTAGCAGACGAGCGCATCCGACAACCACCACCATCTAAAGTAATATGTAGTTGCTTTTACTTCTATCTATAGAAAATAAGCAAGCGAGCTAGGTAGTAGCACAAAAGCTATATCACGAAGTAAGAACCACGAAATTCTAATTACTAGAGAGAAGAGTAAGAGAGCAAAGCTAGTTCTCGTCTATTGCGCATCTAGGAATCCCCCTAGTGCTAGTAGATTTTTATTTCATATTAGAACCGCCTCATATTTTGTCTCTTTGCCAACCTCCATTCTACTGTCTTGATGCTTATGCAATCTATAAATATTTAGTAGCCGTAAAATTTCTACACGAAGCCATGTACTCAGGTCTGCGCTAAAACAAATATCTAGCTCTCCTTTTGCTTCGGTAAATGCCATAGACAAGCCGAGTTTGCAATAAGAGTAAGGATATCGCTTTCTTGAACGCCAATAGACCTAAGCCCAAAACACCCTTTTTCAGTCACTACGAATTGACGCGAGCTAAGCTCGGAAGCTTTGCTTCTAATCGCTAGCTAGAGTCTTTATTATTAACTTCGAGCGAGAGCGCTTCCGCAACCAATTAAGCGAAGTTTATCTCTAGAAGTGGTAAATAACCCTATTGCTCCGCTAAAAAGCCGAGAGGTCGTGTTTAACGAGCTGCTCGTGCGAAATGTATAGCTTGAAGATGTCAGGCCAGATCCCTGTTCACGCAACCATCAGCCACAATGCAGACAAGGGCAAGCTCACCGTTGCCGTAGAGCCAGATAGCGACAAAGCGCAAGCCTTTCTTGATGCTGCTAACGAAGTGGAGTCCAACATCCTAGTCTAAGCAGCTGAACGAATATCTGAGGCTCTGAAGGTCGTTTATTATCAAGGGGCACATGCGCATCAAACACACAATAGTCTCTATGCAATCAATGGAATGCCTACCAGAGGCCTTCGCGATTTACAGCCTCAGATACGCCGCTAAATATAGTTGACAGCGATTGCTTCACGTGGGGGCCGTGGCGCAATCTAGATGCGGGCTGCGGCTGACTCCCAGCTTGAAACCCCGCTAGTTACCCGCGTAGCAGGCTGACCGATCTTCCAGTGTCCCTATGGTAACAGCCTCTCAAGTGGTATTGGTCCGACGCACATAGCCTTGCAACTGCACGCAAGTAATAAGGGCCCTGATTACATCCCTTTGGCGTGCTCAAACCATGCAATACATTGTGACCCGTCAACCTGGTCGACTTCTTCTCGTCTTTTCTCGAACCCCTCGCTGCCACACTGGAAAAGACTCGTCGCCGTCATGCGTCGAGCACCCACGAAGTACCGAAGAATTCACGAAAGAAATTCTGGAGACTACGCTGACGACATCGAACTTGTGGGGCATAGGTGAGGCGGCCATAAAATTCGGCGTAAAGATGGCATCGCTAATCGATCGTAGAAGCGACAACAAAAGCAATGTTGGTGCTGATTGTGCTTTTGAGCAGGTCGCAACCACCGAATTCGACGCATTCGCAAAGAACGCACATACGCGGCCTTCCGCCTCTCCTCGGGCCATTTTGAATGACAAAGAGCACCGTTTCCTCTCAGGCTGGCGTGTGGGAGCTCTTGTCTCGCTCGTCGGTGTGCTCTTGGTCTTCACCTGCAATCTTACTCTTTTCTTGATCGTCCGGTTAAAGCATGGTACCCAATTGGATGGCTCAATTGGAACTCTATTCAAAGGTGATTGCGACAGAACACGGCGGTTGAACACCTGGGTCCATCTTATCGTCAATGTTTTAAGCACGCTTTTGCTCGGCGCAAGCAACTATTGCATGCAGATACTCAGCGCACCCACCAGGGAAGAGCTCGTACGTGCTCATAGCCGTCGCACCTGGCTCCATATTGGAGTACCAAGCTTGCGTAATCTTCGTCATATTGGTCTCAATCGGTCAGCTTTGTGGCTAGCGCTGTGCTTATCTTCAATGCCACTTCACCTCCTCTTCAACTCGGTCGTTTTCACCAACTTGCAAGCAAACGAATACGCCGTTATCCCGACTACTGAAGACTGGCTCCATGGAGGAACATACAACACATCTGGTTTCATCGATATGGACAGCAACCTCACAGCCACCATTATCGACGACTTTAACACCTATCGAATCAATGAAACCCTTAAGAAAGGCTCATACAATAACACGAAGGGGTTCGAGACTGCTTACGATAAGGTGGACGTCGCTGAATGTTTCAATACGTACAATGATCAATATGTCTCCAATGCTGGCAATGTCTACATTATCCAAGACGGGCCAACAGTCTGGCGTGACCTTAGTCAGTGGTACCTCAACAAGACAGCTCTTAACGGCAGTTATCATTGGAACAAGAGCGATTACCCTATGGCGAGCATATCATCTCACGAAAACACCCCATTATTCACCAGTACACCCTCTTTCTACCCGTCTAATGGTTGGCGATGCCTGTCACACGTGGCCAGCGAATGCGATATCGAGCATGGCTACGAGGTTCCCAAGAATCGATCTCAATGGCGACCGTTCGAAGCGCCGATCAAGTACTGCCTTATCGAAAAAGTCGAGGAGCGCTGCAAACTACAATTCAGCTTTCCGATTGCGCTTTTGGTCATTGTATCAAACGGCATCAAAGCTCTGTGTATGCTTTTGACACTTGTAGTGTACAGAAAGCATCTGCCTCTTGTTACACTTGGTGATGCCATTGCACACTTCCTGGACGAACCAGACCCTGAGACCAAGGGCCGGTGCCTATACTCGAAAAGCTTGATGGAAGCTCAGTGGACGTGGGAGCTCTCGCATGGTGCACAGAAGGACGAGCTTGGTGTATGGCCAGAGGCATATGATTCAAAGCGACGGCTATGGCGAAAAGCACCAAGCTCTCTCAGGTGGGCGACCACATATTTTCTGTAAGTAGACTGCTCCTGACTTCGTGATTGACACTGATAATTACCAGTTATTGCGTTGCCATCATCTTTGGAATTGTCTGCGCAGCTCGATCCATGAAGGGCATGCCGAAAGATCCTCGCAAGCTTTTTAAAGTTGGCTTTGGCACTGTAACGGGCAACAACCTCTTGAGTATGAACACATCGCTTGTTGGCGGCATTTTGCTTGCAAATCTTCCACAGGCACTGCTCTCCTACATTTACCTCGCCTTCAACGCCTTGTACACCAACATGTTTGTCGGACGAGAGTGGAGCTCGTACAAGGACACACGGAAGTCGCTTCGCGTCACTGCACCGATCGGTGAGCAACGTGACACATACTGGCTCAACGTCCCGTTTCGATACGCGGTACCAATGACTGTCATTTCAGGTACCTTCCACTGGCTTGCATCTCAGAGTATCTTCCTGGTTCAGGTTACTGTCACGGACAACCTCACACGCCAAGTCTCCAATCAAATCTCGACATGTGGGTTTTCTCCCTTTGCTATCATTATGTGTACTGTGCTGGGATCTATTCTAGCTGGAGGCGGCATCGTCATTGGAAAATTGAGATATCCTGGAGGTATGCCTTTGGCAGGAAGTTGCTCAGCTGCGATCAGTGCATGCTGTCATCCACCGCCAGGGGACATTCATGCGAGCATACTACCAGTTCAGTGGGGTGCTGTGTCTCACAGTCAGGAAATAGAAAGCTTACCCCCTGCAAGTGCTATCTCTCTCCAAACAGGCGAAAGGTTGGGTACAAGCACGATACCTTCAACTTGGCATGAGGTAGTAGAAGTTACGAAAGGAACAGGCAAGAAGGCATCAGTAGTTCTTGGTCATTGCACATTCACCAGTCTGCCCGTAGAAGAGCCAAGACATGGACGTCTGTATGCCTAGCACGTGGAACGATAAGTTTACTACAAATTGCTGCACGCAACAGGAAACCTCTAGTTAGTAGGATTCCAAGATCACGTTCCTACGTTCATTCATAGCATTGAATGATTATCATGTATAACATTCTCCCTCCACCCTCCACCTACACCTTGCGATAACATCAAGAATTCTTGTTTGAGGTAACCTCTATCCCTACCAAACGAAAAACCTCGTCAAACGAAAGCTCCTTCACCAAAATCGATCGCAATTTCCTACATTCAGGCTAGTAGAGTTGGAAATCTGGAATGATATACAACGAAACATCTGTTCTTATTGGCTCACCTACAAATTCCTAAAATCAGACGTTTGCTTTGCATAGCATAACAGCGTGCCATTGATATTCAGTTAGACTTGACTGCGAAAAAAAGCAATGAACACATGTAGAATTATCTGTCACAGTATTAACAATATTTGTAACACTGCGTCTTACCCAAAACTTCTAAGTAGAATAACAAGAACAGATAACAAGGCCTTACTCGTGGAAGTCCGCAGCCTTTACACTGGAACAAGTTGATAAGAGACCCAGACCTGTGCAATGCACATACTCACGCTCATCCAACTTGATTACAAATCCCATATGTCCAAATCATCTGACCTACAACCACCAAACCGCCGATGGCAGGGGTAGCGAATATCAGTCCTATGATAGCCTTGAAGATATCAATCGTTATCTTCAGTCCCCTGTCTCTTTTTAACTCTGGATCTGTGGTTGAGAAGAAAGGTACTTCACCAAAAAACACTGAGTAGATGGGCCCAAGGAAGCAGCCAAAACAGAGCCACGTCATCGTCCATATACGCTGTGCATGCGTGCTCTGCGCACGATCGAAATGTGACAGTATCGCAATGATGGCAATTGACAGGATGCCAACCGTGAATGAGAGGAGAAACGCGATCAGACCGAGGACGGCATTGCGTGGAGAGTTGCGCGTCACGGCCACAGGTCTCCACGCCGTCATGAAGGCGGAGGTAAACATTGAAATCCACATGTCTGGTTCAGCACCGCTATCAGAATCTTTTGTGTTGACTCCAAGCAGTGTGTATGCGTCTTTTGACGACGCAACGCCGGGATCTCGGCGGTAAGGTCGACAGCTCGGAATATAAGCTATGAGATCTGGAGTGCTTGGAGCTTCAGTGGAACCGGTCGTATCCTTCATAGCAATATTGGTAGATGGACTATCTTGCTCTTGCTGGGGAAAGATCGTGGCAACTTGCAGGATATAGTCCGCGCTGTCTAGAAAGCCTCTGGGAGCGACACTGCCAACGAGCTCGCGTTTTTGTTCTGCCTCGATGTCTTCATCGCCTGTAATCACTGCTGTGGCCTGAGACTCTTGCTTCTGCGGTGATTCCGAAGAAGACTTGATTGGAGATTGAAATATCAGCGATTTTCCTAGCAGGCTAAGTGACTTGGCATCTGGGCCTACTTGGAGTGCCCCTTCATCCTCCTCGAGGACTCCCACGGTAAAGTCGAGTTTGGCTCCCTCTCTTTTCCGTGCTTCCCTCAAGATTGAGGAATCGACTAGGAACAGGCTCGGATACTCCGGGCAGAAGATACCGGAAAGTATGTTCAACAGCGACATTAATAGGTATGGTATCACTGTAAGACCAAATGCTGCTGATCCAAATATGGCAATCTGGTTTCCTCTGGCCTGGTAGAGTGTCACGATGGCAAACAAAGCTTGTATGACTGCAAAGACGGCTTTGAGGCCGCCTTCACTTGTGAATAATGGATCCTCGACGGATGAATCGCGACTGGGTCTGACTTCGGCGTCCCATGGCACAATCACAATTTCGTAGCCTTGCGGGACTTGGGGATCTCCATAGATGTTACGACCCCAGGCCGAGATTTCTCCTATCATCGTACTCCATGCCCAAGGAGTAGCGTACACTGATACGGCAATATCTCCATTCAACGTCTCTCCTGATGAAAAGGTTAGCGCGCACTGCGAGGAAATCGGACGATAAATTGTAGTAATGCACCTTACCATTTGCAGCATCCTCGCCTGCTTCTTTCCGACGCCGCTCAACAACGACATCTCTCACTTCATCACCAGCTACTGGCGTCCAATTCGTCCCTCGAATGACCATGCAAAGCGCCCTCGCTCGCACCGCCATCTGAAATACTCCTTTCTTTTTCGCAAATTTAGCTCCACTCAGACAGCTCATAATACCCCTGAATGCCCCAAAGGCCGGGAAGAACAGTGAAATGAGGACTGTCGGGACCATATCCTTCACCTTTTCTCCGGGTAGGAACTTTACCGTTGTAGCATGCGCGGCGTAATTGCTAAGGTAGAATGTGATCAAATCCGTCCATCCGGTCGGAAAACAGAGCAGACCCGGGTCGTTGTGATTCGTGGTGCCTTCTGGAAGGGCAATGGTTATGTTTTGCAGCGCCGCGGCGGCTGCGACAGCGATGAAAAAGCTCCATACTAAAGATACGCGTGAAAGTGACAGCATATGCACAAGCGACATTTTAAAGGATCTAAAGAAAGGGAGCGAGATTTATGAAAAGTATTAGAGTGATGGGGAACCCTTTGCAGCGTTTATCTAGTGTCGTGTGGCTGATCAGGTCCAGCTGAGTATTAAGAGCCTATTATGGGCGGAAAGGCCTAACCAATCTAAAGCGTGTCTTTGAGTCCGAGATGCGCCAAAACAGTCTTAGAGCCTATCTAGTTTCGCCAATAGCAATACTAACAGCGACAGCTATCATGCCAGTAGAAAATCTAGTGTAGATTTAGTGTTATGGCGCTGGCTGAGGCGATTAGCGCTCGTGCACCTAATTAGCTGCAGAAAGGAGCTAAGCCTAGCCTGTTACGATCAGTCAGGAGAAACCCTTGGTCCCTAGACAAGGGACGTTCTCTACCCTCAACCCCTGCCCTTAATCCCTGACGGAACAATAGCTGGTTCTAGCTGTTATTCCATTAGGGTTGCTGAATATCCTAGCTATTAAGAGGGGCTACGCTCTGGGGAGCAATCGCGAGGTAGACGAGGGATTGTATGCAACAAATAGCTATCCACTCTACTTACGTCATTTTTATTTACATGTCAGAAAAGATTGTACAGAAGTATCTAGGCGCGGTATCTAAGCGCTGCTTAGGCGGTAAGTAGAACCTGGGTGCTCTAGCTCACACCCGGATTCTATACTCATCATCTGAACGTTGTTCAGATGGCGCACGCAAATGAAACGAGATCTCATCAAGGAGCTGACCAAAGTTTTATGAACAGACTCGGATGAGGTACGGAAACGAGAAGGAACTACTCAAGTCTATTCTTGAATCTGCCTGACAGTATCCAGCACTCAGATACTTGAAGTACTTCCCGCTCCCAAAACAACAAGCACTGCAGTGTATCTAGATGGTCAAGATTAGCATGTTTTTGTTTGGAAAATCCTTTGCATGGAGGTGCTTCCGCAGCAGTGGCACCAAAAAGTTCCGCTCGTCGAGCGTTAATTGAAAGCCCGACACTTCCAGCAAAAAGACTTGTGAGTGTTGCTATAAGACATAATCTCCAGTTCGGTGATTATACTTTGTACAGGACGATAATCGCCCCTATCAATAAAAGAGCTGCTAATAGTGTTCTAAACCACGTTATGAAGGAGCTAATAGCGCGGTCCGACGAATATGCGAGCCCTCCTACAGAACGGTGGACCTGTAGCCAGTCTGTTAGCTGACCTCCGAGCATGGGAAAACAATCTGGGTTTTCACTCTAGTTTCTGCGTCTGACTCGACCGGACCTATAGAATTGAATAGGATTCGGCTCATCGGCGCATTTGATCAAGTGGTATCTTAGGTGAAAAGCAAGATTTTGAGAAGTCGAAAACACCACGTATCACCAGGTTAGTAGGAAATATTTTATGCATGTCTCCAAGAATGGGAATATTTGGCTAAATCATATTTCTCAGGTGGCGACGCGACGAGTGATGGCCTCGATGATCAACGTGAGAACGATCGCAGGGAGCGTGAAATCGCACGAATTGCAAGCCTCCCGCTAGATTAGCAGGAAAGTGCTATAGTCGCCGAGGTGCGAAAACAAGCAGAGTACGAAAGTGCAAGTAGGATCCGGTTCTCACCTTCGCCGGCAGCAATAGGACCGAATATACAGCATATTCCACCACATGGGTCGGGAGGGTTCAAGTGTGAACACCCCGGCTGCAATGAACCACCTTTCCCAACCCAGTACCTCCAGAAGTAAGTTGCTGTATATTACAGTATACAGACTCATTTAGTAAACTAGTACCAACAGTCCTCGCCAACTAGTTCCCACGCGAATGTCGATTCTCAAAGTCATCCTTACTATTGCCCTGTCACTGATTGTCCGCGGAGCAAAGGCGGTAAAAGCTTCAAGCGCAGAGATGAAATAATACGTCATGGACTAGCTCATACAAGCCCTGGGTACTTACGTCCATCCTGCCCTGACAGACTAACAAATTTTATATAACCAAGATGTAGAAATTCACCAAGAAATTAGAAACTAAGGTCGATTCTAACTTTACTTCCATAGGGAATAGATAATAGGGCCCTAAGGCTTACCCTTAGCTTAGTGCTAAGATACGTGACACTTACCCCGTGTAACAAATATAATCAAATTACATTAATTTCCCCTCTTGTTCTTTGACACACTATCTGCTGATAATTTAACATACTATAGACCCTGATATCTAGGGATATATCTCTCCTACACAATTGTCCAGATCTACAATAAACTGATCAAGGATATGTTTTTTGATATCAGGCCTAACAACGATACGGTGTACCCCAAGTGGTCTACTGGAAAGGGGTATGTTGCAGTCTTTTCTACTTTTAGCTCTTCCATTATTTATACTTTTAGAAATTTACCTACAAGGAACAGAATAGCCAAGATTGCGAAGGCGTTCCGAGATGATATGAAGTTGTGCTCTAGGATTCGAGGACAGAAAGCCCTCGCTGAAGGTGAAGGCGACTACAGGTAATCCAGAGAAATTGTCTGGTGTCTGGCTGTAAGTTTTGGATACATTGGACGTGTTTTCATGAACATTCTGATGAATAAATAAGGGATCTGGTGTGCGAGTACTGTTGGTGATTTGTTTCGTTTCTTCGCACCCAGCAATATTTGTGATACAAGTAAACCTCCTAGAGTCTTCTAGGAGGATACTCAGGTCCCTAGCACGGATCATGCAGTCTAAGATGATCTCTGCAGAACCATCGAATCCGTTTCGAACGAAGTTGTAATACTGCAGGACCACTTGAAAACTGGGTTTAGAAAAGCTCAAGGTCCAGGACTGATACACTTGATCGAGGTACTCAACATCAAATACCATTTCCTGAGGAATGTAACTCATGTCGCGCCACACGATCTGTGAGAGAATCAGCTAACACTCTCTCAAATCAATGTGTTGAGGCTACTCACCCATCCAAGCGACGTTGGGACTTGACCAAATTTGTGACTAGATGTATTGATGGAATGGACTCTCTTGAGTTTGAAATCCCTTGATGTGTTTGAGCTGCGTGATACGTGCAGTGTAATAAAAAGCCAGAAAAGCTTACCATGTCAAATGCGATTGAACAAAGGGAGCTACAAGCCCTCCAGAAGCAGCGTCCACGTGAATCGGAATATCCAGCCCTTTGATGGAATGCAACTCATCAAGTGCAGACGAAAGTTGTTGAACGGGCTCATAGTGGCCGGTATAGGTGCTCCCAAGAACAGCAACTATGCCAACTGTATTGATTGAAATCACAAATGGCACTACTGTAGATTTGGTCTAATTGACTTACAAGTATTTTGATCGGCCATCGCAACAGCATCTTTGGTATTCATAACATACCCTGCCTCCTGTGTAACTGGAATTATTCGTGCCTCAACATCGAAGTACTGAGAGAACTTGGAACAGACCATATGAGCAATAGAGCTGAAGATCATGTTTGGATGAGATGTGTCAGCTCCTTCTTTACGCTTTTTGCTTAGCCATTGCTTCTTCATAGCCAGACATCCAAGCATAAGAGCTTCAGAGGACCCTGTCGTAGCATTACCAACTGGTCTCTCTCCATTTTCTCCACTATTCCAGAGAGCTGCAAGGATGTTTGCACACTCCTGGTGAATCCTTTTGACATCAGCTAACATTCCAAAACTACCCGATGTTGAACCCACTCACTTAGTGATACCACTATACTCGTGTTGATTTGACATGTTCTTTCGCAACATTTCGCATAATAAATCGACCGGCAGATCATCGAAACTGGTGGTAGAGAATCTTAAGATGAAGTCATTAGAGGGATCAACCCAACAATAGTGTGAACTCACGTAGCGAGGTTGAGCTTTGGATCAAGATCCTCATCAAGGAATGATTTCACAATGCGTCTTGCGGCTTCAGCTGACACGCCTGACATCGAAATGGCCATCACGATGATAGGAGAATGGGGTCAAAACTTCCCTAGCTTGTCGCGGGATTAAGCACGATAGATATAGGAAGTGAATACGTTTCTCCTAAGAAAACGCGAATTATAGCACAGGAAAGGGTCAGAGCATCTCCCGAGTCTGCTTACTTTTGTGACTAGTAGCCGCCGATTTCTCTGCGATGTAAACCACTCAAAATCATACATGCATCTTTCAGCTATCATTGAAGCATGGAACACTCATTGTTGATCTGGTACCCCCTTTGCCAGTCGTTGCATCGCGGAAGCTCGGCCCAACATGGCTGGCCTTGGCAGCCATTTCGATGTGGGAGGTACTAGATTCAGGTCCATTGAGCACACCAATCGGACAGTGCGGGAATGGCTACACTAACTGCTATGTGGCTTTTGTTTACTTCAACATATGAATACAAGCGGCAAACATGCATTCGATCTGCCCGTGCTCACATCCCAACAAATACCCTTAGACTAGCATCTAGCCTATTTTGAACCCCTGAAGATGTGCGGAAAGTGTTGCATGAGATATACCCTACCGTTGGTATAGGCTTTGAGGTCTCACCGAGTGTTTGAACGCATAGACCATAAGAAAATAATTACTCAGTTTGGTCACCCTCAAGCAGTCCCGTTCGGCGCCAAGAAAGGACCGAATTACGTATCATACAGCTAGCACACTTAGGAACTCGATGACTTCATTTTCAAAAAGACTAATGCAATTGGGGGGAAGCTTACAATGTCCGTCTTGGCAACAAGAGCTAAAATGCTTTCCGTCCCTCCCGTAATGCCGCCATTCTCCCATCCCCCCATGCTCCAACCCGCGTGCACGTACCCCCCTTCCGACTCCACGGACTCCTATTTTGTGCGATCAACTGATCGGATAATCTTGCCAGCCGTCTCACTCCGCACCATGTCCTTGAGTCCAACCGATGTGAGGTGGAAAAGGTGATCGACTTTCGGATACACGTTGAAAAATGCCGAAAGCTCAGATCTGAGCTGTGATTGGGTCAGGACGGCTGCTGACTGCTCCTCCCGTATAACCCTTACCTCCATGGCATGCTCTCCAGTGTCTTTGTTGATATCCAGAATAATTTGCCAATCAAAAACACACCAGTTTGCTGTATTCATCGCCTCTTCAACAGCTGTGATCTCATAAAAGTTTGCTTGCCATTTGAAGGATTCCGCACGATCCCGCCCATAAAATCGCAGGATTCTCAGGTTCTCAGCACCATCACTAATAGAGGCACGTAACTCAGGAGTTAAATCATGCAAGGAGCCTATATCTCCCGTATAATATCGGACTAGTGGGTGGCGCAGCTTTTGAAGAGAGGTGAGGACAATGATGCCAACACCGCCATGAGGGACGGTTTCGACGAGCTGGTTAACTCTACCCTGATCAGCGGTCTTTGATGCAGCTGGGAATCCATTCTGAAACGAGTATCCAGAGATGCAACGCGGTTGAAGCTTGAATGGGCGAAGAATAGCAGAAGTGAGGATTGATTACCGAATTTATTCCTGTCAGCTATGCGCTATGTCCCTGAAAGGAAATGATTGGTCGATGCATATTGTAGTATGCCGCTGGGCGACGTAGCGATGCATTGTCACCTGCAGGATTATATTGCAAGCTTCAGGAATTAGCACCGAACGCAATAGGGATAGATGTATTCGCATGGCTGAGGAAGCTTACGCGGCACATTCACATGTCAAAGTCCTGCGCATTCATTGGAGATCCCCAAATTAGCTGATACGCTTAATGACTAATAGAAACTATTCACATCTTTTTTGAGGATGAGGGGTGAGGGGGTGGCGCCCATCGCACTTCTGTTAGTTAAAATCTGCTTTGAATCTTGATTAAGATTCAGAACTCGCTTCAAATCATATTTGCTTTACAGATTCATCATGGATATTCCGGAGTTTGTTCAAGTTAATCTTTCCGCTACCTCACTTGATAGTGCTAGATTGAACGACAATAACGTGTCAATGTCTTCGATACTGGATGGGAGTGCGTTACAAGAAGTCTTTCGAAACTCAGGCCCCTGGCCTGGCGGTCTAGCTGATGCCACTCAACCAGTCCCCATTTTCTTGCCAAAGAGTCGTATGAGCGAGCTGCAGCAACTATGCGAAAGTATTCACTTAGCTGTATGTGACATCATCGATAGATGGTGGGATGATTCAGATGCAAGATTCTGGGAACGAATGCCAATAGATCCTAAAGCAGAGGCGGTACTTCGCTGGACCAGTCACACAAAGGGCTCCAAGGGACAATTTCGAGAGATTAGTGGTTTTTGGAGGCCCGATGTGTTGATCAGCGATAATTCAAGCGCTTTCAACAAGACGTCCACCAAAGCCAGCAATTTCGGACCATTCAAAGTTTGTGAGATCAATTGCCGTTATCCTCTGAGCGGTTATATTGTCGCATCTACCTTGGAGACTTTTCATTCAAGGCACATGTCCGAACATGCTATCTTCCATACAACAGTCGAAAAAGTGAGTTTTGACGATATCACGAGTCGGGCAATGACTGATGTTTTTTGCATCCAAGGTCGACTCAGCCATCAGGAAAAGGTTCTCCCCATACAAAGTAATTTGGTTTCTGCATGGCGCAGATATCCAGCATGTGGATCTCATCAACATGAGCTCCTATTTCCGAAAACAAGGGCTGGGCGAGGCTCGATTTGTTCGACCGGAACACCTTCATGTTGAACGCGATCCCAACTCTGCGTCAGGACGCAAGCTCATCGCAACTATCTCAGCCTCGGACCTCTTTCACCAGAACGAAACAAACAACAGAATGCAAATCGATATCATAGTAATCGAGGCACGCCAGGCACAGTTGATCAACCTTCCAAAGGATGTATTCCAGGAACTCGCCTTGCGCTCTGTAAATGATCTTCGTAGTATTTTTCTGGCACACGACAAACGTATGCTTGCTGTTATTCTTTCTGAGTTGGATAATCTCGTTTGCAAGCGAAAGGTTCTTTCCCATACACAATCAGAGTGCCTGAAGCAGGGTTTAGCAGAGACTTACATAGCGAAGTCAAAGAACATGCTGCAGATCATTGAAAATCTGCACAACGGTACAGAATCAAAGGATAATTGGGTGTTGAAGCCTATCGCCAGTGGAAAGGGCAAAGGGATAGTATTTGGGACTGAGGTTCCAACAAAGGAGAAGTTCTGTAACCTCTTAGAAGCTAACGAATGCACAGGAGCATATGTGCTACAGCGAGTTGTTAAGCAGCCTCGTTTTCCTATGGTTTCATCTACAAGAGGCAGTCTCGTAGGTGATGGAAACAACAAAAGGGACTTATTGACGGGGCCTCTCCGATATCTTGTAGGCACATTTATGATGTCGAATGGTCAGTTTTTGGGTACACTGTGGAGAGCTTCACCAGAACCCATCTGTGCATTTGCGCAGGGGGCTTGGCTACTCAATGCAGTGACAGAAAAGGCATCTGTTGAGCCATATCTTAAAGTGTAATTTTACTGGAAGGCTGAAATAGCTCTAGTGAATCATAGCAAAGAGGGAAAAATAACGCAAATACCCAACTAGTAGTTATATCCAAATCTCTGAGTCATACATACAACATGAAGAAGATTAACTTCATATTCGCCATGAGGATACAGCTTTTCATAGCACTCCCTGTATCAATTGCACAGAATATCGCATGAAAAACCAGGTGACAAGAGAATCTGGCTATTCCTTGTATGGTTTAGTGATCATATCGCCAATATAAAAGCGGATCGTTACGGCAAGTACATCTTCACTAAACCATCTTGCAGGCCACTTCACCGCCAACTGTACTTGAACATGAATTTTATCGCTCATGACGCCGTTTCATCACACAATAGCAGCTGTGGGAGATTATATTTCACATACGGGAGTAACATGCATCTTCAGCAAATGGCACAACGCTGTGAAGAGAGCATTCTCTACTCGAAGAGTCAACTCGAAGGTTACAAATGGCAAATCAACAGCTGTAGGGGCGCAAATATTGTGAGAGGAAATGAAAAAGATTTCGTGGAGTGCCTCATTTTCATTATATCCTCTCGTGATCTAGATTCTTTGCGGAAGTATGAGAAGATCTCAGAGGGATGTTTTGTGGAAAAGGAAATCGACATCAACATCGAGAAACTTTCTATTCCTGCTTTTGGAGAACAGAAGACAACCAGAATTGCCGAAGAAATGGCCATGTATCGGGCCAAAGCTAAAGCAAAAGGATCATTGGGACCTTGGGAATCCCATCTCAAGATGGAAAAGCCTACCAAGAAGAACACATGTATGTTTTGTGCAGTATTCCACGTAACTCTTGTACTTATACTAAGATGAATCAAGTTGAAAATGATTTAGCTCGTAAAGTTTTGGTATACATTGTCCCTGAGTATTGCAAGGATGGTAAAATTAGAAGAGAATATGTTGGGCGAATGGAATCTGCAATAACCGATGCTGAACGTCTTGGGGTCTCTGAGTACTATATCAAAACCTCTCTCCGCCCTTACATCTTCTAAAATACACAATTGTCAACCACAGACACTCTAGAGAACTGGAGATAGAAACTAACATATCCACTGCTTGCTCTACTCCTTTTGCCAGTTTTCTGTATCACATAGTTGTTTGTTATAGCTCCAGCAACCAGCTGGAATAATACCTGACACAGACTAGATTCTTTATGTACTTTCACGGTGATGGGTTATTATGAGTGTGCAGCTGAGTTAATCATATGAAAGTAAGTGTGAAAGCCCTTAAAGGGAGGTACCTGGTATACAATGCTAATCAAGGTAAGGATAGTATTACATCGTTAATTCATACAGTGATTCGTACTATACTCGCGCTAAACCTAGTTAAAATTTATGTGTCATGTCGCTGACAACAACCTGAAGCTACGGTATTAATCTTTTGATGTCCCTTGGAAATAGCGTAGCTTCGCGAACGTCATCGAGATCCAAGAACCCCTGAAGCAGTCTGTTAACCCCCAGTCCGCAGCCGCCATGATGTGGCATACCAGTTTTGAAAGCAGTCAGGTAAGGTTGCCACTTTTCGGATTTTGGATCGAGTGGGGACCACAGAAATTAGTAGACATTGCCTCACAGAGCTCGTCATAGGAGTTAATCCGCTGGCTACCAGAGCATATTTCTCGTCCTCTGACGATAGTATCCCAAGTATTAGAAAGGCTTGGAACATTGGGGTTCGTTTGAGAATTAAATTGACGCATAGATGCTGGGAACTGGTCGATTGTGAATATATCCGTGCCACCCCAACTAGGCGACGTACGGAAATGACGGCCAAGAGCAGCTTCTTCCTCATCACTGTCCAAATTTATAAGCTATTGTAGCTTACTAAATAGGCTGTATGAAAGGGTTCAATACTTACGTGAAATTTTTGCTGTCTTCTGTTTCAAAGCCAAGTTCTTCTCTATGGATGCGTTTGGCTTCTAGGAACGTGATGCGGGGAACTTTTCCCGTTTTGTCGAGACCGATTTTGAAATCTTTTGTTGATGGATATAAATTCTTGAAAGTCTCAATAAGATGCCTGTACTGCTTTCGCTGCTGCAAGCCCCTGAAAACGAACACAATCATGGATTCGATCAATTCCATCACCTCATGATAATCATTCTGGAAGACCATGCCAATGCCGAGTACTGTGAACTAGAGTAGATGAAAATTTAGCGAAGACTCAGAAGGTACTTTGGTGGGATTCAAACACTCAAACGGTGAAAAACTCCTTACCTCGGTCAAATGTCTCGAGGATTCGCGAGATTTGACTTCGGCCCGAAAAACAGGCCCAATCTGGAAAACGCGCTGCATGTCCATCGAAAGTGCCATTTGTTTATGATGCTGAGAGCTTTGCGATAACCATGCATCCCATCCAAAATATGGCAAACGAAAGTATTCATTGTCGCCAGGAATTGTGGCAGTGATAATGCGAGGTGTATGGATCCAGTAGAACCCATTCGAGCAAAGGAACTCAACCACCAACTGACACATGTCGGAGTGTAGTTTGAAAATTACTCCTGAGGCTGCGTGTCTCACATCAATGATGCGATTGTTGAGTCGCTCTTCGAGACTAGGGAATTGATCTTGTTGCGGCAAAAGAATGTCCGGAGACGCCAGTGCAATAATCTCAATACCACTGACGTACAGTTCACACGATCGAGTCGAAACGTCATTTTCGCTATCCATGTTATGACCATCGCGTTTGATAGGTTCGAAACGACCTGAAACACGGATTGTAGATTCCCTGGTGATCTCATTTGCATGTTTCCATTCTGAGTTCTTAACACTCGTAGCTTGGATAGTTGCTGTAAGGAGAGTCCGTGAAACCCTAATCTGAAATTTGATTTGGTCTGGTTGTTGAGGCACCGATATCGAATCAACTCTTGCATCGATTGTTACCTTGCCTTGTCTAGGAGCCTCATACCGAAGGTCAAGCTAACCCGATCGTCAGACGCATTTTTGTCCATATCTAAACCATTCTAGAAATCTTACCATGTGATCGAAATCCGATAACGAATGAGGATTATAGACACTGTCTAAATTCTCAATTTGACTCATTTTAAGGCATATAAGGCTTTTTCTATTAAAGATTTTTTTCTTAGTAGAAAGGTGTATCGAAAATGTTTCATCTTTATACCAGTTGGCATTCCCCCTTTTCTGAAAGGCCTAGACCCTCAACGCCAGGATCATAATTCAGGGGTTCTCAAAAATAGTTGGACTGCACCTTGTTCGCTGCAGAGATGATCGGCGATAACCATCGCTCGATCACTGCAAGCTTTCATGCCTCCGTAGATCGCGCAGCTCGGTGAAAATCAGGAAGGATAAATTAAGAAAGCATTTGTACAGATCAATCGTAACAAACAAGTACGTGGGCTTCATCCTAGTCATCATCAACGAGCTCTGTGAAACCTGTGGGCTTAATTTCGTGAATTCTGCCTTTTCACTTGAAGTGCAATGTTGACTAGATGGCCTCAAGTGGCGACAATGTTGAATGGAAGGATCAAAGAGGGATCAAAATGGCTTAGAGTCCGCAAAGTTCCGATGAAATATTAATCTACCGCATGACTACGCTTACATTGGCAAGGATATAGCCAATGATTATGCAAAAACATCACCACATGTGAAATGGATTAATATCATTCGTTAGTATGACATATTAAAGTGGCCTAGCGTCCATTTGGTAAACTGCAAAATAGCTTCGCTTTTGACATGAAAATTTTGTAGATTATGATACTGATCGTAGATGACCTAGTCAATAGTACCCATAATATTGAACTTTCTCAACACTGTAGAAACTAGGTATAGGATAAGTTGCCAATGTTGTCATAAGAAATTCTTGAATAGATCATTGGCTAGTGGCAGAGCTTATCACTTGTACCCATATTCGCCTCGCAAATTAGAGGATCAGGTTATTCTCCGATCAGTAGTCTCTAACCTGTCATGTTCTATATATTATATAGCCTAAGAAGATAGATGATTCCATTCCTTGTTCTTTTAACCCCTGGAGGAGCCACAACTCGATGAGTAGTAGAATGCAGACGACCTTCAGACTTTAACGCAAGATGATCAGCGATGTTGATGAGAACACAACCTTCCACTACCGGTACTGTCTGCCACTCTTGGGTCTGAGACCCATCTTCATCATATATTGGTATCTGTGTAGTTTCTTCATCATACCAGAGCAGCGTGATGAGCGAAAATCAGTATGCCAAGGATGAATTACTTTGCCCGCGTCATGCATTGGAGGTTTATATACGATCTTCAAAGCTGTGTTGCTACATATAGTAGGATCATCACTAGGCTCTGAGATGTGGATATTTTCGGCGGCACAAAATTCGGTGAGTATCGTCTGGACGCAGTTGTTGAAAATCTGAATGGTGCGGGTAATACGTTGTTGTTGTGGCTTGAACGTGGTCGGTGGGACCCATTTGCCAAGCTGGAATTCATCGCGAGCAATCTGTAAACACTGAATCAGTCATCTGCATTCAATTCATCAGAATTACAAACCTCGTAACACTCAAATTCTTTCCCAGCATGATATCTAGAAGTTGAGGTCAGCATCACAGAGTTAAACGGATCGCGCTTGAGATACCCTCTTTCCATTCCCTCACGAAGACTCTCGACTTTTTCTTCTGAGTTCTGAGGAAGTCTGAAATAAGACTGAGCGGTGTCGAATACCACGGGCATGTCCTCGAATACCGCCTTGGTCAAGGGACCACGAAGATCAAGATGGAACATGCCAACCGTTCTGCCAGCATGAACGAGTTTCTTGATTTCAACTAGATCTTTCCATTTCAGAGCTTCGTAGTCGATGATTTCTAGTGCAGCAGGGTTTCTGGAGAAGGAATTGGTGTTCATCGTAGCTCAGGTTGATTAGTTGAAAGAATCGCAAAATCCGTCTGTTATCTGTCTTGATGAAGATGGAGGAAAGAAAACTGATGGTGTAAAAATGGAAACGAATTTGAGTTTACGTATTGTGAGTTAGTCAAGCATGTAAAGCGTCTGTCTTCTAGGTCTCAGAGAAACTCTTAATTCTGACCAGGTGCAACAAAATGCAGTCACACTATAGTGTTACGAGAAAGTTCCGTCCTGCATAGCTGCCAAGTTGTCGGAAAGTCCTTACAGATCACTACTCCTTTTTGGTCATATCCTTGCAGTAGCTCCACAAAATCCAGTCCCAGTTTGACCGAGTAAGCTCCCCATAGTGCACATCTTGTGGAAAGAACCTTGTCCATTGACCTCGCGGTGTTGGTTCCGCAGGTTCCGGTGATGTTAGATCTGGCTAAATTGAGGTCGTCCCGGCCCGCGCAACCATCCCTAGTCTGTCCTTAGCATCGCAAGCTTATCCGCAGTTCCCCGCCACCAGGGT
Source organism: Curvularia eragrostidis (assembly GCA_020744315.1). Lineage (NCBI taxonomy): Eukaryota > Fungi > Ascomycota > Dothideomycetes > Pleosporales > Pleosporaceae > Curvularia > Curvularia eragrostidis. The sequence continues at coordinate 1,233 of JAIRCK010000011.1, read as the reverse complement.
GAAAAAAAAAGGCACGACTCAGAAACGTCTTACTTTACACTGATGTTCATACCTCTCTCATATATAGATCTCTTTGGTTTGAAGACTTGTTTAGTAGTTCAAAATATTTTTATTATAGTAGATTTCTACGCTTACAAGGTTAAAATATCATCAATATTCAAAATGATTTTGGAGTGGTTTCGGTGAGATTTAGCCCATGCTAAGATGCGTCTTTTTCTTCCCCTGGTGCCCGCATTAGTTGAGCCGATCATCTTCTCCCGAGCACTCTTTCATCTATGTTATTATCTCCTTAATCATCTATTTCTACTACAGAGACGTGTCAACATATATTGCAACCTTACACCTATTAGCTTTATTAACTAATTATCTAAGTTAGTCTAACTTTATACGCGGTAGATGCTAGCCCTTATCTAAGAACCGCGTAAGTTAGGCTATTTATTATATTCGTCGTCTAGTAGTTATACGGTAACTATTATAGAATCTATTATTATTTTATAAACTTATAATACTACAGTGGGGTGACATAAAAAAAACGTACTAAAAAAAGTTACTAATTTTAAACTTAAATAACTTAGCTAGGAATATAGCTATACTAATAATTTTTAGTACGTTTTAAAGCTAAGATCTTAGAGTTTAATATTAGCGTGCCACGTGCTGATTAGTAAGCACGTAGGAGATACGAGAAATAGTTAAAGTTAATAGAAAAAAAAGTTAAAATTTAGCTTAATATTTCGCGCTAAAAAATCTTAGTAAATTTGCTAAGACTTTTATATTATAACTAATAAATAGTAAAGTATAATATATCTCGTTTTTAGATATCTTTTATATACTAGATATAAAATAAATAAATATAGAAATTTTAGTCTCTAGCTTATATAAGCTTAATCTTAGTTAGCTATTAGTAATATATTAGTATATCTAGATATCTTTTTATTCTAAGTTACTTAGAACTATATTTTCTCTCTATAGATCTAAAATTTTCAAAGTTTAAATCTTAAATTAAGACGTTTCTTAATATAAATACGCTAATTAAAAATATAATAAATTACTTTAATAAGCCGCTAAGATCTATTTACGACGCTAGATATAATATTAAAAAGAAATTACGTAATATTAGTTAGTAAATAAGAGCTAGATCTAGCTAGGTTTCTAAGATATCTAAGAGAGCTTAAAGAGCTCTTAATAGGGATCTAACTAGAAGTCTAAAGAAGATTAAAAAGAGATTATTAAGAG